>NNCF01127420.1:574826-632021 GCA_002313205.1 Laupala kohalensis | reverse complement strand
CGTATGACCACGTGGAGGACAATAAACTAATTTACTCTCCGGAAGCAAGCAAGGGACCATCCCATCAATTCCGATCAAGAGCCCTAATGCAGAGGCGGATTCAAAAATTCAGCAAAAATTCCTAGATAAGATAAAAAATTAGCTACGAGTTATAATACTAATAGAATGTCAATATGTTTGTAATTTAACATAAAAAATTTATTTTACACGTACAAATTATTATCGAACTCTAGATTATTCTGAGTATAGTGTTTAAAAATCGTAAGAAATAAAATAACACTAAATTCACGATTTATTATTACAATAAACACACCCCTAGACAAAATCTAGAGAACCTGCATAAGAAATCCGTCTCTACCCGAAGGAAACCCGGAGCAAAACCTGGGCCAGGATGGGTATAATTAGAGATACAAGAAAGCATAAATTAAGAACACCCGAAACTATTTACAAATAATCAAATTATATACATAATATGTACCAAATTAGGACTAAAAATAATTACGATGTCTATTTTCTAATCGGAAAATATTTTGAAGGGATTTTTTTAATTCATTACCTTTCATAATTTCATAAGAAGGAAAAAGTAAGGATCACAGAAAATAAAATTACAAAACAAAAGAAAACAAAATTGTTTCTAAATCAATTGATATATTTTAATTCTAAAATAAAATGTAACAAATTGCTATATTTTAATTGTAAAAAACACGCATCTCTCAATTTCTGCTTACGCTTCAAGATTTTAATAAATAAATTTAAGGATACCGCGGTGGCGTTATTATATAGTGGGTGAAAATGAGGAAAACAATTACGAAAATTCCTCGGCAACGAACTTAGGAAAATAATATGATTGAAATTGTATTTTCCGTACTTTCACAAGGCATTCGTAATTCCGTAAATTTAACCAAATTTCGGTAATAATGTCACATAATCCGTAATAGGTGGCAATTGTTCGTATAAATTGTTTAAAGAAAATTAGTTTATTATTATTATTAATAAATTAGTTTATTGTCTTCCACGTGGTCATATCCAGTTTGTAACTGATTTTTGACAATAAAGTTTATAAAGAAGATAATGGATAAATTCATCCGGAAGCATTATCTAGTATGTTTCCCACGCAATCTTCGTTGCAATGCGTTGCGCATTCGTCGATTACGTGTTTCCTCTTCTTTCACTTGTCCATTACACTTGACATTACTTTCGCTACGCTCATCATCCGTGGTTGGACACAATGCATGGGAATTCTTGCCGAACCATTGTCATGATCTGTCTCCAACCATTCGAGTACTATATCGAGGCTCACTTTGCAGTCACCTCACCTTGAAATCGTTTAACTTCAAGGCTAGGGGCAGGAAATTTTCAAAATAGACATTGTCGTATACAGTTAAAAAGTTTCCTGGTAAATTGTTTGGAAGCCTCACAAGCAAGAAAAAAAATAAGACTAAATGTGAACTATTGAAAACACTCCTAATATCATGAAAAAGAATAATGTCTGCCCATTTGGTGACTCAGGTGTTGGCGTTCTTGCTCGTCACCAAGCCATCCCGGGTTCAATTCCCCATGTGGCATTATAGCTGTGACTACTAAAAAGCCAACCCCCCTCCTCCTACTCATCTCTTACTGCTTCTAGTATCAATAACTCTAATTACTCCTACTACCCACTCCACGTGGGCCAAGTTGTTGGTAAACCCTGCTAAGCGGCCCACCTACTAACAATGATCTACAACCCAACTTCTACCTCCCATCGCTCCATGTAGATAAGCTTCAATAGCACGCTACATTTCCCATTTACAAATAAAAAATACATTTCCCATTTGCAAATGGAAAAATAAATTCCACTTAACATCTTTACAGAGTAAAGAACAAGTGGCTGAAAATTATTTTTACGTCTAAGAAATCTTTTAACCAAGAAATATATTTAATTAATATATTGTGGCTATAATTAATTTTACCTTTCATCACTTTCCATAAAATCTGACAACTAAAACCTAAAGAAATATAATTGGTAATGTGGGATATGTCATGAAATGTCTCATGAAGTCATCACTTTAAAAAAATTAGTTTAAAAAAAACATTTTCCAATTATATTACTAATAACTTTCGACAGATAATCATATTTTTCTCTAACTGAAGGAGCCTTGGTGTACATACTTCTTTCTTTATATGAAATCACTCTTTTTGCCACGTTAACGTCGATGAGCGAAATTAGTCTCTTTATTGAGGAAGATTAAAATGTTGAATAGAAGGGAAGTTCGACGGGTTTTACAACAAGCATATGCAATTTGTGTTTGTCGTCATTATGGCTGAGAGGACGTAGACAATAAAACTATGGACGAGGAGCCATATTATTAATGAGCTCGAGTGTACTACTCACATGGTTGCGAGGCGAGAAGCCATATCAGAACAAGCAGACGGCAATGCAGAGCAATAGTCAGCATCTGTTTGTGCAAGTCTCTACAGTGTCATCCTACTGGATCCCAAAGGCACAATGATTCCAGACACGTAGTGGCACTGGCGTAGGAAGAAGGGGGACGCGCTGGGAGAGATCAGGATGCGGCAGGATTGTTGAGAAAAGGGTGCGAATTGGCCCTCCGACGACCCTCCAGTCATTAAATGGATGCGGAATGTCGCAATGCTGTTATACTCGTTGGGACTGAGTTCCAAATTCTGTGCTAGGGAGAGTTCATCTGTAAGGATAGTCTGTCTTAATAGAGATTATTGTCCAATGCTGAACCTTGTGAAGACGTCACTAAAATCTTATGTTCGTAGTTATTATCTTGAGACATCGTCGGCGGAATATATGTCGCTTTCACAATACAACTAACATCATTATCTTTAAGAAATTGTTCCAGCAGACTCAATCGAAATGCGATGAAACAGTTTCTTAAAATAAAATCCACTGCGTTATAACCATAAACATTGACTGCCGTTTCCATCTGTCCTATTTTGATTTTTTTTTTCGCTCATGTCAATTTACGTCCCGACTATTAGTATAAACAAAAGCACGACACAGTGGAAGGTATCTTAAGGGGAAAAATGTTGATTTAGGAAAATTTAATGGGGCATTTCAGGGAAATATCTATAAAATTTCACTAGATTCTTTAAGGGTGAACTCAACAACGTTCTTTGGTTTCAACCCAACAATCCTCGTCGCACGATGAACGACTGCGAGTTGTTGCTCATTGGACAAAATGTCAATCTTGACTATCTCGAACCAGTACATCTGCTACACGAGTTCTACGTTCCAATTTCCACAGCCAGAACCCCAGACACATACAGACTCTTCTCGCGCACGGCTCTTGCATTGGTAATGAAGCATAATTTACAGGGTGCACCCACGGGAACTCGAGAATTCGCCGCTGACTGGGAAGGGAATGGGAGGATGTGAAAGAGGGAACGCACGGTCCTACTCCTGGCAATTATCCCGCGAAGAACGTAACTGTCGGTGGTAGACCGAAACACAGACGTAAATTTTCTCCAACTGTATTTACGAGTGCTTTTACGACGGAAATGACGGAGAGGAAGGGTTGTTGCACATGAATTCACTTTCTTTACTCTTTCGTGCAGAGAGCATCTCAAAGACCTTGGCCCTGACGATCTGTCTTCGGACGTTTCATGAAACGCCGGACCAGAAGTACTGAAATAAGAACATACGATAAGTGCTGTTGAGTAGTTGAGTCATAAAAAAATAACCGCTATATATACTGCCAACGATTCGGACATTTATTTGTTCTTCTGGAGGGATAAACACAACATGGTCTACAATCACACCACAGCCAACCAACAGTCAATAACTAACAAAACCATTAGCATTCTACATTATTAACTGTTGGTTGGCTGTGGTGTAATTGTAGACCATGTTGTGTTTATCCCTCCAGAAGAACAAATAAATGCCTGAAACGTTGGCAGTATAAGTAGTATTTAATTGTTTATGACTAATACTCAACACCCATTATCGTATATGATGAACGGGGTCAACAAAAATACGGAATTCAACTGAAATAAGAACTTCAATTCCAACAGTAAGAGACGCGCAAATAACGCAGAGGTCTTATAAGTTCAAGAAAATATTTCTACGTATTTTCCAATATATTCGTATGACCAGCAACATTACTATGTCATGAAGATTAGTTAGTGACTGGATGACAGAAATTGCGTAAAAATATATACCTTATCTTGGTCGAGTAAAGTAAACTTCTCGTTTTGACAGTGAACAAATAAAGGGAATTGGAGTGGTTTGGTTACCACATTAAATACGAATCCCCTGTCGAAATTAACAGAAAAGTTCAACATATTTCCGTGACCCCAACAAGGACTTGAACCTGTCTCTAGGCTTGCTGTATCGAGGTCTCACACTGGGAGGGTTTTTCACTCTTTTGTCTCAATTAACAGCACCACACAGATGTCTAGTCTACTAAAATATCTCAGTCACAAAGCTGCATTTATCTAAGAATGTACTGGCCGAACCATAATCGAAGTTTGTGTTGGTACGACAGTACAGATGGGCTGAATACAGTGAAAAAGACTATCACAAAAAATGTACCAGAATTTACGGGAAAGTATCTCATATCATCCCTCCTTCATTTACTTATCTAGCCTGCATAGGTAGTTAGGAAAAAAATGGTACTGTTCTTCAAGTTCGTGGGGACTCATTTGTCCTCAAATAACTGTAGCGCCGCTTAGGTAGAGAACGAATTGAAACGAAGACTGAGAGGTGTTGCGGACTTGTTCACAGTAAAACACATTGCTCTTTATACGCTACATATACGCGTTACGTTTCGATGGTCGAATATTCCATATTATTTAAGTCGTGAAATAATTAAAAAGGAATAGTTCAGCGTGAAATGACACATGCAAAATTCGTTAAGAGAAAGTAAGCATTATTTAAATCAACGGAAGAGAAAATAAAACAATTAGTTTGCCGTGTGAAAAACAAACTTTCTTTTCATTAAATACGTTATTGTTTCATCGTGCGAAACCTATTTTCACGAAGGAATACAAAATAATTTCATTACTTAATAACTTTCGCTCTTATCTGTTTCAGAGCGTAACGCTACACATTGTTTTAAATAAAATGGTCCAGTACATGAATGTGACAAAGTTGTTGGAGAAGATCATTATTAAGTTGCATTATCTTGCATGATTGTGTTGTCTTATGGCTCATATTAATTTAGTTTTATGTGTACTCAACTTTGGCAGGGTTGTGAACATTAATTCTGTAGCCCCATCCTGGCCCGGGGTTTGCTCCGGTTTTCCTTCGGGTAGAGGCGGATTTCTTACACAGGTTCTCTAGGCTTTGTCTAGGGGCGTGTTTTAATAATCTATAGTTCGATAATAACTTGTACATGTAAATTTTTGGAGTTAAATTACAAACATATTGACATTCTATTAGTATTATAACTCGCAACTAACTTTTCATCTTATCTAGGATCTTTTGCTGAAATTTTTGAATCCTCCTCTCCCTTAGGGCCCTTGATCGGAATTGATGGAATGGTCCTTTGCTTGCTTCCGGAGAGTAAATTAGTTTATTATCCTCCACATGGTCATACGCAGTTTGTACTATTTTTTGACAATAAATTTATTATTATTATTATTATTAAATTTATTATTATTATTATTAAATTTATTATTATTATTAAATTTATTATTATTATTATATTTATTATTATTATTAAATTTATTATTATTATTAAATTTATTATTATTATTATTAAATTTATTATTATTATTATTATTAAATTTATTATTATTATTATTAAGTCAAAGAAAGAATGAGAAATGAGATGTATTACAAGATAAGGTTAGTGGATAGAAAAGAACGATAGTAGAGACTAAAACTCACCGGTAGGTGGTCTCTCCTTGGGGTAGCAGATGCGGAATAATCCCTTTGTGCGAGTGTAATAGTAGTATTTGGAGTTCATATTCTCCACGATGGTTTCTTGGTCTCCTCGTTTGGTCGCTTGTTGCTGTAAAGAAACAGAAATACGTAAAAATAACTAAAATTCCTAAACCATTTGTACGTCTACGATCGTATTAAATACCTCAGAATCGGTCAAAACATGATAGTACTAGAATAATATTTTCTTCTCTTTTTCCCCATGTGTTTTAGGGTGCATGACTATGACAGGTGCGCCGTAATGTTTATGATTTCGGAACGTTTTACGGGTGTATTCTTTTACAAATTTCAGCCTTATATAAATACCTGGATTGTACACTTTCGATATGACAATTATTTTGAACTAATGAAAGAATAATGGAGTTATTATGTTAAAAAAGTATCGCTCACGAGAATCTAACACCGATTCATCTGCATATCATCACACTCTTTCCACTTCATCATCTTGATAATTGTCGGAATAGGACTGAGAGAAATATACAACATTAAAGTATCTCATCAGCATTCAAACTAGATGGACTGGGGAAAATAAGGAAATCACCTTTTCGAATAAGAGACACACGAAGTAAAACAGGATTCGATATCGCGAAGTCCAGCATCCAAAGCAGATACGTTTTTATTGTCTTGCTCACGGGTTCTCAAGAATGGATGTTAATTCATTTCTGTGGCTATATGTAGAAATAATAATATACTTATTTACAGAGAAGAACACAAATCCGTTCCAATAAAACGAAATATGAGTATATTTTGGTTACAATAAGACTGACTCTACAGCATATACCTACTTTCTTTTTCTAAAAAAAAACATGATAGCCTGCGAAGATGTTTAGCCTTAAACAGAAGCCAAGTTTCAATAACTCCCACGTTATGCGAAACCAGAGGGATCATGAAGACTTAGAAATCACACGTCCATCCTCTCCATTTGACCAATACATGTCTAACAACGTGTTAAACAACTCACTTTCTCTGACATCCTCACGCACCAACTTTCAAAACTGTCTCTCTAAGGCAGAATCTACGTAAACGTGGGAGCACGCACAGGAAACAAGGATCCGATTTTAGTTCTCTTCCTCACAGACGAAGCAATTGCGAGCGACAAGGCAACACGGAGAGTTTAATGGGGCTGGAACAAACGCCCGTCCGTAATATGTTTTAACAAATTCTATTGGGCATTGTTCTGCCATTTGCGGACGAAGGACTAAACCTACGCACAAACCGATACTGTGAGATCGAACTACTGGAGGGAGAGGGATTGTAATCTTTCTCTGGGGCTACACAATTGAATCGGAACTGAAGTTCTCCGAATTCCAGAGCGGCTCTGTACAACGCTCTCTTCTTTGTACAATTTTTATTAATAACTTCCATTGATTTCTTAGTTTGGGATTCCAAACCTGATGGAAAACTAGAAGAAATTCAGAATAAATTATTCTTTTACCATATGGGAACAGAAACAATTTGATTTTTAATTTGAGATATTGAAAATCATGACTTTTTTTGAATATTTATCGCATTTATAATTAGTGGTACAAAACCATTGCACATACTTTCTCATATACGTTTCTCAGTCTTAACTACTGAGCGGCATTAAAGCATTCTATTAGGAGAGGGATGATTGTCACATGTTACTCTATATTTTAATCGTCTTCACTAAAGAAATATTTTACTAGCATTTATATAAAGGAATCTCTAATATAAACATTTTTTTTCGTTTTTTGGGGAGATAAGATAAGCAAGAATTATATTCCATTTCAAAAAATATATTTATTAATAAATATAAAGGTAAATAGGATATTATTAACGCGAGAACAAAGCCAAAGGACCATAAATATTCTTATATAATTTAATTAGGAACTAAAGGGTTTTTTTCTTTCAATCTGAAATTTCAAAATTATATTAATGAACACTAATTGTATCTATTAATTATTTCGATTAAATAGGTGATACAGGACGTAAATAAAACAAAACGTTAGTTCGTTACGCTCCATATCTATCACGTCAAGGAATTCTGTAAATGTAAAAATAAATGCAAGAAAAACCCATTAACTAAAAATGCATATAATAGTGTAATGAGCAATAACTAACATTTTATTCGGGTTCAATGTCAATAAATTAACAAATTACTAAAATTATTTTTCTGCGTCTATACCAAACTTCAAAGCTAAATACCGCTAATGCGGATGTAATTCATACTAATTATACTTTACGTAGAGAAAATTGAAGCAAAATCGTTGGACCAATTTTCGAAAAATATTCAAAAATGTACTTTGTGAAGTGCCCTTTGTGTTCAAGGAAAAAGAAAATTGAAAGCACGTGCATATGTCATAAGTACATTCTACCCTAAATACAAAAAATGAAAACAAAATATTTTCTATTCGGTCAGGAGAGCTGCGCACAGACGGACGGACGGACGTCCAGCCAAAAACAACTTTTTCGGAATCAGGGGTCTCCAAAACGGATACTTCCGCAAAATCTCGTTTTCGAATTTTTTTCACGATTACAATACTTTCTATATACTAAGTATATGAGAAAGTAAAAACAAAACTGGACCGAAAATTGGACTTGGTCGGGGTTTTTGATTAACCCGTTTTTGGTTGCAACGCAGATCTTGATCTATAAATTGATAGATTTTTCAATATTTACTATTGTAGGTGAAAAAGTTGTTCTACATGGACAAGTGCAGGTATTCAGGAGGTTTGGTTCGTCAAGCCACATCTACGGCGAGTGTAGTTTTTGGATCGATTCTTAAGATATTCCTCAACCATCACTAGACCCCTCAGTCAACTTGCTCAATCTTTCAAAGTGGTGTCACGCACACACCACCGGTGGCTGTGCACCTCGCTTTTTCTATCACCAAGAAAAGATACTTGCCGTCAATTCTGGCCATGTGCGACGCTGGTATATTAGAACCCGCTACATCCATTTTAAACGCCTTTTCCATTCATGCTGTGCCCAAGCCAGGGGGAAAGGTTCACTTAATTTACATGTCCAGGTGGACAGAGAAACTATAAAAATTTAAACTTCCTGTGTTTGCAGGTGCATTCGATACATTGTATATAAACAGCATGAACACACAAATGCAGTTATCATGGTGGATCTAGCAGGTAATGTGCATTGCGTTAGCAGTAATCGATTTATGATGTGCGCTCAATACCATGTAGTGTGTTTCAACTTGATTCCTTCTCAGTACATCGGCTACTCTGCGATATTGAAGTAGATGAGCTGCGGTGAGAAGCATTACTTCTGAGAGAACAGCGTCATTACGCGAGTCCTGAACTCATTCGCCGCTCTAGAGAGGCTTTGGCTAGGTTTACAAGAGGAAGAAGTATCAGAAGCCATTTCTTTCGACAAGTAATTTAAGAATGATTAATGAGATATTTAACAGTTATAAGTCTAATAATAATAATAATAATAATAATAATAATAATAATAATAATAATGTATGGGTCTCGGCCCATTTTTCTTTGGTCGCGACCCTTTGGGAGGAACCACATTCGCAATTTCGACGTTCCATCTTCCACTGCCATCTGGTTGCACTTTTCGCCGAGAATAAATTTTGCAATGATGCTCAAGGGATCTTTTACATACAGTATAATCATACTACATATCGTGTGTGGATTTTCGCATCCGAAAAATGCGCCAACCTCGACAGGCTTTGAACCCGCGCACTCCGGAGAGAGACCACTACAGTCACCACTCGCCCATCGGAATCGATATGCATTTTAATTAAATAAGGGTACGATATCCTTACAGAATTATTAAATTAAACGACCCTCTTTTTTGTACAGATACTATTTTCAATTCTTTGCAACGTTTCGGCTCCCACCGTGGCCATCATGTATATGATGCCTTTATATGATGCTTGCTACATGAAGTAGTTGCCTGATAAAGGCATAGAGTGGGAATCGAAACGTTGCAAATATGTGTAATTGACAATAAATAGCGTCTGTAAAAAGTAGGTCGTTCAATTTAATAATTTAATATATATTCTACAGACGTATTTAAAATAAATCCTTACGAATAAATGACATCTAAAAATGAACTATCAACACCGGGAAATTTCAAGGGATTTTCAAAACTTTTTACCCCATGGTTTTATAATAAAATTTGATTATAATTATAGCAAGTAGGGTTTTGTTAAGCATTTTTTCTTATTATAACGTAAGGTCGATTTTGCCATGTAATAATAATCAATTATCATGTCGATAAGAAATAAAATGCTTCCAACATGTATAAAAAAGTCTTCTGCTTTCTACTAAAATTTTGCACATATTATATCACGAAAAAATCCCGCTTTTAAAACCATTACTACGGTGACAACCAACGTTAGATTAATGACGAAAAATGTTAATGGTAAATTATTGCGTTGCATTACATTTTACTTCATTCTAGGTAAAGTAATCGATACTTTAAAGAAAAGACAGGTAAAAAGAATTGTACTATTAATGAGTTGAATTTGAGAGAAACTTAAAACGTTTGTTTGAAATTGTTTACAAAGAAAAAAAGTGTCCCTTGTCTGTTTTGGCGACATTGGTTAATTATAACAATTTTTTATGAAGGATCACGTCCTACATCATGCAAAGATCAAATATGTAACCACATTAATATTTTTGTCACATAATGATTAAAAAATAAATTTAACCGGAAGTGTGGCCACATATTTTGCGGCTAAGATAATTTATTGTAGACACACTTTTCAAATAAAACTAATACAAATGCATATCATTTATTTATTTTTCAGTCGAAGTTTTTTTTAACTGAAAGGAATATGAGCCACGACCAAGTCGCACACACCAAGCAATATGCGAACATACCATTCAAAGTCTATTTTACTGTCTACGAGTCAATATATTATATCGGAAAGTAACCTCATTCTTGTCAGGTAATAATAGGACTACGCGACAAGAATGACGACACATGGATTGGTAGAACAAAGGAAAATCAACAAAGCTCGAAAGTACCAAGAACGAGTTGCGTACATCGGTGAAGATCTTAAAGTTTACACGACAGTAATTCTTCCAGGTTCTCATAAAAGGCCATAAACATTAATTGCCTTCTTCCCTGAAAAAGTTTCTTTAAAGGCGATGATTGAAGCTTTAGAGAAAGTTGTGATATAACTAACCATCACACATATATAAAAATCCATCTTCTCAGTATTGTCACGAAATACAATTTTTATGATGTGAACATATGCTTTAAAGCATCAGATACGTCGCGTTTTCGAAAGATTCACTGTAAATTTATAATAATATATTAATATGAACTATTATTTGTGAAACTTGCTTGATGAATAATAAAATAAGTAGACCATATGGATGACTTTTATACCGAATCGACTGATTAACTACTAATAGAACAAACAAACAAAAATTGAAATGTTTCAAAAATTATAAAACAATTCTAAAATTCTAAACGATGTTTAAAACACGGAATTCTTCGGTGAATGAATCAGTTGTGATAAAAATTGCACGTAATGAAAATTCGTACCTTAAATTAAAATTTTACTCCTCAACAATATACGAGTGGTTCAGAGATTTTTTATACTGTTTGATAAAATTTAAATGTTCGAAAAGCGGGTCTCTATAAAGTGCATTTACTCCAGTAGAATTCCAATTATCCGGATCAATTGTTACCAAACCCTGTCCGGATAATTGGATTTATTTCAATAAACGGTTATTTTTAAGACAATGACTAAGAACTAACATAATGTCGAGGAAAAAACAGAAACTGACTCACAATATACATTACAAAAATATATTAATAGGTCTACTGTTGTTATAGCAGCTCAGTGGAGTAAAAAATAACAATAGTTTACTTCATAGTTATTTCCTACTCACAACTAATTTCTTACTAATCTTTAATTCTTTTTTTCTCCTATTAATAAGGATAATTTGCGAACCGGATAATTAGCGAATCGGATGATTGGAGTTGTACTATATTTGAGTTTCACGTTGCCTTACGATTTCATTTTCTTCTGAGAAATTTCGATGAAACATAAGATAAATGAAAAAATTCAGTTTCAAGTTAATGCATGTTAACTAGGATTCTTATGTGGGAAGACAAGTGAGAAAAACTGAATAGCCAACTCCTCACGTGTAATACTCCACATCGCAAGATATCAGTCATTTGCCAACTACGTCAGTTCCTCCCTAGAAGCATCTGGTGCATCCTTGCTCCGCAGCGAAGCGCTAGCATCGCAACATGACGCCCTGGGAAGCACCGAGGATGTCTTATCAGTCCCCTGCGCACACCCGGTTAGGCAACGCGCATGGCGTAAAAAGGGCTTCACCATTCAGAGTCCATTAGCGCCGTCTAGATGCACATGTTCATAAGAGAGGACCATTAATTATCCGAATAAATAGCTCCATTGGAACGAAACAGGAAACCAGCGAAGAGTGAGGACACCGACATATCTCCGCAGTTTCTACGTGGGGTATTAAACGACTTCTGAAACTTTTTTTTAAAAACTACTTTAACTTTTGTAGAGCAAAGCAAAAAAGTTTATAAAATTTTTAAACTTTCGTGATGTAATGTTTTGCCTTAAATTTTCTAAATACTCTTTCGAATTTATTTTTAGTTCATTTTACTCCAGAGTGGTTGCTAGTTGACAGAAGCTAAAGATATTGAATACTCTTGCGTACCCGAGCTCGTGATTAAGTTGTTGCAGCGTTTGAATCTTATTCGTAAATTCATCAGATCAGCTTTATTTATTTTTTATAAAAAATGAGAGGGTTAGAAATAATAAAAACGGAATGTGTTAAAAAAAATGAAACCGACTTCAATACTTTTGAATTAATTGCAACTTCGGAGTAAATAAGCCTTTTCTTTGCTTTCTTCCTTGTTAAATGTTGTCAGGTATGGACTCCTACAAGTTTTGAAAAGTGTACATTTTGAACACATGCCCAACGTACCAACGTTAATTGAGATCACGAAATAAGGAGGTCCGATTTACGGAAATAATGCGAAGAAAGCAGCAATCTTTACTTTACTCGGGAATTTAACTCTTAAAATGTGGTCCAAGGACTAACAACAACTTACACTCTTCTGTGATATCGGGTGATGACGTGAATTTAACGAAACAGAAAAGCTCGAGAATAGTGACTGTAAGGAAAACAAGGATCATTAGCACAGAGAAGAAAAAAGGTGCGTGTATGTGAGAGAGATGCAAAGACAATCGTTATTTTCTGCTTGATGAATACGTATTGCTGCTTGTATCACGTACAACCGATGCGGTTGACAGCTCCAGATAATCGTTAGATTTGGATTGATGCGTAAGTGAAAGTAACAGCAGAGAAAGTCTATGAACCGCAGCATTTGAAGATGTTATCCGTATTACTTACGATGATATAAAAGGGTACAAGAAGGAAAACGCACTGATGTCGACCAACTCTGCATAACTATGAAATTTTATCTGCGATATACTAATTTTATCCATGATCAGCAAAAATATTAAATGAGGGCATTGCCTCTAATAATTACAAAATAAGGTCTTATATGGTTCGCGTTTTATACATGTAGTATATTCAATAAGGTAAATAAATAAAACTTTTCACTTGAAAACATAGTTAACGACCTATATTCTTCACATGTCTGTCTTACAATATTTTATGATTAATAATCAACAGGATTCACAGAAGTTTTAATTCTTAGTATGAATAAGTAATTTCATGTAACTGAATCTTTTTAAACTACTCCTGTTACGTATTTTGTGGTGGTCCGACTCTCACTGGTTTTGTGCAAGAAGAAATTAAGGAAGGTGGACAAAATCTATCACGAATGATGGAAGACTAACAAGGTAGCAGATGATAGAACTAGGTTCTAGGTTTAACATATTAATCAACTACTGATACAATATTGCACTTTCTCCTCCTATAAGTGCAGGAAACACGTCTCTTGGAGCTTCTTATTGGAATCAGTAGTAGTTGATCATTTCACTGAATTTTAAACATCAGTTTAAGTAATAAATCACATTCACGTAATATTTATGCAAAATGTAAAGAACATTGAAGAAAAACGTGCATATTTTGTTACGCAAATGTGAAATATAATATATAATGCCAGCGATATTGACAAATGATTATCTCGGGAGGTTTATTTCAGTCAAACATGCAATGAAAAATTGCCACAGTACACGTACTTCAAAAATTTACTTATCTTTCCGTACCCTTTTCCCAACATTAGTCATTACCAGTATTTCCTATTAATTTCTGTATCATTACACTATATTTTTTCTTCCCCGTTGTTTCTTTTTAACCATAAACATGCTAAATTGAAAGGCGTTTTTATGTTACTCATGGTTTTTCGCTAAGACACTTTTTCGGCTGCATAGCAGCCATCGTCAGTAGCATACCTTGAGTATGAAGGAAATTGTTGGCAAGTGTATTTGCAAACATTTGATAAGAAATTTAAGGCATGAGGAACATAATAACGCCTTTCAATTTACCATTCTTTGACAATGTTGCCAACATCCCACATGTACCAAGTCATAAATATGCAAAAAGTGATTATTCTAAGGTTAAGTACCACTAAAGAGCTACCATCAGTCATCAACCATTACTCCCCCCCCCCCAATACTATCTCAAAGCCCAGACTAGTGTCCTTGCCTTCTACTTGGTTCGCACGAAACACTTTGCCCGCAGCGGGCGATCGGAAGCGACCGTTTCACAAGTGATTTGCTTCGCAGCGAGCCATAGCACTCCAGCCTCCTCCCTTCTTCACCCTTCTTCCACTTCTCTCATCCCTCCCTCGCACGACGACGTCAGATTCGTTCGTTCTTTCCCCCATTTCCCTTTCCCCCAAGCAGCCTTCGTTTGTCTTCGCTTCACTTGGCCAATGACCCGCTTCCTGCGGTCTTCGTGGCCGATTGGGTTTTGTTCTCGGTGTATCAGGAGTAAATGGGGAATAAAGAGAAAGAAGGAACGCGAGGAGTTCGGAGAGCGGACTCTCATTTCGTCTCAGTTGCGGATTGATGAATAAATACTACGGTCGGATTCAGGTGGACGTGAAAAATCGGAGCTAGCAATCCACGTATTAAATTAGTGCGGGAAAATTGGTACTTTACGATTTGTGGTCTCTCTAATTTATCAGATGTGAATATATATATATCACATGCTATCACAGATCAACTGGATTCCCTACTTTCCAGTAAGCACAACTATTTCAATTTTTTTGTTATAAACTTCACTTACTGAACTCATCACTTTCGTACATGACTGAGCAATGGGTATAAAATTGTTAAAATAAAAGTAACCAGTTCTCTGTAATATTATTCAGGTGCTAGATTTCCATACAAAACCTTACGCGTCAAACATTAGGCCGTTTTTTCGAGTATTATTTATAACCTTTCTTGGTTTTTATTGAGAACCAAGAGAAAAATATTTTCCTACAATTATTTTAAAAGACTAAATAGAAACAACAATATTCGTTAAGGTCTGAAATATAAATCCTAATGTGTAGCGGGTTCACGATGTTCCGAATCTTCATATTCCTCAACCATTATACGCTCAAAAACATTGGAGACCATCATTTTTCTCTTTGAAGACTCCTCGTCGTAGAGCCCATCATCCAATCCACGTTCAAATGCAATATTAAGAGAGAGGGGGAGATTCGTCGACGCAAAAGAATCCATTTCCAGTCGTCCGAGTCTCAAATAAATTAGATAAAGCTCTATCGTCCAAAAGCCTTTCTAACCACCCCGAGGGCGCGCAGCCAGACACGGGTCTCTTGTGTGGGGTGCCCCAAGGGTTCGCTTTAGGCTGTCGTAATTCCGTCTTATCTTCTTGAGCGTCTTGGAAGAAAGCAGTGGCTGTCGTTAAAAGGGTACACGAAAAGAGGTTGGGTGATAGCCGGGGCATGTGTGATATTCAGGCCGCAGTGCTGCGGTGGAAATAATATTCTATAGAGATATTTATTAGTACATTTTTATATCAAAACTTTGTTTATCACTAAACCACGGGAACAAAGAACAGTATTTTCAAAAGCTCATAACACGATAATGATCTACGTTTATTTAAGCATTTTTTTACTCACAAATAACAAAGCGTTGAATTCGTGAAATTTTATTAAATCTCCCTTTTAAAGTTCGTGAGACGGGATTAAGTCATCTTTTCATATGAAGCAAATGATTTTACTTCCCGCAAATCATTTAACTAGATAGTGTGGTACTATACTAAAAATCCTTCAAAATATTCCAAATTTTAACAAACCATATGGAAATGAACGCACTTCAATTTTTTAAATCGAAATGTAAGTTTTCATCGATAAAGTTTATTGTATGAAAAGGTGAACATATAACTCAAAAATCGATCTCCGTCCCAATAAGCGACAGACTTATTTTGTACAAAAAAAAAAGTTATTTAAGAAAACAAGAAGATAAAATTGACCGTACATACAGAGGTATGCATGTTTTGCTTCATATTATTCCAATATTTTTTCTTTTTTTGCTCAAGATTAGTGAATGGAAAAATATAGTTCGTTCTAGTGCAAGAGTGATAAAATGTTCAATAATAAAGACAATTTTTTTTTCGTGAAATGAATAATACAAGAAAATGGAACTTCTTGTATAAGATTCTAATCAGAGTAGAATAATCGGGATGCAATTTGTCATTATGTTGAAATGTAATAATAATTTCTTGCGTTCAGGTAATATATTTATATACTAGACGTACATATCGGCAGCGAACTCTATCTTCCTCAGGGTTTAGCTGAAACTCAACAAAATTCTATCATCGATGTACACCATCACCAGATACATCAACAACAACGACAGCAACAAAACCACTAACTACCATTCTATGACTAACTAAAAACTAAATGCAAGAATAAGGGTAGACCTCCTTTACTAGCTAAGCTAGCATCTGATACACGTATTAAAACGAGTTTGTCATTTTATTTACGGCGCTTTAAAACGAGTTCACCATGAATTTATGACATTAGAAATGAGTAGAACTACATATAATATGAATCCTAGAATCCTTTTAGCTGCGCAACTGAGAGGTGGAGTGGAGTACTTGGTCTCGTCGTTTCTTGCGAGGCCGGATGTATTTGTTGCTCATAGGGATCGAGGGCGGGGCGCTGGGGAGGGGGAAGATCTGGGAAGCGTGTCTTCGACGGGGACAACAGTCCTCATGCTCCGCTGCGCTCCACTTGGCTCTGCCGTCACCGCCGCCGCCGCTGCCACCGCCTTCGCACCACAGAAACGCGTGGGAAGACACGTCGACCGACGCCGCCAGAAAAAGCTCCTTGTCGAAGAGTGAGGAACTGGGTGTCAAGGGAGATAAATTAAGGATATCATATCTAAATGCAGGATATGTACATTAAAAAAAACCCATTATGGATATAAGTAACCTCGGATTGGACTAGAGATGCAAATTCAGAGAATGGAAATAATTTCACCAAACCATTAGATAACCCAACCCAACCTTAACGTTTCTTCGATTTGGATGTCACATCCAAAAATTAGGGTGCCACTCCTCAAGGATGGAATGTCACATCCAAAAATTAGGGTGCCACTCCTCAAGGTTGGGATGTCACATCCAAAAGTTAGGGTGCCACTTCTCAAGGTTGGGATGTCGAATCCAAAAGTTAGGGTGCCACTCCTCAAGGTTGGGATGTCAAATCCAAAAGTTAGGGTGCCACTCCTCAAGGATGGAATGTCACATCCAAAAGTTAGGGTGCCACTCCTCAAGGTTGGGATGTCAAATCCACAAATTCGGAGAAATTCTTCCATTCCTTCCTTTGAATTTAGATCACGCATCCAAACCTATTTTCACAATGTAGGTTCTTTGCGAATTCGAGTAAGTAGCGATACCAGGACTTTATAACTACAATTTTGAATCCATAGCAAGTAAATTATTACGAATAAACGCAAAAGTTACACTTTATTATATTTTTTATAAAACGATGTCTAAATAATAATTGATGAAGAACTGAAAGCAAAATATTGGAATTCACGCTTCTTACTTCTAGAACATTTTGAGCAAAATGTAAACAAGGATATTTCATGACTTTTATCTAATTAGTTTCACATGAAATAAAAAACTTAAAGATTAATACTGAATTAAGCAATGATATTTTTTTTAAAGAAAAAATATGGATTATTGGCAAAAGGTTTATATGAAAATAACATCAGTTCGCAAACTCATTTAAAGATTTAATATCGACGTACAGAGATTTATCTGCCGCAATGAAAACTAAAAAAAATTGTTATAATGTTCATGAGTTACTGTGGTGTAATTTGAAATTTTTCTCTGGTAAATGAAACACAGCTGTGTTACAGATTTATGTTTGTCTGAAAGAGAAACCATTAGTTAATGGAAAATTTATAAAAAATGTACAAAAATTATAAAATTCTCCCAACATCATTTGTACGGCATCAGTGGCGGATATTGGACTGAACTCATAACAGATAAAACATAAGTTGATAAATGGCATACTTTGTATAAGTGCAACCAGATTAATAATTGTTATTGTTATTAATAATAACAGATTGATAAAATTGATATATAAATAATACATTTAATTAACGGTAATATTTATAAACTTTGTGTTGTAAAACCATTATTTTTAAACAAAAGCGCTCCCCAGTTAGCCTCACCCCCCACTTGATTATGGTCTAGATCCGCCACTGTATGGCATGAATAATAGAAAAAGAGCATGTTGAAGGACCTCGTAAGTATATGTTGAAGTGATGCTGCACATGGTGGAGCGTATCGAATCCGACGGTGTGACAGCACCGCCGACAAATGAATGTCGGTCGGCATGCGTGTAGTCTTCATCTGTTCCGAACAGTTGCGCGCGTGCTGCGGGTCATTTGAATTCTTTTGAGCGTATTCCGAGACGTTCCGTCTCTCAGGTCGGAACTGTGACTACAGGTTACGGTGGAAATAAACATGAGATCATGAGTGCCTACAGAGAAGTATTACGTAAGAGAAGAACATAACCATGATAAGATGCGCGCGTCTCGCGTGGAGCACACATCTCAAACGTCTTCCTTCAGACAATACATTCAGTTAACGTGTAGTCCTTTACAGCGACAGTTGATGAGCTTAACATCTAAATTAAGACATTCTTACTTAGTTCTCATTTATTCGAATAACTTAAAATTTTAATTGGTGTTCATACCACTTTGAGAAACGAATGTGTCAAATAATCTTAAAATATTAAAATGTTTATAAAAATAATTTTAAAAAATATACATCATTTTCCAGCTTGAAATAATATAAATTTGTTATGAGAATCAAACTATCGCGTACAAATAAATAAGACCCATTAGTTTCATTCGTCTGACGTCGTTATACCAAACCCCATCCCGTGCCGGTCCGTACGATCGCAAGTATATGGAAAATTGTTTAAAATAAGTTACACAGCGGTGATCTAGAGTGCTCCGCCGAATGTTTCTTGTTATTTGTAGTTTCAAATTGCTTGCACCTTACAGAGCGTAAGATCAGTCACAGCATTTATGACAATGGTGGATTGCGGTGGCGGGGGGGGGGGCATCCTTATAAAGACAGCGCCAGTGGGTGTTAAAGAGAACGCATTATTTTATTGTAGTATTTGCAAATGGCAAATGTAGCGTGCTATTGAAGCTTATCTACATGGGGCGATAGGAGTTAGGAGGTGGGTGGTAGGGTTATTGTTAGTAGGTGGGCCGGTTAGCTGGGTTTGCCAACAACATGGCCTAAGTGATTCTAGGAATAGCAGATGGATAGGAGGAGGAGGTTTCGCTTTTAAGATTTATGTGAAAAGCCACAAATTTTGTCAGGCCCCGCCGGGAATTGAACCTGTAATGACTTGGTGGTGAGCAAGCATGCTAGCCACTGGGCTACTCGAGAGACCGAACGCATTTGAGCACTCCGTGTCTCGTCGCCATTTAATGCAACCAACTCCTTCACACATGCACTCGCGGATGGGAACGCGTCCAGAGCGTTGCACTGTCGTTTGCGACACGCGGCGCATGACGTCGTCGCTCCTAAGTTCTCTTAGGAAACCGCTCCAGGAAGTTGCTTTTGTGGTCTCCAAAGACTTGATTCCCATACGCTTTCCAAAAGCGTTATCTGTTGCACTGGACGTACACCGCGTGATAAACGTGGGAAATGCTCCCACTTTCTTCTGAATTGATTCGACGTTGGCGTGCAGCGACACAGGTTTCGCCCACATCCGACCGGAAGTAGTTGCAGAATATCCGTTTCATGAAATTTTGGATTTCGCAATTTGGGAAAAGTGATTCGAATGTTTTCACGAACAATAATAGTATGCTACAGAATTGAACAAGTCACGGTTCATTTTTGTAGGAACATTACTTCCCAAATATTCTTGCGGTATATTGCAAAGATACTCTTCAGGCGTTGCAAGAGCTCATATTTAAGAGAGTTTTGAAATAAATTAAAACGAAATATTTAAGTGAACCCTCCTCTCCACGAATTCATACCTGCTGTTGAAGCACTTATTTAAGTGACGTAATTCTAACTTCATTCATTGTACCTCATATTTTATTTATTTTCAATAAATATCTTCCAATCATTTTTATTTCGAAGCACTATTCATTCTGATTCGATAGAAGCTGTAGGCAAATTTTCCAAATATCTGGATTTTCCCATCTGTGTAACCTCATATTACAAGAAATATTTTCTCGAGCGTTGAAGACAATAAGATTACGTCACCTCCTAACAGGTCTTGATCGATCCCACATTTTATACATGCAAGAAACACGTCATGTGTTTAAATGTAAACGCGTCGATTATTTCATTCGCAACATCTCAAGTCTGTTGGAAGTGTTTGAGAATAAAATGAGTCATTGTGATGAAGTCGAAAATAAGTTTTGAAAACATGCGGAAAGAACTTCAAGGAGAATTTTCTGTGCGTCAGATTATGGAAATTCCCATGTTCCAATAGTTCTCATCCGCTCACATGACTGATGTAAACAATTAGTTACTACAAATTAGTATCGGTACTTACTGACAAGTATCAATGTAATATTCCATCCCCAAAACGAAGTTATTCTAAGGTACCTTGTATGCTAGTACTTTGTATACATATTTTACTGTACTAGACTTAAGAGTCAAAATAATTTAAATAAATGAACAATGTAAGAACGAACCATTGAAATGTGGTTATGTATAATGGCTTATACACATTTATGAATAAAATAGAAAAAGTAAGAAACAATTTAATCTACCACACTTCTTATAAAATAAACAGTCCAAGTTAAAAGTTGCCCTGTAGTTAGGTGGCATTATAATCTTTCTAGTATTAGGACATTCTTTTCTCCGTTGCCGAAGAATATGAGTTTCTGAATGGCATCCTACCCATTACGCGAAGGTACTTTCTATGGTCAGCTCTCGATAGTATTCGAGATCGTATCAAACGGGTGTGACTCACTACGAAGAAAATGTATCTTTATCACCACGCATTTTAACGAACATATATCAATAAATATTATCAGTTACTATTTCAACAAATATTAAAATAAATTATTCTTAAATCAATGACAATCTGAGAAATTTCGTCAATGCGTGGGAAAGAGTTCTTGTATTAAGGGAGAACAAACATTTCATCCGATACTGTCACCACAGGTATTTCATAAATATTTAGTTTTCAAGTATTGAATGCGTGTCTCTGATTCAGAATACCTGACGAAATAACCCAGGGTTATATTGGAAACTTGTACTTGTTTTTCTTCTGAACAGACGGGAAAAATATATTTACTTCAGTAAAATGTCTTTCACAAGTTGATGAAAAAGTTTCTAGGTTATAGATATCGATGTCAACTAAAAAATTGTTCTCACCAATGCTTGTTTTTCAATTATTTCTGAAGACGAGAAGTCAAACTTTTCAAATAAAATGCACGTCAAATACATATTGGAATAAACAAAGCAATAAGGCGTGAAGAATTGACAATACAAGTAGCTCAGTACTTCTTATCGTGGGCTATGGAAGAAAAAATTAAATAATAATTTGCGGATTCAATAAGAGTCATAACATTTTGAACATTCCACCGTTAATATTTTGAAACGCGTTTTATAGTAATCAAAGAAGTCAGGAAATGCGTGTACAATTTTTAACTTACACAGCACAATACGGCATACCATTAATATGTGTTCACAGACAGTTGAAACAATCAATACGATTCATGCGCGTAATCGTCAACAGTCTCTGTCTACAGAAGTTGATGGACTTGAAAATTTAATTTTGGCGTAATCAATTGATTACATAAAAAGTAAAAAAAATTTCTTTCGGTAACGCAGAAGAATCGCTCAATATGATTCTGAACGAGAAGTCATGAATTCGATACCCCTGACTGTCGAACTTGGTGAGGTTTCCGGCTGGCTTTTCCCAACACCTGTTCCACAAAGTTCCCCAGCAACTCAACATCTATTCTTCATGAGATTAGATGGAAGTACGACCTTCACCATAATATTAAGTAGTATTAATAGATATGACATTAGTGTGTTTTGATAAAGAAAAAAAATTAAAAATTTCTTTCTTCAACTGCATCGTCGGGAATTTCATTTAGTAGTGAATAAATAACACCAACACTGATAAATTGAAGTTAACGTCTCTAATAGTAACCATAACTCGTCGCATCGAACTGAAGGAATCTTGGATGTCTCGAAGACGCGATTGTCGCTTCGTACGAGCGACCGAGCGACGCCGCCAATGCAAGCTCATCTGGGTGAGTGCAAGAAAAGGCAGAGAGGGAGAGTTCAACGAACCTGCGATGCTATGTGGCTGAACTCCAAGTATGTTGCTTCGAGAATGTCATCGAAGCGTAGCCTTTCAAGAAGGGAGACAGGGAGGATCAGCAATACGTCATCCGATTACCAACTTTTAATTAACTGATCTACGAGATAATGGCGAGTTAATTGTGGTCCGTGAGCGAACATAATCTACGACTCCAAGCGTGACCGAGAATCTCTTATCGTTTAAATTTGAATTGATGTACATGCCAAGTGGAGTCCGATTTCCATGTGGCTTTAAACGAGTCGTTCATTACGCGGTAATGAAAATATGCTGACACACGTCACTCAAAGAGAAAGTCTGATGGAACCAAAGAAATAAATTACGAAGATACGTGATTTCTAAGTTCATTTCATTAGACAGGGCGTTCCATTTCTCTTAACTAGCGAACTGTGAAATTTAAATCTCCATTAATAAAGTGAAGACTTACTTTCGAAACCATACTCGAGAAACCACAGAAATCATGTCTACCTTCAAGTACTTGTTCTGCAAAACTGAGCGCTGCACTTCAAATAAAGATCAGGTTCGCGATTATTAGTACTAAATATCCAACGGAAGTTTTACTCTTTTACATTCATTTTCCCCTTTAAATTCGAGTATAATATGAACATTAATGCGTGATTTGACTATTGCTCGTTTGGTTACTTTCCACAACGCCGCAAAGCCAAATGAAGACGTGGAATGTTTTCAGTACTTACTTTTTACATGCATCACCACTTTCGCTTTCCTCTTTATCTTCTATTCTCAACGATAAAGACGTCACCAATGAGAACTCTCTCCAGAAGTCTTTTCCCTCATTGGACACGATCGAAGTCTTGTCACACACAGTTCAGCTACAGAATAGAATGAGGATCCTTTTTAAACTGACGATTTGTACGTGGAAGTTGAAAGACGAAGGGACATTAAACATTATCGAGGGTTAAAATTAAGCAAATCATACACGGAAAGAATTCCTTTCCTTCTCGAACCGCCCTGAAAATTTTAGGTCACCACGAGTGTCAAAATATTTGTTTTTCACAGATGGGAATGATAACCAGCAATCTTGATTGAAGTGACTGTAGCAAAACATGCAGAAAACAGATTTCAGAGTTAAATGAAATTCAGCAAAACATAAATTTAGAAATACATAATAAAATAGGTTGGTGGTCACTTCCCCTACCTTTAAACTTTCGTGATGACTGCCCTCATCCCTTTGACCAGAAATTTCGTACGGTCCTCACATTTAAAGACGTAGCGGACTCGTTATGGGAACAAAACATACCACTTTCTTGGAACTATTCTTCGATGTATCCAATTCACCAATGAATGCTTTTGTGAGTTTTTGCCGAAAGTTTCTATGGCATCTGACAATGTTAATATCGGAGCGATCAGAGATAGTTCTTTTTCTCTTCTTCCGTTTCTTGGAATATTTTCTCGAGGTGTTGCTACTTTCTACGCTCACGTCCATTACACTTACTAAATGATAATGAAAAAAACTAAGAGACGAGAAATGTATTTTTATTTAGGTATTCTCTGACTCTTATTGAAAATATCTGTTTAATTTAAACCCATGGACAAACAATATTATTAACTGTTTTAAATTGTTATATTTTACAATTATTATTATTTCAATGTGTACTGAGTCCTTAGTATGCAACTGTTTGTACCCCCGTTCGCGGAAGAAGGGACTTGGTCAGAACAAGTCTGGTAAATATTCTAAATATTATAGAAAAGAGAATCTTCCCAACTACGCCATTGTAACTTTATAATATATTTGGAGCTGAGTTATTCAAAGAAATTATCTTAAGATTCTCACATTTATGCGTGTCGAATTCAAGAATTGTGTTGTCTTCCATACAGAACCCTCTTGCTAAGTTACATCACGTTAAAAAAATGTATTTCAATTCTTTTTTTTTTGTTACAAAAATTTCCTTTATTTAAATATACATCAAAACAAATATTTACCGGTAGTTTTTTATGTCACGAGTCCTTCAGATGCGATGAACGTCACAGAAGTGAAGTGCTCAGGGATATTTTCTGTTTGGAAATTAATTTCATTACTCTGAGATAAAACCCGGCCACGCTCATAAATGCTACACGCAAAACAGCTCATCGCGAAAAAAATCAGTTTGATAAAATTTACAAAATATAGAATTGAAAACAAACAACGTTTGGTTATGGTAGGCTTACTGTTGTATCAAGACAAAGACACTCTATCTTCGGTCCATATTTCTTCTTTTACATTTTTAAATCTCCCGATATTCGATTAATTTGATTTATGGTCTCATAAAGAACGTTATGAATAGTAAATTCTGTGGACTACAAATCGAAACGCGGATAAAGTGATCAAGGTAATTTTTATACTAGAGAAACTCTCTCCTTTTCAGATATTTCGTATCTATGAATACAACTAAAATCATACTAGCTAAATAAAATCATACTAGCTAAATAAAATCATACTAGCTAAATAAAATCATACTAGCTAAATAAAATCATACTTACTTCTCGTAACAGGATCATTACGGAACAAAGAACATGTATTTTGAAATTGAGAAATATAGATGAAAAATCTTGCGACTTTCTACCGTACTTCAACAGTGGAGAGGAAAGGTATCGAAATTTGGTTTTGGGTCTTATTTTCAAAAATTAATGTCTACGAGTAATATGATTAATTGAATGAATCTTTTACATGAAACAAAAATGTCGTACCAGATGCAAAAAAAATAAAAATGTAATGAGCAAAATGTAAAAGAAAAAATATTTGATGCAAAATGTAAGTTCCAGACATAAATGTTTAATTCTAAAATTTTTTTTATTCATGTAACGTTGGAATAATAAATTAAGCTAATGATTAAAAGAGGATAGTGAGGTGACCTACTCCAGGAATTCAATGGAATTCGTGTTGCAACCTGCCTGCAGGAACTCTCATTAAATTAATACAAAACCTCATTATCGAGGTTTGCAGACAGGTCACGCAGCGCTCCGTGTCGCATCAAAACACATGAGCGATTCCAAAGCGAGCATACAATAGTTCGAGAGGAGGCGTCCAGATTGAGCCATTGTCTACGGAAGGTTGAGATCTTAAAGAGCAGAAAATTCAAGTCGCCATGCCATTTCTACAGAGATAGAAAGTGTTGCGATATGTAGTCGCACATTTACCTCTCCAAAGAGTTATCTACTGCGTGCGGAAAGCGATCACCACGCGCGATGAGAATGCACGACNGTTTTCATCCGACATTAACTGAGAGAAAAATGAGGCATGTTCCACGAGCCGATACTTACGGTGTCTGTATGGCGGGAGAACACGCAGTTGTAACTCAAAAGCTCATAACGAAGGTCAACCAGCAAAATCTCGAAAAGGATTAACAAGTTGAGGATGTAATCAACATCCGGGTCTGTTTATTTACGGCACTTTTCTCCTTAAACGAAGTCTACTACCATAGCTATATTCTAAATTTTACACTCCACCTCTTACGGTAGAATTAAATCACGAAAATATCTTAAACCGGTTTAAATAAACAGTAACTTGTACTTATTGTGGTTTCAACTTGAAAAACATACCTCAACGGCCATTTAAATGATATATAGTCGTTATTATAATTGTTTAATACATTGCGTCTTAAGGAGAAAACCCCTACTTTCAAAAAAAGACCAACTTTTAAATCAAGAAAGAGATGTAAGTTTACTTTCATTTGTAGCAAATTTTCCGTAGAATTTTTTACATCACTTATCTATATGTCACCGGACATGACACAAAGAGGGGAGATGCATAAATCCTCGACCGCCATGTCTTTACACGATATTGAACATTTCGAACGAATCAAGCGACTTTCTGAATATTGTTAATACTATTCTATCGCCTGATACATGGGAATTCAATCATGTTATTTCTCCATTATTATTCATAATGTTGTTATAAAACGATTACAATAAAAATAAAGAAAACAATTATACTTGTGAGTGATTTGACTTACTTGGAGCGCAGATTCCACCTTAAGCAGACAATTTATTTTTCACTCGCGTTCCGACCAGTATAGAAATTTTTTACAAGTAGTTTATTTATACGTGGTTTATTTGTTTATGTCATGTTGTCAATAAAAATAAATTAATTACTTTATGGACATTCATGTTAATATGGAGGTTGAAAGTTTTAAAATGAAAATAAAATTTTATGTCTACTCTAAAAGTTCGAAAAAAAAACTAAAATACTACTTTTCTTCTCTATCTGTGGTTTTTAAAATATAGCTATACCAATCTTAAAAGTATTTTAAAATCAGTACTAGAATACTTCTAGTAGCAAATCCGAATGTATTTTAATTATACAACATTACATGAGTATCCCCAACTTGGTTCGCGTAAACTTAGGAATTTCTTTTCTGATATTCCGACAAAATTCCTTTTTATTACTAAAAAGAGAGTAGAAAACATATAAAATTAAGAACTATTTGTGAATACCAGAAAATTTGTTAGCAGTAGTACATTTGTGACAAATATATCGAAGCGTATCTTATATTTCGCAGTAAAATAAGTCTATGAAAAGAGCCTGCAAGGTTGCGGTGAAGTGAGGAATCAAAATAAACCTGATGTTTGCAGTGTAGGTTTCAGTGAATCATAGTTGTTTATTTCTATCAAGTCAACGCCAGGACGAGAAGGAATAATGATACATTAGTTACAAGGTTATTACACTAACTAGTTATTATTTGACCACGTCCTACCAAGTCATGTAAAGAAACGTATTTAATTATTATTCAGCACAATATTACAAAAACTAGATTCATAATAACTAAAATCGGTAAGTTTATTTATTAAAGACTGAAGTTATTTCATACGTCCACTATTAGTAGCAGAAAATCTCTATGAAATAATTCATCATTTTGAGAGTAACCTCCACTTCGTTACCTATGCAAACTATCAACTTTGTTCATATTGTGCTGGGGAAATTAATAATAAAACTACATTCCTACTCAGCTTTTTTTCAACTACAATCTGTGTCATTACATGTTGTTTCTACTAAACATCTTGTTGAAGCAACTCTCTCGACATACTTGTGCTGAGTTGCACAAACGTATTGAAGTGGAGCACATTATATCATCGACATATGTTATGTGCGTACTTGAAACTTTTATGTTCTTGATGCAGAAACCCAATTTATAAGTTTTATCTTCGCGTTTGTCC
This sequence comes from Laupala kohalensis, assembly GCA_002313205.1. Taxonomy (NCBI): domain Eukaryota; kingdom Metazoa; phylum Arthropoda; class Insecta; order Orthoptera; family Trigonidiidae; genus Laupala; species Laupala kohalensis. Next base: position 604,240 of record NNCF01127420.1, on the reverse strand, counting down.
GTCATACACTGTGTAAAATAACACACTATATATATATATATATATATATATATATATATATATATATATATATATATATATATATATATATATATAGCCACGATTTCTTCTTTACTACTTCTGTCAAAAGAATGGGGCCGATAACTTTGTTAATTGTACTTTATTCAACTCTTCCGATCCGGAAGGTTATATAGTAGGAAGGTCCATACCAGACTTTTCCTTTTAAACGTATATTAAAGATTTCGTGGTTTTGAAATATCAAACAATTATATAATAATTACAAAAATTATACTCGTATTTAATTGTAAAGGCGCCAATACGCGATGGCAAGTTAAAATTAAAGAGTTTACACAAATATACTTCAACTTTCCAAGAACAGACCGAAGCACTTTATCCAATCAGAAATATTTAATGAATATAAAAAATTTAATTCCTTGCAGTGGAACAACACATTTTAAGAAATTTTCTCTCATTGCTCAGTTTTCCGCAAAATAAAGTTTTCCATTACCGACACAATTTTAAGGTTGATGCGAAAGCTCGTGTTCATGTGTTGCTCATGATAAACGTTGTACTTCGGAGAAATTCGAAGTCACGAGTTCTGGAATAAAGTTAAGGGAGAAATCATAAATTGAGATTGGGTAACTTAAGTTCAAGAAAGAACTAATTATCCATTAAATATTGTTCCCTTTATACGTTAGTACAGTAATAACACGCAGAAATGAGCAGTCTCCGGTCAAGATACTTAGAAATAGGAATAAATAATAGTAACTTTTATGATGGAAAGCGAAAATAAAACTAGTTTCGACCGTTACATTCGAGAAGGGGTAATCAACAAATGCAACGAGTAACCCATGAGGATTCTCAGCTCATCAAAAAAATGGAACCGGTCTGGAAAACTGGCGGCTAGCAGTTTGACCCAAAGTGCTTCCGAAAAGACGAAGGTCACGACCGACGAGGACGGACATACAGTCTTCAAAAGAACGAGAAAACGCACGAGCGTCTCGACACGGGAGAGGGGGTTTGCCGCAAAGGTCATGTCACAAGTAAAACTGGAAGCAGAAAACTTTCAAGCAAAATATTTATGCACAATTTTACTTGTCACTGAAATGTAATCTTTACTTTCGCAAAAAAGTTTCTAGCGGCTGGGAGTAACAGAAAAAAAAAACCGTCGCTAAGTACTCAAAAAACAAGGTTATATTAATGCGGCATGAACGCCAGAACACGAATATTGTCGATCTATCCTCCAAACTATTCCGAATGGAAGAAAACATGCGGAAAATCATGCCATCATTCAGATGGGAAAAGATCACGAGTGTTAGATGCGCATTGAGAACATAGGGAGTAGTTCAAACAAATACATATTTCCGGTTTTCCTTCGGGTAGAGGCGGATTTCTTATACAGGTTCTCTAGGCTTTGTCTAGGGACATGTTTATTGTAATAATAAATAGTGTTATTTCAATTCTTATGATATTTAAACACTACACTCAGAATAATCTGTAATAGTTCGATAATAATTTGTACATGTACATTTTTTGCGTTAAATTACAAACATATGGACATTCTATTAGTATTATGACTCGCAGCTAACTTTTTATGTTATCTAGGAATTTTTGCTGAAATTTTTTAATCCGCCTCTACCTTAGGACCCTTGATCGGAATTGATGGGATGGTCCCTTGCTTGCTTCCGGAGAGTAAATTAGTTTATTGTCCTCCACGTGGTCATACGCAGTTTGTACTGCTTTTTGACAATAAATTTATTATTTGTATATTTTCAAACAGGTCGTACTTTAGAGGTAGAGCGTTTAACGAACTTTATCTATTCCTCGAAGGAAACAAGAAATTAGTACACAATCTGATGAAATCACAATATTATAATACGAGTACCACTGCCATTACATCATACACAACTTACCATAACATTACATCATAAGTACCATAACGTTAGACAAGATTGTATATTACACAAGATGTGTTAAAATATTAATTTCACACTTCGTTTTACCTATGGATGAGAATTTTTCGAGAGTATAATATTAATAATTGTCATTGCCTCACAATGTTCCAGGAGTGTTAAATATATTTACGAATTCTGTTTACAAAGGGAATAATTGAATCTCGTTACACTGTATAAACATTGAGGTCATTAAAGAAAATGCTGCACAAGTAGGAAGCCAATTGTAGAACAAGTGGAACAAGTAGAATTTCACGACGTAAGTCTGAATGAAAAAAAAAAAAAATTAGAAGAGGCATTTGGTAAAACTTTTTTCAAAATTCCAAGAATGTCTAAGATTTCTTTGTATTACCGTGAGAAATTTGCTTCAATAATTTGATAGATTTTCTCGACTTCCATTGTTTCTTCAAATTTTCTACAATAGACCAGACAATTGATGTTAATTTTTGATTTGATATATGCTTCCAAATATGTCTAACTTCATTCATACGTCCGAAGAATTATCACATTTGCGCACAATAACACATAGGTATATTTATTAATATTGTATTTTCGAACTGCTATGTCTAAAATATTTGTTGAGATCTCACCCTCCCCCCCCCCACACACAAAAAAAGATATCGTAGAATCTAGATGATTTACGATTAACGTGAACGATAGAAGTGGAACCGGTGAAAAACTGTGGGGCTGCGTCAGTTTTCTTTAGATATGCATAAAATACCAATAACAGCATATCGTTAGCAAAAATAGGCACACAACTCAGAAAATTTGAGTTCCTTTTCTTCGTATTTTCATCCTTTACCTTTTCCATTTCCAGATAACATTTCGAAATTATATTTCTTTGAAGCCCGTCTTATCTACGGACACATTGCAGTCGATGCCGGATGATATCCACGCTGGGAGCAAGGCTGAGACGGAGAACTGAAGTGTGTCTGGGGGAGAAACTCTCTCGAGCAGCAGGGGCGAAGCCTCAACTCGGGATTCGAGAGAAAACTGTATATCTAGATTAAAAGTACAAAAAAAAAAAAAACAACTAAAAGAGAAAGGTACTCAAATCGTGAGAGCTAGACCCGCCAGTTTACTCCTTTTCTGCACCGATCACAAGGTAATATTCCACTACTGCTTCCCCATCGCTTTTGATTCATCAAAGCGCGCATTCGCAGCTTGCTGTGTAGTCTTCCAGAGGCCACTGCACGCCTCGGGGAGTCCCGGTTTTTCCCCGACCGCGTAAGCAGAATCGCCCTACACACAACGCAGCTCTCTGCCTCCAGCAGTGGGTTAAGTGCTGCTGGAACACTGGAGCATCATCGGCAGGAAATGGTGCGGAGATGGTCATCTTGTACCATTTTATGGCACCATTTCGACAGGTCCTGAGGACCGACTGCAAGCAGCTTGGGAGAACATCTACCTGACTTGGTTAGTCAATGGGATACTCATTATTCCAAAATTATTCAAATGACCGTTGACCCAGAAACTTCCAAGCATAGTTTCCGAGCAATGGAGTCGCAGTTTCTTAACGTTTTATTGTTTCACTAATAATCAATGTATGTACTATTGGCAATACTGATCATTGTTGGTACATAGTAGTTAACTGTAAATAGTCAACATTATACTTCCTTCAATTTTCGCTTTTTTAATTAATTGACTACGAGGCTTTACCCGTGCGTCCTGCTCTACCACCTGACCATATTTTCAGTGAAGGAATAAGAAAGGAGAGATGTTGAGATTCCTGGGAATTTAGCGTCGAATCAACATTGCTAAGGAATGAGGGAGGAAAATCCCAGCTGAACCTCACTCAGTTCGGCCCCAATTTTCGTCCAACAGTACACAGGCGATAACTCAGTCAATACTTAATTTTTTGTTGTTTAAGTTAGTTTCATACCCTCAGTAGCGTAATAACTTTTCCGCACTCAATCACACTGGGCATAGTTTCCCCCCACCCCTTGACAACTGTGCGTACACAACACTCCGCGATAATCCTTTACTCTCCTGCCCGAGAATCAAACACGCTCTGTAAACGATACGTTTAGACGAAAATGAAGACATCAACGCACGCATGCACCATGGTTGACCGTTTTAAAATTCTTAATATTTATTTCCAGTAACTGAACAAAAAGCCGTTTATCAATTTAATATTCCTTAATAATATTGATGTTGATCTTGACCAATATACTAAATAACAGAATGATATTTTGAGGATTGGTCAACAATAAAAAAAGGGATTCTTTCTTTTACAACGCCAACGTGTCGGCAATTTATTTTGCCTTCGTCAGGGCTACAATGAACATACACAATTTATTGTGTTAATAAGGTATTTCAAAGTGTACTATAAATCATGTAAATTGTGTATGTTCATTGCAGCCCTGATGAAGGTAAAATAAATTGCCGAAACGTTGGCTTTATAAAAGAAAGAATCCCTTTTTTTTATTGTCGACCAATCATCGAAGGTACCTTTCTGTTATTCCTTAATAATAATAATAAAATAGTAAGTTTACTTTAATATTAATGCATTCCGAGTCACACATTAGTAGCTTGGTTCAAATTCGAGCATTCAGTTTTTGTTGCGTTTATGGATCCATGATTTCCAACCTCTCTGAAGAATAAAAAGTAGTCTAATGATGAAGCTTATAAAAATATTTTACATTAGCTCGATGAATAATTAAATTAAAACAAAAAGTAGAATTAAATTATAATCTGAAACACTGAAGTTTACTACAATCACGGATCTGCATTCTCGGCTCGACTGGTATGTAATGAAATTAAAGCACCCACAGATTTTAACTACCAGTTCCCACATTCAACTGACGAATAGCGACAAACAGGAGATTAGCATACAGTAGTGTAGCATTCACGGATTGAACGAACACAACGCTCCTTCGACCCCACACACTAGACACAACATCGTCTAAGCAACGAAGGCCGTGGCCTCAATTTGCGAGGAATAATTAACACAAGCATCGTCAGCGGCCCACGCTGCAGCCTCGACCAACGCGGCGGCGCGGCGGCGGCCAACGCCCACGGCGAAACCGGAAGCAGACGATCTCCGCTCAAGCGGAAGTGAGTGGTTAGCTCTCAACCTGTCCCGCACTTCATACAAATACGCCTTCGAATTTTAAACACTACGCATTCCCTTCGTCTTCGAATACGAATCGGAAGAAAAGGAATGACTAGTCGCATGTTCCTCTATTGTCAGGAACACACACTGTTGTAGAAAGGATTATCAATAAAAAGTGAAAAGTTCGGTTAAGTTTCTTTTAGAAGTAAGTGTGTGAAGAAAAGTCACACAAACTTCATTACATATGGAAAGGAGACAATAGATAAAAGTGGGCCACGAAAAAGAAAAATCTTTCAACACGCGTAAAAAATTAAAACATTGGTTGGATAAAAAATGTCTCCTACGGCCAGTGAGTTTGCTGCTCCTGACTTCTTTTTTGCCCATGAAAAATGTTTTTTTATTGGGGATTTAGGGCTCGCCAACGTCTAGGTCATTAGAACCTTTTGAAAAATGATATTTTGACCATAGTTATGATATAGAAACCAAAATGCTCCAAGTCAAATTATTTTTTTCGAGAGAGATCCTTAGTCTGAGATAAGGACCTGAACCGTGTTAAACAAATTGACAAATTCGGTAGTGAACGGTTGATCCATTCTGAAGAAGAACCATTACCTCTTTTCCGCCGTAAAACAGCGGAGTGCAGGTAATACAATTGAGGCCAAGGCTTTTCAGTCTGTTTCCTCCGCTATTTCTCCATTGCTCTTTAATATCCGTGACCACTCTGCACTTTTGCAAATCCAGTCGTGATGCTGCCTGAAAGTGTGAGTTATTGAAAAATTAATGGTAACTGAACCAAATTTTTTGTTGTTCAACAGATCAACCCGGGCAGATTGAAGAATTTATTTTTCGTTTTCGAGGACACGCGTGTCGTTCCAACAAACTCGTTAAGTTTCCTCATAAGCTATCTCTTGGAAACGCATTTATAATTCACGCATCCGCTTGCCGTTATCGTGGACGCGTAATCCTTCAATTTCGTAGTGTGTGATATTTATTCCTGCACGATGTGGGTAAACGGAATTAGTAGTGGAGCTGGTAGTATTGACGCGATCTACGAGACGACGACTTTATTTTCGATATACGAGGGAAATTTCTATAACTTTGCTTAGAGTAGTGCTTTTGTCATAGTGTTTATGTAATAGTTTTAACTAAGCTTAAATATAATAAAAATGTTCCCCTACAGGCCCCGAAGGTGCCCAAGGGATTCACTGAGGGTAGAGCTCCGCACTAAGAAGAGCAGATGTGGCCAGAATCTCGCTCCGACCAGCTTGACCCAAGGATAGGAGCGGTATTCATTTTACAACAGACCGAGTAGGCCTAGGATTCAATCTGGATGTTGAGGTGAGATGAAAAATCCCCACCCCACCGGAGATCGAAACCCGGCCATCGAGTCAGTAACTCAGCGCTCTACCCTCTGAGACACGCTGATTTCACTTTAAAACACTGTCAGGTGCAAAATTTTGAAGGTTTGTTGTACCTTGGAATATATATTCTAAGGTACAACAACCCTTCCATGAAATCAAGAATAACTTCAGGTATGTAAACGTAATAATTCATTGAAAATCTCTCCACGATATGCGCACAAATTGTCGTTTTAAATGATGCCGAGGTTCGAAAAGCAGTCAATAAATGACTTGAACGAGAATAGAAATTAGAATTCAATTATTCAAAGTATTCCTAGTTCAGAGATACTAAACCACCGTGCTAAATGAATATTCTCTGGTGAACCGCAAAGGGTATAGAAATTTAAGATTTTGGAAAGAGTAAGTCGACAAGAGTACATCGAAAAGAGTGTGTTTTCGTCCCCACCACAGTCAGTCTCAATGATAAGCAACGTTCGTCCTGACAGAGAGCACTGTCGCGTGTTCGCGTCTGCAAAGAGTCAACAACTGGGCAGCGCGATTCAAGCGTCGCTGATGTACGATTGTCTTGTTCTTCATCATATTCTCTCTTCCGCGTAGAAGCAAAAAGCTAGTAATGTTGTAAGCTATATCATGTTGGCGTTCAGTACTATTCTATACGACTGATTTGTATTCAGAGTGTGAATTTCGGAAGTCGAAGACAAACGCATATATCTACTGAAGACGTAGTTGAGTGTGATTAATACGCCAAAGGCAAGGAAAATACCTCCAAATTCCAATAGATACATATTTAAAAAATGATCAAGTTGTTGGGGTCAAGACAAGTTCCAAACTTGATTTTCACTATACTTCACTAGTATTTTGCAGAACGTGTCGAAAAATTAGAGAATCTTATTTCTTTATCATTACTCAACCGTATATTATCTCACTTGTTCCAAATGTAAATACAAAATTGTGGGTTCAGTAGAGAAGAAGCGTAAACAATCACTAGTTAGGAAAATCTTACGTAAATAGGGATGTTGCTCGAAATGAAAATCAAATAGCAAATTAACCCTTCCACAATGTCTAATCCTCAAAATGGAAATATAATTCGAATTTATGGATGAAGCTACCCTGAGAGAGCAAGTTTGGAGAGAGATCCAAATTCAGAGAAAAGAAATATTTCTTCAAACATTTCGATGTGACATTCCAACCTTATCGTACTCGAACTATTAAGGCTAAGATTTGAGAGAAAACCCAAAGATTGGGAGAAATCCTTTCCTAAATCTTAATTTGAATCTCGTATACAATCCTTGGACACTCATCCAGTGTTTTCTCAGTGTTATCTTTCGTTTTTACCCACGAAACTATCTCAAAACTCCTTATGAAGACTGTAATACCATGTAGTTGAATCTCCACGAAGAGAAGCATCCAGCTACACTTGGCCACGAAAATGAAAACTTAGTGTTCAGGCTATTGGTACTAGCTTTTGTGGCTGTAGCTTTCGAAAATCTTAGCTTCGTTGTGAAGTACGAATAGACACTACTTTTCTTGGTGACTCCACTTGATGAACTACTCTTCGTAGTGAGCGTTAATATGTAGTACTGGTATTCGTGGTAAAGATGAAAAGTCCTAATCGTTGAGGCGAAGATGAATTCTATTCCTTTTCTTGGAGAAATTCACGGATACCAGTTTCCGTTAGAATAGTGCACATATTCCTAGAACACTGCGAACTTTTTTTCTTTCTATTTTTCAGCACTAACTAGNGAGTGTACGGAAGTTGTATAGACACCAGTATAGAAAACGTTAGCTCGCCTTAGAAACCAAAGGTGATAGACGGCCGCCGGCAACAAAGGCTCTTCCATTGAGCACCAACCGGTTCCCGCGCAATACAGCGACACAGGGGGCTTGGCAAGACAACGACGGAGCGCTGCAGCGTACAACCCACCGCTCTCACGATCGCTTTGGATAACCACTCCCTTGGGAAGGAATGTTTGAGTAGAGACTCGCTTCTGCTCTCAGTATCGGCGATATATATTTTTTTCCATTCTCAACTTCATGTTACAAGAGTACAGTACATCGGCAAAACACCCTCAGTGTTCAACGTACTAAGGAGCAGATGACTACGTGGAGTAATCAGTAGCGTACCTACATCAAATGAGCCCCGGGTGGCCCCATCTTCAAATCACAAACATGCGTTTGCTTGGCAACAAATGGATACAAATCGCACACTACTGTATTTTTAAAGAAATGGAAATTTGAGATTTATATTATAATAATCTCAAATATTCCTTGTTTTTAAAAAAACTTTTAAAATATATTGGTGTTCAAATGTATGTACTTTTATGATTTTTGCTGACCCCTTAACTGAGTCCTATCTCAGGGGGAGTATCGTGGCAGACCGCACCTTCCACCCTCGCCTAGAATAATCACAAACGATCACTTTCATGACCCAATAAATCATCGCTAATTTTAGGGTGGTAAATATTACGCCAAAACACATTTAAAGGTTCAGAGGGGAAAAAAATGTATTTTTATACAAATTCTACACCTTCATTCCAATATGTCACTTAAGCCATACGAAATAATATACTTCTTTTATCAGTTCAGCGCCGGACATGAACAAAATCACGTCGTAAATCGTATGTAATGAAAAGGAAAGAGACAGAAAAAACGTTTTGACCAATTCCCACAAAAAAGTGTAAAAATGCTCTCCAGTGGGTTGATCAGTAAGATTAAAATAAACGAGGTGAAAATAAGGGACGTTCCATACAAATAAGAGAGCGCAGTTTTTTTCTCCTATCAATCCGAATAGCGAAGTAGATGCTTAGTCCGGATATCTCTCTCTTTTACACTTTTCACATATAATTTTACACTTTTCTTACTATTAGTCACCAACTGGTGCACGATATTCTTAACTCAACTATGAGAGAAATTTACAAAATGATCAATGATATCAATAATATCAAACAAGTCAGGTGATAAAATTTGAACCTACACGGAAATGGGCATTAAAGTGTAGTTAATAAGTGATTTATTCTGTTTAATATTATGCCCCGTTCTGGTCGTTAATCTATTATCTTCTGATCGCGTAAAGGAAAAATTGGACAGGTTGCTTGATACGAGGACGCAGCCAAAGGGGACCGGGGATCCAAAATTCCGCTAACCTTTAAAAAGTTATACTGAAAAACGAATTACCGTCAATTGTTATATAAGGATTGTTTATGTAACGCATGTATCAATGATTGTACTGGCATTGAATATGTATCAATGTAAATAAAAAAATTAAAATAATCTGTTATGAAGACTAATCTTATTTACCCCTGACCCCTCCCAAGCAAAATCCTTACATGGTGTAAAGAGCTCACTTTACTCCCCTGAGCCATATGAAACCTAAACTGAATCTCTTTGTTAATACGGTATTTGAGAGCGCAAATTTATCGACCTTCGTACATTGAATGCGCTATTACGTGCCCATAAATCCGAACCGGAAAAGTGAATGGTCGCTCTGTCGTCACGCGGAACGGTACCTCGAGGTAAGCACGTGTGACGTTGGACGCGTCGAGCTAAACAGTTACGAGTGTCGACGTCGGAATGCGCGCCTTCGCCTTCGAATGTTCTGCCCCGCCCCGACGTGGCTCCACCGAACTCCCTTCTCTCCTGGAATCACTGCGTACTCGCTTTAATAGCTTTTGTTCTGTAATGCGAGAATTATCATTGACGTAATGGAGAGAAAAGGGATTCTGACGACGAGGTGAACGAGCAAATGCCGGGTTGGTACCTGGCCAGCTTACAAAGGATAAAATACAGGGTTATTTATACTCTTAAAAAATATTGATTCTAAAATATTCCCTGAAAATTTACTTTCCGTACATCTGGGACCACATAGTTAGATTCAAAACAGTCAAATAAGAAATTCTATTTAAAGTTTAATTGGATACCGTGTCCTACAAACATTGGCCTGAAGTGAGATGGTCTGCATTTAATTAATTCTTAACTTAAAACTATACCAATGTTTAACACACAACACCGCTAGTAATTTATTTCTTGATTACATTCGCAAACAAGCAATTACAAGATAAATAACATGTAGACCAGGACCTTGGGATGGATTAAGAAAATATCAGGGTATTGAGAATGGAAAGTAATTACATGTCTGACGAACTATCGGGTATTTATTCGTCTATGCTGTGATGATTTTGAGTATGGTTTCTGTTTTTGTTTCATTATTTTAATTTTTTATGTTGTTAAATATATAATTTCATTCATGACATGTAGCTGGGATTCTGTACTATTTATGTATCTCCTGACTTAGTCGCAAACCAGTGACGATACGTTATGAGTGAACTATATTTTAATGTTTGAAAGAGGTCGTAAAAGTAGATAATTTAATAATGTAATTATGACAGACTTGAACAGCACAATTAATATTTACAACCATATATTTAAAATACAATATTTTATCTACAACTGTCCTGAGGAAATTTCCTCCATAAGTTACGATTGTAGAGACTAGAAAGCAGTGGGAAGGGAGACGGAAAGATAAAGAAGTAACAATATGTCCGGGAAGCAGTAAATTGCACTACCGTATAGGTCCGCTTTCACGAGCCTTCGGGAACAACCTGTTGGTCTACACCTTCATGACCGTAATTATCACTTTTGATAAATGGCGATAAAATTTCACGGAACTTGTGTACACAATTCACGGTAAGGAACGAAACCATTTTTAAAAAGTTTTTAAAATAAGTAAATTTTTGATCCTAACTACCACCTATATTCCAACTCGAAACAGCATTTTTAGGCATTCAACCATTATCGGACCGAAATATGTGCTCGTTAATTCTCATAGATTATTACATGATTGATAAAAAAAATTCTCTCAGAAAAAGAATTCAGCGTTAAAAAAGACGATAATTATTAAGAAATGAAATATTATACGATAAATGTACGTCTCTAAAAATGTAAACAAAGTACTTTTTATGGACACGGTTTAATACTTTAGTATAAATGTGGGCATATTTATTTTTCAATTATAAAACATGTTATTTTGCCGCAGAAAAAGAAACCCAACTACCTCATCACTATTCGTCATTTAAATATCACCAAATTATATCTTTTTGCCGTGAATTTGCTATCATAGTGCTTATGAGAAGCTGTTACATTCTTCTTTTCTTGACTTTATAAATTACCAATTGCCTATCAGAATAATGATAAAATTAATTCATTTTCATAAAAAAATACCGTTGCGATGAATTGTGACGACATCGCACGCCGGGAGACGTGCTGTTAACCTTTTGCTACGGGAACTGTTGGTTGTTTCAGAAATCCGTGTCTCGTGAATAGTAAAGTAGCTTTATTTCAGGCTCATTCCATTGGTAACTCTGTGGACTTCGGGGACCTTCCCAACGACAAGCAGATCTATTGGAGCATTCGGATATTTTTCTGAACCTTTCCGAACTCTGAAGGTGAGGGTTGTGTATTATATCTGAAAGGGGACAAGTCCAAGCAAACCGGGAACAGATAATGAAGTTAGAGGAGGGATCATACTCGATTGTTAACCCACAAATGAACTTCCTTACATAATATTTTTCATTGTATTAAAAATCTACTAAATCTCACTATTGTTTCTATCTATTCAAATTAGCTGCTTCCAACGTCTCGTGACCCTAGGGCTATTACAAAACGATGCTTATAAAATTCTTGATTTGAGACATCACTAAATAAACTTTGTATCATTAAATACTCCAGTATGTGTGTTGAGCAGTAAAATTTTAAGAAAGACAAATATAACTGATTAGAGCAAAACCGTATTTCTAGATTTCTTTACATATTGGGCAAAATCGGAAGAACTTCGAAAGAGAATTCAACACTTTTATAAATCGCATCAATTTGCAATCGATATAAGTCATAGCAATTTCGTACGACGAGTCTTAAAATAACTGAACTGATCAAAAACTATCGGGATTCACACCGATGTGACAAAGTCTCATCCGAAATGCAGCGAGTAAAACTGAGGAACGGTTTTTCAGATATGAGTATCTTTGTATGTTTTGAATTAATGCGAAATGAATAATAATATAATTTGTGGATTCTATGAATGTTTATGGAATACAGCGCATATCTGTCTGCAATTTCCATAAGACAGCTGGCTCCCCTGTATGCAACGTGGGCCGCGTGAAGGTCACATGTTGGAATATTATGCGGGCAACGGTGCTCAGAATGAGGGTTGAGACAATAAGGAAGGTCTAGGCTCGAAACAGTTATAACCATTCATTTGGGTAGGTCACTTTCCGTAGAAGGAGAATCAAGTTTCGACCAATGAAGCAGAAATGATTAAGGGCAGGTTGATTACCTGGAAGATATAAGCAATAACACATTCACATCAAACCGCGCGTGGTACGAAAACCCGTCAGCATGAATCCGGTAAAGTTGTTTGGTACGTCAACAACACTTCACCACGTACGGTTCCAACGGTTGTGAGTTATATTTTACAATGGTGTTCGTATTAGAAAGATCCGGCAAATTCTATTTTGTTTCAAAATGAGAGAATTTAATATAAATGACCGTGTTTATTTATTCATTCATGTAGTTTTTTAGAAATCAAAAGCAACACGGACTGTCCCGCAGATTAGTGTTCTAAAAATTAGTGTATTATTAACTAGATTGTTAAAAAAATATTCTTATATTGTCAAGAAACATCGATTTGATATCGTTTAAAAATTGAGGTTACAATTTTTAATCGTTCGAAAAGTTGAGGATAGTAAACTTGGAGGTACTAGGGAAAAAAACGAAAGATGAGTTGTTAAATTAAGTAAATAACTTCTTCGTTAAAATTATTAGAAAGTGTTGAAGCATGATGATTCGCATCTTCTAAAATGGGGAGACTGTAAAATCGGTTGATTCCAACCTCTTGCGGCAAAGAGAAACGCTGTCTCCTGTCAATAGATTACTTCAAACTTCTTAACCTCACATTTTTTATTTTTCAATATTCTGGGGAACGAGAATGTTCTTAATATAGTGCCCATTTTACGGGGTAAGATAAACATCGCTCATCATTTATTGAACGACGATGTAACAATTATCGTTTGTGAATTTAAAAGAATTTCTATGAATCAATCTCTAGCATAGAGAAATTCTGTTCTCTTTAACACAATGAAGAATCAATATCATGACAATAACAAAAATATGAGAATAAATAAGATAAATTATTCGGGATTATTTTTTGACCGTGAAGTCAGTTAACCACCTTCAGAATGCAATATAACAAGATTATTTTAATTCGTGATTTATACACAAATATTGCTAAGAGATAGTTTGACAATCGTTACATGTTTTTCTTTACATATCAATATTATGAGTACATCCATTATACTTTTCACGAACTCGGATAAAAACAAAAGATATTCAGAAACAGGAAAGATACTATAGTATACAAAGTACTCGCATTCAGCAATGTATGAGAGCAGGGATTGAAAGAGATTATTAATAAAGTAATCAGTATTCCAGGTGAAGTATGTATCAGAATATCTCGTTAATTTTTCTACCGAAAGTTGGTAAATACTTCGTATATTTAAATAAGATAACACACCACGACAAAATCGTAAATTTGTAGTTCCATAACTTTATTTCCGGCCACTCAAATTTCTTTATCTAGTATTTGACTTCTAAGAGAATATGCGCTCGTCCTACTAAAGTTCTTCGAGAGATGATTTTTCAAAACAGAAACTGCTTTCTTGTCAATAGCCTTTTTACTCACGTTACTCCATATTCCATCCTATACAAAATTCTGCACTACTTTCAGGACACTCACCTGCAAGAAAAGAAAAAAATACATTAAAAATCTATTACGATTATATGGAGAGGAATTATTAAACTTAACAGAGTGCTTTGAATACACAGATCAACGAAGAATGTCAAACATTAAAGCAAAGATTAATTACTCTAACATATCAAATTCTAGAACTTCAGAAGAGTTTGATACGGTCAATCTCCAAACATTTCAAAATTTATATACTATTAATTTTCACTAAAGTATCATTAATTATGATTAATCGATTAACAATTTAGATAAAAGAATCTTAACAAAATCAATTTATCTCAATTTCGTGATTGTTGAAACAGGGAAACAACTTTTCGTCCTTATGAAGAAAAATGCGAATCGTTTATATGAATTTCAATTGTTTCCATGACAACACACAAGCAATACAGACAAAGCACACATTCTTTTTTAACCTTGCATGTCATATGTTACTTATTTCTAAAATCCAATCGTTCAATATCATCTCTTATTAAAAAAACTCCATCGGGAGTTGACCAAAACGTAAACCGATAACACAATACCACAAAACATTGACACGTTATTGTTCTGTCCTTCCTGAGGCGTTCCACATGCCTGTGCGACCACTTTCATGGGCTGGGTGACGGTGGGTGGGGGGGAGGACTGGAAACTCGCTAGGAAACGGACATGAGACTGGCACCCAGTCGCTTCCGCCCCACGGCTACTTACCCTGCGTCGACGGTCTCGACTATTCTCAGCACCCACTCAACGGTATATTCGACCGGGTTCCCTATATTTGGCACTATCGGCTCGGTATCGGCTTCGATATGGCTCCTGGCAGTGATTGACGACTTGAGCTAACGGGACTCGGCCCAAGTTACTGTAACACGAAAACTGAAGATCACTTCGCTTTGCAAGGACACAGTGATTTCGAGGTCACTTAGTGATTTCGACGACACTTACTACGTATCGAGCATTGCATTTATAATTCCAATGTTAATGTTGATATCATACACAAACCAATAACTACATTATTTTCGTTCAATAGTAAATTACGCAGGAGTTTTATTCTATAATATGTCACACTAGGATGTGTCCACACATCTTACTTGCATCAACTGGAATAAAATAATTATCTGTAACAACAGTAAACAGAAATAAATATAAATGAATCAGATAAAAACGTGTTTCATATTTTCATAGATTATAACTATATTTGAATAGAAAGTATTAAATTTCAATGTTGGAGATTCTGGTTTATACCATTCTGTCTACACGCTTTAAAACTAGTTTGTATCCTTAAAAGCTATTAGGAACACGGGAATAAAGAAAGTTATTTATGTACTTGTATCCTACCTGGTGAAAACATATGATAAATGTGTTATGAGACATAAAACTCTCAATACAAGAGTTCACTATAAATCTTTTACTCGAAAAATTCAGTTTGCGTTTTGTCCTCCATAGTCATTAAAAAATAACTGACTGACCGATTCGGAAAATAAAAATTTCAGTAGTCTCTAAAAGAAGAAAAAAGATATTCCGTACAAGGTAACAGCTTCTACTATTCCCAGTACACTTTTTATTCACTCGCCTTCACCAAGCTGTATTACATTTTAAAAAAAACTGGAAATGATATTCGTTTTAAAGAGCTCTGGCTGGCCATGAAAACAGCAGTTCTCGTCAGCACACTCTAACGCGAGAAGTAAGAACTGTGGGTGAAACAGGAGAAGGAGACGTGGGTGGGTCGATTAACGATCAGGAGTGGGGGGGGTGTTAGTTGCATATGCGCGGAGTAGGTCGCCACAAGGGCTAGAATGGCATTCAAGAGAGAATTAAGAATTCTTCGGTCCAACGGTTTAACGGAACTAACTTTTGAAAACTAAACGAAGGCACTCGAGTTTGCATTCCCAGAGAGCACCGTCGCTACTTAAACAAGAGAAAATCGTCGAGTGCGCGGGGAAGCGAAAGAAGGGGGTTGAAGGGGGTGAATGAAGGAGGGAGAAGAAGGGAAAGTAGGAAAGGAATCAACCGGTTGGAAAGAAAAGCTAAACAAGGATTTAATACCGTCTAGTGTAATTGTAAAGTCAAATACCCTCACTTCACAGCCCATATCAAGTGACTTGTTTTCTTCTCGAGATGAGGGTTGGAAGAGAAAGGGAAAGAAAATGGTCCAGATCCTCTGAAGAATTGCCTTTCAATTTTAAGTATTGTGACGAAGAGAGTTGGCTCATTCAAGAAAAAGTTCATTAAGAGGGAATAATTAACTATTGCTTACTGAACAATCAAGTTCTACAACTAGAAAAGTCCTATGAAGAACGGATTAAAAATAATTTGAAAATTTCACTAGAAGTTTTCTAAAAAATATTGCAATCGCGTATCAAAAATATTTTATGACCAATAGTTTGACGAGTCATTAAACCTTTTTAATGTCATTAAAACCATTTTAATGTTATCTTTGCAATCTACATACAATTACGAAAAAAATGGATCTAAACACTGTACAATTTCAACAAAATTAAGGGTTTAAGTCAGGTTCATTCCTCTTATTCTTTTTAATTATATCGTAATTACATTGTGTTCGGTCCCATATTATTCACAGTTAAATATACAATACAAATATTACATAATATAGATAATAAAACGTAAAATAAAAATAAAAACATTCAATTCTGTTGGTCCAGTAGGTGAGTACGAGCTTAACTCCGGAGAAGCTGGAGGGTGTGCTCCGGTGAAGAGTCCGGCAGAGTTGGGAAAAATGTTCAAAGTTGCCAGACGCCACTTTCATTTGCAAGTAGTAAGTACACTTCTCGCCATGCGCGTACAGCGGACAGAAAGAAAAAGAGCAGACAATGTTTCTATGGAAAGGGAGACGTGCAGCACATGCTCGAAATGGGAGGAGAAACTAGAATACAATGACGCCCATTGCACATTTGCGGCTTCAAGACCAGAGTTTCAAAAGTTCATTACTTTGATGCGTCCGTACACATTATCAGAAGAGCACGGAAACAAATCTGCAAACAAAATGTTACAACTTTAGAGAATGCATGATCTCTTGCAATGAAGTACAAAGGAGGAAGTAAAGCAGATAAAGAAAGGATATAAGCTTCCTATTGTATAAATGCATCCGTGAAATGTATTAAAGTAATTATGCTTTTTAGTCAAAGGAATTGTTACTTTTAATTATCCCAATATCTATTCTTTCAGTCAGTGAAATGTATAATACTTCGCTTGATTATTTGTAAATAACTGAGTATAATAATTTGACAAGTCTCAAGTTCTTTTTATCAATACATTCCAAAGTAATACGCATAATTATTATCATGATGCTTATTATAGATTGAGTATAGATAAAATACAGTTCAATTATCACGTATTATATTATTTTTCCAGTTCAATCCGAAAAAATTGAACTATCATTAATAAATGATTAAAAGAAAAGAAATACAGAAAGGGAACAAAAAGACGGAAACTAAGGAAAACCGGATTAAAACAATGCACCAAGGAAAGATTAACAGAAACTGTGATATGAAATGCAGTTGTAAATATAATATAACGAACAAATGAGAAACAATCGTCGATGATTTGTATGACCTAGAAAAGAAATACTAACAAAGAATACACTTACACGCTTTGAAATCTCTTCACGAATGTTACATACACACCTCTCTGAAATTAAATTTTAATTACAGCTCTTCCGTTGTGCTTCCATGGTCGCTTTATAATTGCAATCCACCTCTTCCTACAGCGAATCAGTCCGGTTATCTCAATCCTCATGCATATTCTATATTCCACTATGCAGATACACAACAATGGAATCTGTTTCTGCAAGTCTAGATTCGTAAACACAAAGCGACCATTTCGAAATAGCAGTTCGCTCTATAACCTAATTTTCTTCTCATTTGTGTAGTTTGAAATGCTCGTTTGGCTAAGCGAAGTATGAATTCGCGCGGAACAGCTCTCGCCTATGGACAGGCGTTTGGCAAATAATACACGTTAAAAAAAGCTAGGTACACCAATACAAAAAAATATGCATTATGAAGAAAATTTCTGGTAGAAACATTGCTAACACACAAGCAGTAAGTTGATTGAACTATGTACATAAAACTTGTAATTTTTATAGAAATTTGAAGGAAAAGTTAGCAATGAAGGTATACCGAATACATGATTTCGAATAAGTTTCATATAAAGCGTACGGATCAGAACCCGTGTTTTATATTAATTATTCTAATACAACCTTTTATGGACGAATATAATTTTTATTTTTTTGTGAATAGCTCACTACGTTTCGACGTGGATTTAAAACTTATCACCTGACGACGACGTAAACCCACGTCGAAACGTAGTGAGCTATTCGTCCATAAAAGGTCGCAAGTTTTTAATTGTTTATATTTACTATTAATAATTCAGATTACATCTTAATTCGAAAATAATGAATTACACAATAAAGCAGTTTATTGTCCTCCACGTTGTCATACTCAGTTTGAACTAACTTACTCTCCGAAAGCAAGGTGGGTTTATTATTCCTGCGCCACCTATAAGAAAAACAACAAAATAATTCAACAAAATAAGCCCTAGTGAACGAAGGACTATCATTTCCATTTAAGAGTATTTTCGTTTTGAATTTCCCTTGCACTCGGCATAAGTTTGAATTCAGCACTACTCGCATGCGAGTGGTCAAACACACAGCAGAAACCATATAACGGAGGTCGCTGATTTCACGGCCCCCTGCAATGCATTGACCAAAGCGCATGCGCGCAAGGGGCGCTGATTCACAGCTTCTATAATTGCTCCCGGAAGCTCGCACCGCCATCTTGAGTACCGTGACGAATACTTCGTGATAACCTCAATTTCGTAACTGCTTCGTGGCTCTTCATAATTGTAGGTTCGAATTGGGATTACGCAAATATCTGCGTGCTTGTTCTATTTGCATTGGGAGTCACACATTCTGATTAGGTCCCTAAACCATCATAAAATTTGAACATTTATAAAAGAAAATTTTCTCATTTAGATAAATATTAAAAAAGGCCGTATTTAAATAAGAGAACTACATTCTAAAAAATCTTCAAATTCAGAGTAAACATAAATTTGAGTGAAAATGTTATTTTTTGTATTTTGTAAAAAAAATAATTGGTTCGTAGGTCTATTATTCGCATTGGAAAGTAATAAAATGTATTACAGAATCGAAAATTACCAAATTTTACATTACCCCATACATTGTGGAAATCTAAGCCAGATCCCCATAAAACAGAAATGTTCCAGATACATTTAATGCTTCGTAACAGTGAATGTCGAAGAATGAAATTCAGTCCTTCCTTATAGCAAAATTCAAAAACAGTTAACAAGTGAATATTATAAAACTAAAGATTATCTATATGAAAGAATGGAACGTAAAAAGCAGCGCATTCGTCTCAGTGCAGTTATATGGATGAAAAGAGAAAAAACAATGTTCTTTGAAATCCTCAATTACTTATGGGACTAGTAACGTTTGAACTTATGAAATGGCTATTTGAACTTAAAAGAGCGATTACGTGGTCTGAATGGGTTGTCTACTCCCAACCTCAATGTTTTTTAACTCTTGTCGCGTTATTCGAAAAGAGACCTTTCGGTATAGTTACAAACAGAGACGGTTTCAGAGGTCGCGAGTTCATAGTTTAAACCAGTCCTCTCAGGGCGAATGCAGATGTGACTCCATATTTACGCGACACGGTCCATCTTCGTAATGTCCTTCTACCTCACGCCGCCATGTAAAAAATATATGAAAAGAGTGGGTTTGGCAAAACGCGATAGAAGAGATGTCACTTACAGCTGTAAAAGCGTGATAGCAGTAATGGCTACTTGATGACTATCAGAAATAATTAAAGAAACGCCCTACAATTAATTTTCACATCTATATTTCGAATGTACGAGGACTCACAAAATATTATATCAATTACGTGACCTGAGCTTAGTTAAATGAAATTCTCGTAATCACAGAACTAGCGGTGACATCGCAGGGAATGTCGTAACAGGGAAATATTAACTTTATCAAAATATTATGATTAAGGTATTTTCCATGGTATTATCAATTTTATCGTACTTGCATCGTTTATCACCCTATTCTAAATACCCGCAGTGGTATATGTCCATTGATTCATAATTTATTCTCGTAAGTAAAAATAAATATGTCTTCGCGCATTCATGAATGAAGATTACAGAGAAGTACGTCTGCATTTCGTTTTAGTAAGAAAAGTAAAAATTTTCCTTGAAAAAGGAAATTCAAGTCAACGTTTGACTGGTGATTCAATTATAAACAATCTTTGAAATACGCGTTCTATAAAGATCTTTCATGTGATCTCACATGGCGGATCTAGACAGACATCAAGGAGAGTGGGGGCAAACCGGGGACCATTTTTGTGAAAAAATTATGGTTTTACTACACAATTTTTTATAAATATTACCTTAAACGAAATGCATAAAATAAATAATTAATAATATGGTATTATTAATAACAATAACAATTATGACTAAGAACAAAAATTATAATTATTAACCTGTTAACACTTTTACAAAGTATGCCATTTATCAACTTCAATTTTATGTGGTATTCCAATGGGGACGGGGGTGCTATAGCCACCATAGCCCCCGCCACAGATTCATCACTGGGATGGTAATTATAATATTACCATTGAAGTATTATATCATGATAATCAGTCATCGAACTTAAGTCATCATTAACACTGGACGAAAAATATGTTCCTAAAATATTTCGCAAATCTTTAGGAACCAAAATTTAACCATGTACATACGAGTTTTGAATTTTTTGTGTTAAATTAGGTGACTGAGGTATTGAAAGAGTTTTCATATATTATTGAGGAAAATATAGTGTCTCTTTCTAAACTATTTATTACATAAAGCTTTTCGACCTCTTAGCGGCAATCTTTAGTGCTGAATATAGGGAATTAGTACTGAAAATGGCCGCTACGTGGTAGAAAAAGCTTTTTCTGTTAATTATTAGTAAAAGTATACATTTTCGAAAAATAAAAAATTCTTAGAGAATATTTTGATTTCTTCAAATATAAAAAGTTATGACGCTGAAGTTTTAGAAAAATTACAATACGACGGACCTTAGTATTATTGATATTAGTAGTATTAATATATAACAACTTAACCCAGATATTTGAATAAAATTGCAAAACAAGGAAATATTCTTTTTTAATTCAGCAACAAAAATTCATCCTCATCATGTGATTAAGGTTGATAAATTAAAACCATCAAAGAACTGAGAATCAGGGATGTTGTAAGGTGATAAATCACGGATATACCGCCACACCTCAACTGCTCACTAGTGGATGTCCGCCTAGAGGGTGAACGCCGCTTGATTACCCAGCTTTTCTCCTAGGCGCGTGTAACCTTCCCGTTAGGCCCCTGGCGGCCGCATTCCGAAGCCCCGCCCAGACACATCTCCAGTAGGCGGATGAGACTCAGCCACAGCCACCACTAGCGTCGTCATCATCTCCACGTCAGCTCCACCAATACAAATGTAAATTTAAAAAAAAATACTACTTGGGATATGGCTTTCTACGTTTAGGACCAAAAGAAACATCATTACTCCCCAAGGTTTTTATACATGTATTTTTTTCAGGGCCTGTAACAACTTCCCCCATTCTTTAATTCTCCATTAATAACTCATTCATTCTTCACCAGTCCAATATATTCCAAATACAAACAACTTCTTAACATCTTATCACTACGAGAATTCAGAAAATTGGAATGGGGGCTAAAGGAATTCTAATTTCTTATTACTACAGGGGATCGTGGATCTGATTGAGACACATTTTTGTATACAATTATTTTACAATCCTCTTTCCTATCACATTCACTGATAAAGCATAATGTATTAATGTGTATAAAGTATGATATAATTATATTGCTTTGTTTTAGTAGTACTATTTGTTTATTCTGGAAGTGACTTCTTTTCAATAAACCACAATGCAAAACAATTATTCGAACATGAAAAAAGACTTTGTTCGTATAATCTGGAAGTTATACGTCATATTAAGTTATACGAAGTGAAACATTCAAGGTCATTTACAACCCTATGAAATTAATCACTATAAATAACGTACCCAGGAAGTTAGTCATTGTTCACTTTTGAAAATTTTATATTTCGGTAAACAATCTTTACACTGAGAATACTACGTGATGAGTTGATGCGAGATCCAAATTCCGAGGAAGCAAAGGATTTCTTTGTATATGGTACTCCAACCATAAGTTTCGGACATTATTAAATTGGGATGCCACATCGATGGTTTGTAAAAATTCTTTCCTTCCTCTGAATTCGTATATCACGTCCAAACCTGTCCTGTTCGTATAGGTCTACAATAGAAGTGAAGAGAGAATAAGCCCGATACCCTGAACAAGGACCGTGTCTTCTTCCTACGTCACCTACCAGCCACCGGTTTCGCGATCACGACGAAGATACTCTTCCCCCACCCGCGGTGAACTTGTCCCGAGTCGCCACTGTACAAGTTTCTCAATGACGGAACACAACTTCAGGTTGCCTCACCGCCTCCGCGTTGCCAGGCGCCAGGGTAGCTTTTTTTGTTTTCGTTATTTCTTTCCTTCTCTTCCCGCCAGAGCGAACTCGATGGTCGTGTATCCCGGCCAGAAGCACCGCCTCCTGGCTACCGCGGCGTTTCCAAGCGCAAAACAAATGCCACTCGTATTCGGCGCGTCGAGGGGAAATCACAGCGCCAAAACATTGGCGGTCGATCTTATCGGCGTCGGAGTACAGAATTTGATTTCGTAAATTGACTGTCAGCGATTCAACCGGAGTTAAAAGTAATTCGATGGAAAATGGTAATATCGCCTTTGGTATAATTAAGCCATTAGGGAAAAGTGGATTTAAGAAGATTCACCTTATCGATTTCCATTAAGTAAACAAGTTTTTGTCAAGCGTCTTTGTGTAAGCAAAAAATCTATTACAGTACTCCAGTTTAATTGTATTTTAAACGCATATAATTAAATCTAGATAAACAAAACTCAACATTGGCGTCTGGTAAAACGAATCGTTACCTTTATCTTTTTTGTAACGTACATATTTTAAAAATATTACACATATATTTTTGAAGGATTAATAATTATAAGTAGATTTGTCGCGAAAGAGGCTCCACGAAAAAGAATAAAATACGTTAATTAGATTTTCCAGCACACAGAATTCAATGAAGGATCTTAATTGCCGTAAAATACCGTTTAGGTTCCAATGGAACAAAACTTACAGGTACATGGTGGCAAAAGTCGCTGAGCACATGAAATCCCAGCCGAATTGACCTTTACCATATCTATGCATTTCTAGTGTTAGTCTTTCTATCAACTGAATAAGTCGATATTTGTTCACACCAAAGACGTCATCATGATTCAATAGTACAGGTTTCACAACACAAGGTTTAGATAGTTTAGAGTAATATACTGTAAACTCCAGATTATTTTGAGGGCGGATTATCGTCTTAGAAAATTAATTTTCCGGTTATGGAAAATGCGCTAACAGCACCAGAAAACGAAGAGAGAGAAGTTTCTGCTTCCAGTCTGACTAATTCAGAAATATCAGTCGCGGGAGGAGAGAACATTTATGACGATACCATCGTAATACGACTCAACAGCGACCAATGATTCAGAATTTGAACAGTTTCTGATGAATATTTGGAGTCAAGTGGCTCAAAGGGTAAAACGCTAAATTGCTGAATAGATGGGACGTTAAGTCGCCGGGGATTCCCGGGACATCACTCCACAACATCAAACCTAACTTACAGGTCTACTCAGCCTTCTGTCAGGTTAGTACCGCGTCTATCTTGAGGTGAAACCGGCCGGAGCGAGATCCAAGTGCAGAGGTCTAGAAATTTCGGAGTTCTATCCTGCATGAACCTCTTTGGCATGTTGTGGGTGTATTGACTGCTACAAATTTCATTGACAAAGCAAGTGGAGTGGGGTTAAAACACGGCGAAGAAGCAAAGGAAGAAGAAGAAGAAGAGCGATCTTCACAGCCCAGCGTGAGAAACGACAACGTTTTACTACACGTCAACAGACAGGTTCAGTACATGGAGGAATGAAGCTTGTATTCAGGAAACTTCAATCAAAAATCAAGAAAAAAAAGCGTTTACCTAAAAAAGCAATAATTAAATCAGTGTTTGCATAATGTATTTATACAAGTTGAATAAAATATAATAGTTTTCACGTATTTATTTTGTTTAATATACGTTGCTTTTTATTCGCGAAATCGAGTAATTAGCTGGGGTCACGTCACCCAATTACACGGATAATCGAAAGTGTTCTTGTAGTTAAAATAAGTTAATTTCCATCGCACCCAACCTTTTTTCGATAAGATATTAATGCGTAAGTTACGATAAAAGATACCGAGAGAGAGAGAAAACACTCGAATACGAGAGCTGCACTTGCTAGCATTCTACCTTTAATTAACATGCCTTTGTGACGCAACCTTGAGAAAGGCGGCTGAGTCGAACGCTTATGTTCGCTGTCTTCTCACGGGCTCGCTTACGTAAAACGGAGCGCGAGTTCAACCCGAGGGAACGTAGATGAATATTTAAAGTATTTCTTTCTTCCATATACTCCATGATATTTTCTTCTACGGCAATTATTTAACGCAAAAACCGAAACTGAGTGACCTGTAAGAACTTTTTCGTTGAGAAGAAGCCACACTAAGTTCGCAATTCCGAGTTTATAATGACACCCGGTTTTTCCCGTGGGCAAAGAAAAACAAATACGTAGCGTTCCGACCTGCAGAAAGAGCGCCTCAAAGCTATAATTTTGAGGTTGCGTTTCGCTGTCCTGAAAGCAGACAATACTCGTGTATTCCAAAGCCAAAAGAATAGTAATAACTAAGCTTATAGAAAGCGCGAAATTCCACGATGCCTCGAGTTGGTGTTGGACGTAGATCTCGTATGTGGTGCCACAGTCGTCCAACTTTTAATCTCAGTTTTAATTATTCTGCGTGCCTCCCCCACTCATTCAAGAAGACCGCCGACGGGTGCGTGCAATGATGAAGGGGGGAGGGGAGGTGACCTTGGCAAAGAAGACATGAACAACGACTAGCGTGTTTCGTGGGGAATAGAAGAGTAACACGTTTGAGTTCAATTAAACGGAAGGCTACAGATAGCACGTGCGATGGCGTAGCTGTAATTTTGAAGACTTAATTGGAGGTGTATCTGTACACTTGATGTAAGAGATGATTGGAAGACCTTGGATTTCTCAATATATGATTTGCAAGCAACAGTGTTTCCATTCATTACTTACTTCGGGCTGTTTCAGAAAAAGGGGTTTGCAGTCCGAAGTTACTCAAGCTTGCGATTTTCAAGGACTCACGACTTAGTGAGGAAAATTATTCTGGAATCTTCTCACGAATTTAAACCCTACGAGGTTCTTTTCTGATACATCAAATACAAGAGAAATTTGAGCGCTTCAATTATTACATCTCGAAAAACACTACGAGACATTCAAAATTACAAAGGAAAACGGATCGAGTTCTACCAGGCAAATTTTTTTTTTTGGGGGGAGGGAGACTTCTTACCAAAAACTAACAGGTGCCAACGTAGTAACGGTATTGACTTTTAAATGTGTAGAACTGTTCAAAACACGTCAATTATTCAATGAATGCAGAATAAACAATAAATTTTGCAGATGAAATGGTTAGAAACACACACACACAAGACATTCAAAAACTACAAATTTAGGCTACAGCAGACTCCCCTTCTGACTACGCGCCTACGTGGAACGTAGATCATAGCGGTGACTCTACGTTTACGAAACAAATAAATCAGGTCAGTAGAAACCACGAAGAGTATGTTGGCTTTACGTATTAATAATAATAATAATAATAATAAATATTTTGTCGAAAAAGCAGTTACAAACTGAGTATGACCATGTGGAGGACAAACGAATTTACTCCATCCTATCAATTCTGATCAAGGGTCCCGTGGCAGAGGTGGATTTAACATTTTTGTACACTCCTAACGTAAGAATACAAATAGTTAGCAACGTATTGTAATGTCAACAGAATACCAACAAATTTGCATTAAAAAAACACAAAAATTATTTAACAAGTACATATTATCAACCTTCAGATCAGAATCAGTTGATCAGGAAATATTGTTTATAAATCGTAACTATTAAATAACTCAAATTCGAGATGAATTGTTAATATAGATTGGGGCTTTAGGGCTCACCAACACATTGAGGTAGCTTTTTTACACCATTGCGTTTTCTACGTATCCGGAAACTCATGAATTCCTAAGGAAGCGAACGAGGTCGCATATCTCCACAGCGCCTGATTTCGAATCCATTGTACTACGAGTTGAGGTCGAACACAGGCGAATGGACAGTCGGACAGACGTTTTCGAAATTGCCGAGTAGCGAGTGATTCGTCTCGATCCCACCTCCCACATCTGAACAGGAAACAAATAACTAGCTTGGTGCACCTCACCGCGGGTGAAAAGAAAGACCGCAAGGGCGTGACTTCGGTAGTTGGCGAAGATTTCTTTGGAGAAGTTCAAGTTTTGTTTAAATTTTGGTTTGTCCCATATTTTCTCTGGTTACGTTGCGATTTGATAGTTTTGAATCCGGTTTCCTAAGGTTCCCATATTGAACTTTGTAACTAAAATAAAATTTAAAATCAATGACAGTGTAATAGTTTATTTGGGTGTGGGGATTGAAGAAGCGGGAAGAAGTGGAGAAACAGAAAGAATATATAAATTCCCGTTCCACAAATAAATATTACTAAAAGGTTGCGAGTTTCAAGAAGTGAACAGGACTAGTTTATTTCCGTAGTATGACAAAGGTCAGTAGAAATAGTTAATGCCAAATGACAGCAGGGGCACGCGAATTGGTAAAGTCCGTGATCTTCCTTGAAGAGAACAGTTGTTTGTTAGGAATATTAACTCACGAGTTCGGCGTCGGTAGCGAAGTCTTGATCACTATGAGCTGAGAGCGGAGACGTGATATCACACTGACGCTGGTTGAGTGCACACTGATACTAGCTGAGTCTGGTAGCGCACTGACATGAGCTGAGAGCGGTAGCGCACTGTCACGAGGTGAGTCAGGTAACGTGCTGACATGTATATTGAGAATCTACAGCGTATCACTCTTGGTGACGGTATCGTTTTGTTCATAACATACGCGATACGCCGGATTTTGACATGCGTTCTCTGAATTCATGGAGCGTATATGTAGGAGTAAGTGACTGCGGCTCCTACAACAGTAATCGAATAAGTTGAATTAGATTGAAAATGCAATCAGCAGTGGTGTACCTCGGCGGGAGGGACTGTGTGCCCTGGGCCTTATCCAGTGTGGAATCTACAAATGTGTAACTAACTAATATTAACACTTAAATTTGATCGATTT
Source organism: Laupala kohalensis (assembly GCA_002313205.1). Lineage (NCBI taxonomy): Eukaryota > Metazoa > Arthropoda > Insecta > Orthoptera > Trigonidiidae > Laupala > Laupala kohalensis. The sequence goes on along the minus strand of NNCF01127420.1, from coordinate 576,730 downwards.
CAACTAATATTCCATGTTTTTTAAAGCACGTTTTAAAAAACGTTGAGCTCATTACACAACTAAAGTTTAAATTTCAAAATTTTATACTTAGTCTAAAATATTACTAAGCAACCCGCAGTGTGGCTTGCTAGAAGCAGTGAGGTCTTTAAAGAAAATTACCGTAATTTTTTTTTTACTTTTCGCAATCATTTTCCACTCGTCTATTAGACATTTACGTAAAGGATTAAAACACGTTTATGTATGAATTATATATGTAACTTCAATTAAAAGTTCGTAACTTTGATAAAAATGTAAAACTATAACTTTTCAATCAATTCCAGATCTTTTGTGGAGTCCCGAAAGGCAAGGTGCGGCATGAGGTTCGTAAAATGATTCATACTTCACTACTTATACCTTCACCATAATTATGATTGGTTAGGATCAGCACAGGAAAATTCGTATTGTGAGGAATTATTCTTCTTCCATATAAAGAAAAGAGCGAGTTCACCAATTATCGACGAAACCTTCACCCCAAAGCGGAGTTGGCTTGTAACAACTTCGTTCGCATATTATGCAATTTAGTTTTCAACAAAATACATCTGATGGGTGATGACTTACCAAAGCGCACATAGTGGAGAAACACTTACAGAACAGGTTTGTATGCGAGATGCAAATTCAAGGATTTCTAGAAATCTTTGAATACGACACCTCAAACTCATAGTTCGGTTACTATAAGTTACAACGACTTATTTTTTTGAAAAAGTTGTGGAGCAATAATTAAATGTATATTTATGATTTATTTATCATTTCCTTTTAAAACTAAAAAGTTATGATATTAAAAAAACAAACAAACAATGGAGGTAAAAGACTTGACAAGCTTTACGGTCCGGACATGAAAGTTAATTCGAAAAACCATTTTTTTTTAAATCAACGAAAATTGTTATGCCAGATTATAAAGTATTCCGGACTAAAGTTTTTCTGTATTTGGTTACGCCACTGAATGTCACTTATTAGTTTCCAATACAGCTCCACGGCAAACGCGTCCCTGGCACCTGTAATGACTATCTCCGTTGGACAGGTGAATCGGATGCGTGCATGTCTTCGGCGGCGGCCAGTGAAGGTGTGCGGGCGGGCGTTCAGGCGACTGCCCACCGCCACCATCGTCGTCGCTGCGCACGGTCCTTGACCTTCCGCGTCGTCACGCCAACTGCCGCTCCCCGCCGCAGTGGCCGAGCGGAGCGCTGGACGCCCGACGAAAATGGACGACGAAGTGGTCAAGGAGAAGCAAGAAGACTCAAGTGTCTGCTACTAGGAAACGAAGTAGGAAACAACCACTGAGGAGTTGTCATGCATTGGAGAAAAGAGATAAAAACATAATTAAAGTTGTCACGATATACTATGTGTACAAGAAGCAATCTGATGGATGAAATGGTTTCCATAATAGAATTTTCGAAAATCAAGTCTCCTATTAAGCAGTTTTAGTCAGATAGAAGTTGAAAAAATAAAGTTGGTGAATAAACAAGAACCTAAATGACCTAAGATAGTAGGGGATGACGTAAAATGAAAATCAGCCACATACCTCCCGAGTTAATAGTCAATTATCAATTATTAAGTGTCAATAATCACTGAAGCAATCGTTTACACTGAGAACAATGGATATTATCATTTTTGTACTGTTTAGGGCAAGTTATATAAAATCGAGTCAAAGCCTAGTTAGTTACGTAGTCTTACCGTTGAAGTTTCCATTTCCTCCAATCTTTCCACAATACAGACGTGACGCACAAGCTGAACATTCAAATGTTACAGAACAATAACAATATAATAAGATAAAAATAACGTTTGAACAAATTAATTTCAATATTCAGAGTAATCTAGGAATTTGCTTCCAGTGTGGACATCTGGAGATCCTTCCTTATATATATATA
>NNCF01127420.1:507762-574113 GCA_002313205.1 Laupala kohalensis | reverse complement strand
TAGAAATTAGTTGTATCAAATGAAGTGGTGCAGTCGAACCCCTATGATCACGCGCGGCTAGGTTATTTGAATCCCTAGAAAGACTACTCCTTTATTTTGGTTCAATTCCCGGTGAGATGGGGGTTTTTCATCACACCTCAACATCCAGACTCACTCCCAGACCTACTCAGCCTGCTGTAAAATGAGTACCGGGTCTATCCTGGGGTTAAACACGCCGGAGCGCGATGCTGGTCACATCATCTGCTATTGAGGGACCAAGTACCTGCGGAGATCTCGCCTCCGTCAATCCTTTCGGCACCTTCAGGGCCAGTTGTGTTACAATTTGACTTCCACCCTTTATTTTAAGGTGATTTATTTTCTTTTACATAATTATGAATAATTAAATGATTGATATTAATCATTATTAATTATTAAAAATATAACTTTTACTTGTATAATTATTTTTCAGTAAGCATCCTAAATGCTGAGTATGGATGTGTTTGGACTCGAAGAAATAGGAAAGCCCAGTAGTTACATATGCACCTAGGTAAAGGTTGTTCACTATCCCCAAGTTAGTTGGAATGCTATGACAGAAGAGAATGGCATTCATAATATGATTTTTTCCATTTTCGTCGCCGGTAAGTTATCATAGATTACAATGAAATAGATTTGACACATTCATACACCCGCTCGACGATCCTAAACATCAGGATGTACAGTTTTCGTGCATGATCCGATTCCACTACTTTGGAGGAACGTTCGTACCCTTTCCACTAATGTCGTTCGATCTTTGGTGATAAAATTTTAACTATTTGAAAATATATAAAATTGATGATTTGGAATACGTCTGGAATATATGGTGAAAGCATTACATTTCATATTAATATCCCCCCAGGGGACTTACATCTAGTAAGTACGTGTTTGGCAAACACGGAGCCCCGAGCTGAGTATGGCATTACTTCCACTTACTTGTGGAAGGCTCCTTCCTTTCTCTTTTCTGACCTCCCTCGGCAACCTCTTTTTCTTTTCGATCCCGACGCTATTAGGGCTAGGGTATCTTTCATTTTCCTCATCCCTCTCATTTTTTGTCCCCCCTCATGTTATGTCCCCCCCTCATTTGATGTATGTTGTGAGATATGTTTTGGTGTGTTGTAAATCAGGAGTGTTTTTAGTGGGTAGGGTTGAATCAGTCGACGAGTCCTACACGCAGGGAGAGTCATGTTGGCTATCCCTAGTGGGTAACTGCATTTTCCCTACCTGTACAAGTTTTTCGAGCTCCAAAGACCTTTTATGTCGACATGAGCCGTAAAGCCGCACCCGCCCCCCCCCAAAAAAAACCCATTATAATACATAGCAAATTTGAATAAAAGGTGGATTTAGTTCACGAAAATGGGGATTGAGAGATTTTTATAGTTTACAAGGAAAACAATACATCTCCATGAACAATGAATTACTCACCCTTCTCATTACGCTATCAAAGCAGACACCTGAATCTTTATCTAATGTCCATCTTGCGGCACCACGCTTCAGAATTGATAGTGAATAGATTTACTAACCTGATTCAACTTTTTTCATGCACTCCGATGTTTTAACATTACTTACTTTTCTCTCTATTACCCTAGTTTTGTATTTTTTGTCCGCTAATTTATCGTCACGAAAGCTTTCTCAAACAAAGGAAATAATACTTCTTGAAATACAATGAATCATTATATATTTCAATTGCTTAAAGTTTAAATACTTAATAATAAAACATTAATGGAATGTTTCTGATATGTACTTTGAGATATGAACTATTATGAAACAATGAAGATAAAAATGGATGAAGCAATAAATGAAACCTTTCGAGCTTTATTGCGTGTACAGAATCGTAGAGAACCAAGAAGATCCAGAAAGCAGATAATATCGATTGAAATCTTGAAACACGTAAAAATACCAGAATGTTTCGTCTTGAGGAGGGATACGAACAGCCGATAACTGGAAATATAGCGATAATCCATACCTAAATATTTGAGTTCAATAGTTTCGTCACGTAGCTGAAATTACACTATTACACTTTCAAAAAGAATAATTTGATTTCTTATGTAAGAACAACTCTTTTGGAAGGTGTACTCGACACCCAATACGTAACCTTCGTAGTAAGGAAGGAAGATAAAAACATTTGAAAGTGTAAAGAAAAGAGGGAATAAGAGGCGTAGCAGCATCACATACGCAGCTTTACACCCGTGACGAAGTTTACAAGATTTAGGATGGCGATAGTTGTGGTACGTGGTAGAGGTAGAAAACGGGAGGAATAATTTTAACGGTGGTGAATCTTCAATCTAAACCGGTTCTAGTACTTCACTGTGTTTTATGGATACAACGATTGAATCCCGGTCAGTTGAAGAATGATTTCTCTTCGCAATCTAATTTTACACTTCAGCATTTTTTATCGCGAAATGTATCGACTTTACGTTCGTTATAATGAAATACACGTATTTGTCATCTGTCCTGATTCAAGAATTGGGTATCCAAAATATAATAACTTAAACCAGAAATAGAATGCAACGGAATTATAACCCTAAGTCAATCCTCAAGTTTTGTTTCGATACATTAGTTTGTTCGTGAGTTATCGGGAAAAATATTCTTAACATAGATACATACGACATTGGGCAACAGCGCCAAAATTTGAAAATAGACATTTCTGGAGCCGATTCGTAAAAATCCGAAGAAATCTAGAAATTTCTTTTCGATCGGTTTCTAAACTTTCCTTATAAATATAGTATAAGTGGAAAGTAAAAAACTGAGCCGGAAATGTATAGAAATTCATGCCGGGAAATTGATTGCGGAGAGATCAACGTGAAATAAGTTAAGTGAAGTAGCAAAATTTGCGGGTGAAAATAGGGTAACCGCCATGAGCGACCGGGATGCGGTTTCATAGATATAGAGGTTGAAAATGGCATCTCCATTGTGCAGAAAATCTAAGAAATCCAGTATGCCATGACCACAAAAGTACGTTCTGCGCTCGTCTGTGACGCTGTAACATTGAAATTGGTCATGGAAACAAATATTGAGTATTAATGAAGTTTATAGTGGAACACAATACTCGAGATCAGATTCCGATTGAATTCGTGCAATATTGATTACTTTTTAGGTTCGTATCTAGAAAGCTTCTTCAATCAACATAATTCTTCGATAACGCTAATAATAAACTTATGAAATATAATAGCACCAAGATTTTATCTATAAGAGTTTATATGTTTTTTTTTGTTTTACTGTTCTTTTGTTGAGATGGATTTCATTCCAAACGCTCTTTGGCAGGTTCCATCCAGGTTCAAGTGTCTTCCAGGTGTAGATATCTTCCAGGCATCACCAGCGATGTGTCGTTATTCACTATACAATACCTTTTTATGGGGCAAAATTCGAAAGTTTTTTAACGTGGTTTAGTGGGCTGGGTACAAGTAAAACAGTAATTTCGTTACTTCAGTTCTCCTGCGAGTTTTTTAATCATAATTAATGGGATTAACTTTTTCTTGCTTCGTGAATAATTTGCTTTATAATTTTTCTTTTGTCCTCCACGCTGTTACGCACAGGGATTTGGGCAATGAACTACATTGTATGGTAAAACGTAGCATAGGACCATAGTGTGGACTCAACAGAATAGTTGTTGTGAAAGTTTTCCAGGTTACTAGGTTCCTGTTTTCTCCAAACCTTTGGATGCGGCATCTCAATCTAATAGTTCGGGTACTACAATGTTGGGATGTGACAACCGTAAGTTTGGTGAAATTCTCTCTTTCCTCCAAACTGGGATCTCTCATCTACTCCTAAGGTACTCACATTCATTACTTTTCAGAATATCAGATTTTACAGAGTTATCATAGTTTTGCGAAAATCCGAAATACTAATAAGAATATAAATATTTTTATTCCATAGTATCTGCAAATATATTATCAGAATTGCTCGCCATCGTATCTAGTAGTGATAAGTGCAGAAATTTTATCAATAATAATAATAACCTTATTATCGGCGGATAGGGATGGATATGATGCTTCGTTTTATTTGACTGTGGAATACTAGGGTGCCGGATGCCCTTCCTACCGCACCATGGGGGTGAATGATTAAGAGTGGATGTTGTGGTGGAATGATAGGCTGGGGAAACGGGAAACCCCCGAGAAAGCCTGGCGCTCCGTCCACCACCTCGGATTCAACTAGAATGGGACCGGGTAGAAGGCGAGCCGGGTAGAAGCGTCCCCAGAGATAGAAGGCGAGCGCGTTAGGCACTACGCCACGGGTCGCCGTAAACTTTACCAATATATAAAGAAAAAAGTTGTCTTTTCTGTTTGACAATTTGTATCACAAATAAAGGAGTCGTTTTCTCTGGTTCGTCACTTGCTTGCTGGGTGACTAACTGCTGCGTGTAAATAGTAAATTTACAATAACTAAAATTTACAGAAAATAAAGGAATTGACAACCTTTAATGTAATTCCTAATGTCTAATTAAAACTAACAGAAAAATATTAAATGGACTACATGGTTTACTTAACTTAATCTACATTATGTTCATATTCCCAGCAAATGATCTAGTGGTTCTTTTGCACGTAATCATTTTTTAGTGAGTAATAGACTTCAGTGTATCTAAAGCGGCAAGATAGCTTTGCGCTCTGTAGTCCATGAACATTAGGTGCCATGTGACTAACATGGCGATGAGTGCGTGGAAGTGTGTGGGGGCTTCCAAGTGGACCGGAAGTGGAAGCAACAGTGCGCGCACCGTGGTGGACAGCAGACGTCTCGAACGGCGCTCGCGGCACACCGTCTGCCCTTACTCCTCACGCTATGCGAAGCAACGAAAAAGGGAATCGAAAAATGCACAAGGAATCTATGGGCAGGATTCTAGCATGCTTTCCGAAATAGAATTTTACTATTTACACCCTTTTTAAGATTATTGTTTATAATATTGTATTATATGTTATCGTTATTTTATATCATGTTATGTTGCAAAGCTACACCTGAGGAATGCTCCAAACGCTAGGAACCTTCTGACATGAATTTTTTTTTACAACAATTTTTCTGTAGAGTCCATCCAATGGTCGTATGTTATGCTAAGTTTGGATGTGGCATCCGTAGATTTGAGTAACTCTTTCCTGCCTCTGAATTTGGATCTCATATACACACTTGTTCTTTAAGTGTTTTTGAACTTTATTTTAATTAGTTCTTTTAACCCGTTTGGCTAATTTTTTGCAAAAGAATACGTAGAATAAATGTGAATGGGTTGGACAATATCAAAAACGTGTTTTATACGCAAAACTTTATTCACTAAATCATGTAACAAAAACAGTTTCTTGAAAAATCGTATTACATTACTTGTTTAAAATATGAGTTATCGCAAAAGTCACTATTTATCTACTAATTTAAGATTAAGATAGGATTCAATCTATATTGAGGTATTTTAAATTCGTATTACTAAAAATCAAACTTCGGATTACCGATGTGAGGATATAATAAACTTTAAAAAGTTCTTCGGGAAGTTTTGTTTGCGGAGTTGAAGTATATCGTCTAAAGTAATTTAAAGTCTAAAGTATTGATTAATCTTGATTATTTATTGAACATTATAGAATAAAAAGTAATTTTAGCATGTAGAAAGGAGCAACCTCTTCCTCTCAAATCCATTCTCATCGTAATAGAAAAACCTCATCTCTACCGCACCTTGTGTTTGTAGCTAGAAGGAACCGCCTTCTTGAGCTGTGGTGAGGTTTCCGCGAGAGAGTCGTCTTTCGAAGACCTGCATCCGGCGGCGCCTGGCCCACTTCCTCTCACAGCAGCAGACGATGACCGAGCGACACGTCACGCAAGAATGGACGACATCGCAAAGGACCCTCATCTATTCAAATGCTGCAAAGCTCCTCCGGTAGCTCAGGAGGTAGGTTCTTGCACATCACAAAGTCATCCCGGGTTCAATTTTCGATGGGGCCAGAAAAAAATTGTGACTTTTCACATAAATGACCCTGTTGATATAGCTGCGAATTCTCCTTTCTCTATCCACCTCCTACTGTTCCTAGTGTTAATAACCCCAATTATTACTAACCACAGCCCTACCCCCCGCCCCACCTACCTCCTATTGCCCCATGTAGATAAGCTTCAATAGCACGCTATATTTCCCCATTTATAAATACTACAATGAAATTTAAAAAATGCTAGAAAACCAAAAAATATTTTTCAATACCATCATCTAACCATGTTAAGTTGATTATCACAGCTTCAAAAAAGCCTACAACCTTCCCGCTTTAAAAATCTATAATCAAATAAAAATGTTGTAGTTCTTTCTTGACAATGTAATATACTCAATGTATTATTTATTTATAAATCACGGTTGTAATTTTTTTGTTCTTTTCTCCCAACTGTACTGTGGAATTTCATTTTCTTCAGCTCTGACGAAGAACTGATATAATTCGAAAGGTTGGCTCATAAATAGTATTTCAATAGACCTCACCTCAAGAATCTGTTCCTGATATAAATAAAATTTATTATCTTCCAGATTGAGTTCATAATAGTATGAGTCAATTAGGTAAAGAAAGAAATAATCGATTTCCTCGTTATTATAGAGTAGAATGTTGTAAAAATAGTTGTAAACATTCCAAACCCAACCTAAAAGGAAAATAAAAATGAAAATCCAAAAATAATATGTCAATCTTCCTGAATCAAGTTAAAATAAACAGCTATAAGTTATTGTTGTACACAAGCATGTCTAATAAAGTAAGCACACAACTCAATCAATAAATTGCGGCAATAGNCAAGCATGTCTAATAAAGTAAGCACACAACTCAATCAATAAATTGCGGCAATAGGAAAAAGTTACCACCAGCCTTCGACTTCTTCCTAAAGTGGGACACATCTTGGAGATTCCAGTCGTAGCTTAGCGCTTCGCGACGCTGCCTACATTTGTCTTATGCACGCGGCACACTTTCCTCCCTGCAACAATCCGTGCCTCCAGCCTTGGCGGAAGTATCCATAATTGCACCATGCTTCCAGCTACGAACGTTACCAACGCATGCGACAGACATCATAACTTATGAAGGACTGTCGTAACTACTGATAGCCAAATAAATCCTGACTTTAGTAGTATAAAAAATGCATTCTATGAGTATTTCGCACAGGAAAAAGTACGGAAGATATCCTCATTTCCGCACCAAGGATAGGTGAACTCAGTCTCTGGAAGACCCATTCACCAATTATAAAACAATTAACATAATAATAATAATAAATTTGTCATAAAAGCAGTTAAAATTGCGTATGGCCACGTGGAGGACAATAAACTAATGAACTCTGTGGAAGCAAGCCAGATACTATCCCATCAATTCCAATCAAGGACCCTAAGGCAGAGGCGAATTTAGCCATTCGAGTGGGAACTACTTATAAGCAACACTATGCCATGTCAATTCTTCGTTATTGATTGATTCCATTATTATTTTGGAGTTATTGAGATAAGGTCTAAAGATATTATTAAACTATTTATAATCAACATTTCGAAAAAATTATTTTTTCCGCGTCAGGGATGTATATCCAATATCAATCATTCATCGGTCTGCCACCGCCGCACCACACGTACTATTGCATACATATCACCAACATCATAACTTTCCACACTCGCTTACAACGATTTACTGACAACAGTATACTCTTTCACCAAAGAAAAAGGGGATGGTAATAATTTTCGGAGTTAACAGTCAATGCCACGGTGTAATGAAATAAATAGTGAAAGACTTACTAACTTATGGACGAACATTATATATTTCGAGATAAAAACTCACTATTTGTAGTAGTGCCATACTTTGTTCAAAACAACATTCACGTGTTTCATGCTACGAAAATACTGCGAAGCAATTCGTTATAATTCAGCGCTTTTCAATTGATAAGTCACGTCTAGTTACTGCGCTGTGAAAGGCAGCTGTTCTTGTTTCTACTAGCCGCTGTTTCTCTGGTGCAAGAGCTAAGGATGCTCCACCAAGGGAACAGCTTTTCTCCGATCAGCTAGATATCGATGAANTTCTCTGGTGCAAGAGCTAAGGATGCTCCACCAAGGGAACAGCTTTTCTCCGATCAGCTAGATATCGATGAAATATGCCATTCCATATTTTAAAAACTCATCTTTTTTTTACTGCACATTCAAAACTAAAGCAGATTCTTTCCATTAATATCCCACATTCCTAGAACCTCGCGCAGTACCGAAATCACCCACACCCTAAAACGTCTTGTTGTCTGAATTTGTACATCTCGGTACTTTTTAATTTTTTTAAACATAAATGAACGTTTTTGAAACGACAATACGCACGACAAGTGTCCTTTTAATTCGAAAATTTTGATATATTTATTGTTAAAAAGCAGTTGCAATATGAGTAGAACGCTGTAGAGGACTAAGCCAGCGCCCCCAGACAAATCATAGTCTCTTAAAAATTGAAATAAATAAAATTTAATAATATTTAACAAACACGTACTGTTATCAAATCCTTAAATTATTCCGTAAATATAGTTAATAAATCGTAAATATTCATTTGTTAATGCACTCCAATAATTAAGAGCAAAATATACATAACAGAAATCTTGAAAATAAAGCGATACTAGTCTTCTATAAATTATATATTTATATATAAGAGAGAAAGTGATCTCCTGTAAATTAAATATAAATTTAAAATAATTTCCATAGTTTGAGCATCAGTAGTCATTATTTCTTTTTACCAGCATCACAATTAAGGCAAAGAAATAAACAATAATACGGAATTTTGGGTCACTCCCAATGTCCCCTCATTTAAAACATTCCACCGTCACCCATGCGAATTCCAGCGCGCGATGTCACCACGAAAACCGGCGCCAGCAGCGGAATGAATCAGGCACCGAGTCCCACGACGCGACGCAGCCAACCGGTGTGCCAAATCGATGGCGCATTGCACCCGTGTTTTGTTTCTGCGCTGACGAGATAACGCGCCGACGCGCCGGCGCGCGCACGCAGATAACAACGGCCGAATGCAGGGACACGCAGGTGTTCCGCTACAAATGACGCACCGGGCACGTCCTGCGGTGTGACACCACAATTGTGGAATTTAACAAAAGAGGACTGATGGAAGAGGAACGGGTTAATCGGAGAACTCACGTGGAAAGAGCAAAAATTGTGTGCAGGCATACATTCCAAATCTTCTGTCAACTTCCATTTTTTTTTCTATTTATGTATACTTTTTTGTTTGTAACAAGTTGGGGCTATAGTGATGAATAAAATGCGACAAATTAATTTTTTCCTCCACTTACATGTTAGCTATGTAAAAAAATACGGCATTTCTTGGAAGGTTTATAATTCTCTTTATTTTAATACCGCAATTTTCCGTCAACAGAAATTGAATTTATATCTACAAGAAATGTATTTTTTAATACTGAAAACGTAATAAATACGTCAATGAGACACTACGTATAAAGTAAGTTCACAATTCATCTCTAATTTACATTTAATATATTTATTTAGGTTTGTGTATTGAGATGCAAGGGTAACTTTTCCAATAACCATACGCACGAGTCGAACCCACAATCGGTGCTGCATCACTCATTTAAAATTATGTCATTACTGGTTTTCATAAATTTGTAGCCTTTGTAGCAAATGTATTATTAAGATTGTATTTTAATTTTATAACAAACAGTACACTTTTCATGGTACAAAATGTTTTAAATGATATTTACCTTCCTTGTTTGATCATATGTTTCAATGATTCAAGTTAAATCAGTTTACCATCTTGGCAAGATGATTATGATGATGATATTACTATTATTTTTATTATTATTAATTTGTCTCCAACCCTCCGCAGATAGTAGAAAAATCTGATTTATTTACCTCCGCACAATGAGGTGATTATGTTGCCAGGTACTACACTGCAACCTCTTTGAACACAGAAATTATCGCGGGGCAATGTCTGGACTTTGAAGGATGAGAACAATCATACAATCACGCCGAGATTTGAACGTCGCCGCCCTTGCAGCCAGCAGATCAACTCATAGAGATAAGCCAATTCTTTATAATTATAAATAAGAAAATTTATAACAAAGCAAATTTCGATGTTTATATTGTCTTTATTACCCTCTGTACATTTCTCATTACTCTATACCAATGAAATATAGATGACAAGCAAGGCATCTTGCAAATCAGTTCATTTAATAAGTTAATTCTGGAAATTAATACATCGTTCGATACTTTTGATTAACCGAGTGAAATTATGAAAGTAATCGCAGTTCTTCGATATATTTCCAATTAACGAAGTAAAGATCACAGTTTTTCGCAGAGTACAGCGGAAACTAAAGAGCTTTATATAATTCCTCATAATTGCTCATAATCGTAAGGAACTGTTTCACACGACCGCTATATTGCTTTCCTCAATGCTTCGAAACAATGGTTCATAAATTAAAGTTGTAGCGAACAGGAAAAAATGAAAGAAATTGTAACCAAATTCACGGAACTATCTTTACAGGTAGCAGTAAAATAGACTAGAAGCAACTAACAAACGGGTAGCAGAATGGCCACAAAAGCACGCCAACGTTCTTGATACATTCAATCAGTTTAAAAACCACCAATTGGTTAAAATAGTGACATCTTTGTCATCACAAAATAAATAAAAACTGTCAATGATCATGAGGACAGCATGAAATAAATAACAAAATTTAATGTTAACAAAAAAATTTGTTTAATTTTTAAATCGAGGTTTTGCCACTATTGCATCACCCAGTTCTTGGAATTTATACTACCTTATAATTAACAACTATTTAAAATTCAATCCTAGTTTCCCAAACAAAATTTAGACATTCGTAATTTTGTGTTCAAATATATAGCCGGTTTGATCTGACCGGTCTAAGTGCAACAGTTTGTTGCTTATGCGATAACTACAAAGGTACTCCCAAGTGGCTCGATGTCTGAGGGGGCATGGTAAAAACTACGGAAGGATGTGTTGTCACTCAATTTTTTAAGTATGCCCTGTACGTGTTTTTACTTCCATTTTCGTAGCAAAAATCTCAATATACTGCTATCAGTAGCAAACTTTTAGTTTCATCGTTATAAAGATTCATTTGCGCAAATAGAAAGTTGTATAACTTTTCCAGCAATGTGCGTCCTTTTCTCAAAATTTATTATCGATTGATTCATCTTTAATAATAAAGTGATGAATCAATTAATGATGAATCAATGATTAATCATCATTATCATTTTTAAAATATGCTGGCTCTCAACTGAAGTTAAAAATAAATTTCATAAGTTTGATTTATGTTTAAAAAACTTTTTGGCTACTTTACAGTGTTTCTCCCTTAATCGAGTGTGAGAGCGAGTAAGATTTCGTAATTTACAAGCAGTAAAAAAAATTATTTGAACCCCTAAAGAAAGAAAACTTAAAATAATTTCAGATATGACCATGTCATTTGTATTAATATATTATTTATTGTATAATGAGGGTCAACAGTTGCTTTGTTTTAGTTTTACGAAAGAGTAATGAGTACTGAAACATCATCATGATATTCACATTTTATGACTCATTAAATACCTGAGTGTAATTTGTTAGCTTGTCATTGTATAAACAAGAAATGTATAAAGATCAATTTAACCTGCATTTGCATTTAGTTCTAACGAGGTACAAGGGGCGATTTCAGCTCCACTGTTCACTTACAGTTAACTAGCTCTCAAGGATGCATGTCGCATTTTGCTGCTCCCTGGTTACTCACCTGCAAAGAAAAAAAAAAGGTTATAACAACGTGTGATATTGCGGTTGAAACTAAAGAATTGAGTGAAAGAATAGGTAAAGAAAATAAAGAGAGGTATAAAAAAGAAGTCATTCTAAACTACAAATATTTCCCATATAATCACTCATAGGTCTGTTCGTGATGTCGAGTTTAGAACTAGAACACACACACACCACATTTCTTCGATGTTTCATCCCACTCGGAAAGGTGTTTCTGAAATGGCACGCAGTACTCGCACAATAAATGCAACTGCCAATAAAAGGATACCAACACTTATTCCCCTACTGTCCTTGCTAATGGAACGGACTTGTACTAGTACAATCTCTACTGAATTATGTCTTTGTTGAATAGAAATGAGATTATACTATTAAGATCGTTCTTACCAGGCAAAGGAAAGTTATTCAACGATAACTAGGAAAACTAGAGTCATACTAGAGACCATTCTGAAATTACATTGGTTCAATATAAACGGTATAGTTAATAGTTCGCAGATTCTAATACACCATAATTCATAAATTACAGCAATAATGAATATTTTTATATATTGTTTAATTGTTAATANATATATATATATATATATATATCAGAACAGATAACATTCTGAAACTTGACTAACGTCAGGTATGCTCACATAACCAAAATAATTCGCGGAGAAAAAAATGACGAGTTAGGTGATATCCACTAGTTGGTAGGCATGTGGGGACTTCACGGAGGCGGTTTCCCATCGGAGCGAAGCGCTCACGTGATCGTAGAGTCAGTGTCCAGAATGCTTCCTTCCCGTTACTTGGCCGTAAATCCGAGCACCCTGACCAACAGCACCCGGTTTACACGAACCGGCTGGCTGATGCGAGCCCGCGGGCGCCGACTTTGCACGCGCGCGCAGATACCTTGCATCTTGATATTTAAATGGGGTTAACGCGCTCTCGCATGGATGATATGTGACTACACTCTTCGTACTTTTGTTTTAACTCCAGACATTTTTGACCCAGACTTCGCTACTGAAGATCTCAATGCCAAGTCTCCTTGTGTTCTCACGAAATTTCTGAACTTATTCACGTAATTGAAGTATAAATGATTAACTATTATATTTAGAAAAATGTAAAGAAAAATAATCAGTAATTTTTATGTGATGTGGTTTACTTCAAAGTAAATAAATCTGAAACACGAAAATGGAGCTGTAAGCGTTTGAATCTTTTAATACATATCCGTCATGCAAATGTAGACAGTTTGATGGATATTTATCTCACTTCGTTAAATTATCTAAAACTGCCCTTACACTTACATTTTGTCCATGCTTACAATTGATCTGGAATTTTCAATCCACTGAAAATTTCTTGTACGTAAAGGAGAATTATCTACATCGTTAATTCCACTTCAGTAAAATTAAATTAAAAGTACAAAATTTTTATTTTCTCTTCCTTCGACATGCAATATAATTTTCTGTGACATTACAGAGATCACTTTTTTTTGTACGTGAAGATTCCTCCTTCCTCGAGTTACATACCCTCCAACTCAGATTCCTGCATGAAACCAGAAATACAAACACAAAATAAAATTTTCCATTACGTGTAATATATTTATTCTCTTCTTACAGTTTTTAAACAAATATAACATTCGAAATGTGCGCTTGCGGGGGATTAAAAGTCTAAAGTGTAATACAAAAGTTTTGTACTTTTGGACGTCTACAATTTTTCCATTTCGATGTAAAAAATGAAAATGTAAATGTAAATATTTTTTATATTAAGAGACTGTCCGAAGAACAAAAAAATCGACTATCATTAAGCGTGGCCTTTTTACCCATGCGTTTGACTCGAGGTTTGTATAGACGTTGGTTATCTTTTCCCTAAAAAGCGCATTGCAGCAGTGCATCTAGTTTTTTTTTACAAAAAAAAAGAAGTTTGTATTAATACTACACGGATAAAAAACAAGGAATAGAAAATTTCATGTCAGTTTCTTCCACGACGTGCACATATTCTATACACTAAGAGAATATAATGCAATCCGTTACCATTGGACGAACATTTTACACATCAGCTAAGTTCATATTATTGTTCCATAACGCAACCAACATGGATTGCTTATATTTTTTCTATGGTCCGTTAAATAAAGATAATCATTGAATGGATACATCGCTCACTCACTCGGGAGACATTTGTATATTAAAAAAGATAAAGCACGTTCAGGGGACTGTATTCTTTATATTTGTGTTTCATCACTCAATCCAGAATGAATGATTAAAACAAATCGAAATCAGGTGGAGAAGATCTGCAAAAATTCATTTAACTCGAAATCATTTGCTTATATCCAACAAGCGAAGATAACTCTTCATATAATTATAAAATTAGTTTTTTTACCAGTTTCAGTGCTCTAGTTTATTCTTTTAAAATGTAATGAAATATTTCCATATCGAATGTTCCTACATTCCAGTTGCAAGCTGGACACTTTAATTCTTTTACATTACTAATATTGCGCATAAAACGTGATAAAAACTAGAGGAATGTAAGTCATTTCCTGCAATATTACTCAACAAAATAAAACTAAAGGAAATTACGAGATGCCACGAAGTAACACCAAGTTGTGGAATGCATTTTTCCTACAATAAAAATAGTTAATTATAATAAAACTTTTTTCTGGGCAAATGAATTAAAAAGAATCAATCGTAGAACACAGTTCAAGTTATTCCGAATGTGACGAGGTGTGGTAAGTTGTGTTTAAGCATGTTTAAAAGTTTACTCACTTATTTTTTTTAATGAGAAATCTCAAAAGACGGAATGCAATTTAGCAAGTAATGAAGACTTGGAGAATTTTTTACTGATGGAATTACAAGCATGAGTAGATCTGTCGATGGCTTCTTTTCGTGAACAATGAATATCGAAAATTCATTTACAATTCGCAATCACCACTCCTCTCCAGAAATCCCACAAAACATTTCGTCCTTGAACCATCGACGGAATGTGGCAACCCAATGATGTTTGCGGTGGGGCTTCTGCGACGAGCAAAGAATTGGCTACGGTTTATTCAAGCGGCGAGACTGCGGGAAATTAACTCATCCGGCCTTGAAGAACTCTGCAACGGCTTCGGAATACGGGCGACGGGCGACGAATTATCACGCACACAAATGAAGGCAAACATTTGAGAGAGGAAGCGACGGGGCAGCGAAATAAGCACGACGGACGCAACGGTGGCTCTGATTGGATGTGGACCATGAGATAAATGAATGACTTGGGGAAAATATTCTCATAAGTGGGAAATGCGACCCCTCGGAAAGAGATGGAGAGATGTGGGGTCTATAAATTAAAACTAGGTCGATTTGCGTGTTTGCTACATTTTAAAGTATATAAAATATTAATTTTTAGTTATTTAATCAATCTTCATCTTTAAATTAAATGAGATTAGCAACACGCCCTCGTGTGTGTTTTATTATGTTGCGCGCCGTTACTTCTTTATACTTTTTAGAATAGTCGAAAATGTCTAAAATCTTTGGTTCACGCCGGGTAGCGCTTTGCCAGTGGAATGCTCGCCTCGTTCTCTATGAGGTAACCCACGACGACGGCTGCATGCAAAACTCAAACGCTTATAAAATATAAAGTATTAGTCCAAATTTGACGACTTAAAGACAGTTTTCATTATTATTAAATGTACAAAACACCGAAAGCATTTAGTTTGAACAGGATTAATTTTTATCTACTTTAATTAGTCTAGTAAGTAGAAGTATTTTAACACGTCTATATCAAAATCTTTTTTTCACAATAATTCAGTAGAACCTTTGTCGATAAGACGTTTACTCTAGCAGACTCTTTTGTAGAAATCGGACACGGACATTGCCTTTTATTACCTCCTATCTTCAACCGTTTAGGCAGAGGATTTATTTCCCCCCAGACTTGATTGCCTATGACTTGTGTTACATAAGGTAACAAAATATATACTCAAAACTTTGCCAGAGGACATATCTATGAATTTAAAAATAGCACCACGAAAATCAGATGAGTGGTTCTTCAGTTTTAAGAGGAGTAACAGGTTTACAGGCAAACACGCAAGTGATTTAGTTCTATAATTATTAAAGATTATAGCAGTGTTCGGAGATATAACATTACGAATACTTTTACCCTCCTGAAGTCGCACCGCATTATTTTTTCCCATTAAATTTGCCTTGCTCGATACTTAAACATTAGAGTGATTGAGTCCTCTCCGCGGCCATACGCAGTCTGTACTATTTTTTTGACAATAAATTTATTTAATATGATATACGTAGTTAATACCCAAATAATCGTTTAGATAACAGGCTTCCAACGTGGAAACGGATCTAGGAGGGGTGAAAGGAGGAAGTCGCTGCGAGCGAGGGGAGTAACTTGTTTTTGCACAACAATTGAGAGAAGAGCTTCGTTCACTGCAATTTGTTTTGCGTGCGACAACGTTTCTGTGGACCAAGCTCGAGGAGAAGCATACAGAGGAGGCAGTTTTTCTGTGAGGAAAGATGGCTGTTGTAACCGGCAGAAAAGCGTTTCATCATTAAGAGTTTTGACATGTGTAAAATTTCGGCGTTAAGAGATAAGTTGTCCGATAGTGGTGGTCTAGTCGTAGAGTCTTCGCTTCCACGATCCCGCTGAGCGGTATAGCGTGGGTTCAAACCCTGCTCGACCGAACTAGGTGAGGTTTTGAGCTGGGGTTTCCCTCACCTATTCGACAAATGTCGGTTCGGTACCATAAGTTCCCTGGTTACTCAACATCTCTCCTTCCCAATTCCTTTACCCACGCCCAACGGTTAGGTGGAAGAGCAGGTCTCGTGGCCTGAACCTCGCCGAAAGGCATATAAAAAAAAAAGAAAAAAAAGTGATAAATAACATTTTAAATATGAACAAATAATGTTTGAAAAAATTATCGTTAACTATTTATTATCACAAATGTTATTCAAACTTGAACTCTCAAATTAAACGACCTTAGTTTTACGGATACCTTTTATTTTCAATTACGGAATGTAATTGAAAATAAATAGTGTGTGTGTGAAAGTAAGGTCTTTTAACTTGATAATTCAATATAACGACTACAGATCTTATTAAATTATCTCATTGAAAATTGTTGAATAATTACTATCAAACTGGAAATAAAAAATTTAGTTCAAGTTTTTCCCGTGAATTAGACAAAAAAGTTGTCAATTTTATCGTACTTTTTTTTCTCACACTGATGGTACCTAGCGGGTGAAATGCTTTTTTAAGGGAGATTTACATAATAAAAATAAATTTGTAAACAGTATATTCCCTGACTCAAAAACAATAACGCTAGACAACGATCCAAAGATAATTTCACAACAAAGTTTCATGAATTAAAGAGAAGTTTTACATAATGAATACAAAGGTATAAAAAATAAAAAAAGATGCATACTCATAAAATCCTTTGTTTTCCCGTATTTAAAAGTGATAAAGTCCTATAAAACTACTTCACAGGAGGTCACCCCTAGAAGCTACGAATAGTCCCTGAGACAGCCACAACCTCTCTGAAGTGAGCGTTGCTCAAGACAAGGCCTGAGCTTGGCCATAGGGTAAACGACCTTGCGAAAAGTTTACCTTTCCTTCCGACAAATGTCCACAGTAGGCGTCCTGCGGTCGGTGACCCACTTCCCGTCTCCTCTAATAACACTGATCTCTCAACGTCAAAAGTGAGAAAAGTGTCTGAATCTACAATTACGTGTAATGAACTTGAATTAGGCATTTAAATATTAGCATCTGATTGCTAAGAAATTATCTACTATATAATCCATATTATCAATAGTCACTTATATCAGTATTTATTTGCCCTGTGTTAAAATCCTTGATCTTTTTTACTTGTAGATTTAAACATTAAGATTATATTTAAAGTATGAATATTAGTAACATTAATAAATCAGACATTCTATAAAATTGGAATATAAATTGAAATTGGATACTCAGGACAAAAATTTAGATAAATCAAAATGAAATCTGATATATGTTAACAGTTACTTAAAAAATCCAAATCTTATAACAATACAGAAGATGAAACTCACAAAAATACAGAACATAGAAATCTCTTAGATTGCGGTGAACCTCACCGCCAGGTAACAGATTAATCATGTTACGTCGAATGAAAATAGTCAAGGTCCCGAGTTCGAATCCCGGTCCCGTCTCCCATTTTCATTCGACGTAACATGATTAATCACAAAAATACATGAGTCATATGAAGTAAGATTCTGAATAAAATACAACTAACAGTTAGCTTGCAAAATCTGTCAAATACATTCATACATTACATACGTTCTTACTAAGAGAGTGACACCTGCAAAGTTTGGGGTGAAATTAAAATAAAACAAATGTACAAATAGTAAAGGCCTTATTAAAATATAAGAACGACTGTTCAATGAGATATGATTTAGCGAGTTTATTGCAGCGCAATGTGATCTTTAAGTTTTTTATAGTCGGAACTGAGTGAAATTAAGAGATTTTAGTGCATTTGGTAATTTATTGAACTCAGAAATGGCATTATATATAGAACTTTTTTTCCAACTTCTAAATTTACTGCGGGAGGTCTTACAGTTTTAAACCCAAGTAGATTTTTGGAATCTTACGTAATTTAATTTAATTTCGATGTGGAGGAAACGGATACAGTTAAATTTATATATTTGTCTCACGTTGAGAGGTTTTATTCTTAACGCGTTTACACTTTTATCAGTAATTATTTTTAAAATTCGGTCCCTCAATATTTTAAGAGGCCTGATATTTCTTTCGTATGCTGCACCTCATGCTACTACTCCATAAGGGGCTAAACCATTAAAGAGCCCATAAAATAAAATCATCCGTGAATCCATATCTAAGATGTCTTTTAATTTAGCAAATACATGTATTAAGTACTTAAGTCTCTTAACAATATTATTGATGTGAATATTCCATCTCATATGACAGTCCATGAGAACTTATAGATACTTTACATATGGTACTCGAATTAAGTTACAGTTATTTAATATTATATCAAAATTATGTGGGGTGCTATCAATGTAGTTACAAAAAGTGATGTAGAGTGATTTATCTATACATAGGGTTAGTTTCTTTAAAACAAGCCAGTTATAGACCATATTAAGGTAATATTGGTAACAAACGCGGTTTTGTCCCATGTCCCGTGGAAAAATTTGCCATTATATCTTTCCTTGTTTATAACACGACGTCATCAGATTGGTTTAAACAGCTTTTATAGAAATGCAAACCATAACCCGAAATAATTAGAAAAGAGGGATGTTTTTGTTCCCATTTTTCCGTGCATGCTATTATATCAGGTTTTTTGATCAAACTAGCAATGATAATAACAATTTAAATTCTTTAAGACTTCTGATATTCAGTAGCATTAATAAAAATTCTCCCTCATTGGATAACGTTAAATTAAGATTTTCTACATTATTGTGGATAAATTCCGTCAAGTGGAACAAATCGTTCTAGTCAGGTACGGAGCAAAACCTATAATGATCATCCCTATTAGCAGTATCAAGATTAGGCATTTTGGATAAATAGGAAGGAAAAGAACTTAAAAATAAAATCAATTGCTGTAGTTTGTTCTATCAATTTCGATTTCGAGGGCCTTAACATATATAGAGCAGTTTTTGTCATTAACCTTATGGTTGTGTTCTTTAAGACCTTTTCTGACACAATTTATGCAGCTATTTACTTTTACTTGCGATCTGCATTGACGAATGAAACTATTTTCAGAAATTAAAATATAATTTATAAACTATTATATTAAGTCATTTATCAACAGATTACAGACTGTCGTGATTTCACTCCCGGCCAAAAATTACGAACCCATCCTACTTTGTGGTAATACGCACAAAATGTCATTCGCAGAGCACCACACAAGAATTGGAACTGACACAGCAGCGCGTATATGCAGCTAGGAAGGGTAGCAACAGCACGGATAAGATATCGAATCTGACACTTTACTCTTATCGATACTTATGATTCAATTCTTATATTTTGAATATCGATACTCATGCGATATTTCTGATCAAATAACTTATGAAACGGCAAATTATGAGCGACAACTTGAATCCACCCACTGTGCGTCTCTGGTAGTCAAGTTCACTTTTCGAAAATAGCTGTTTCAAATACTATCTATAAGAGCATACGAAACAAGATGTTTCGGGAATGATAGCTAGCATCGCACGTTTTCAGTTGACCGTTAATTAAGGACTCTGTATCGAATCTGAAAGTATTTATGTCTAATAAAGGAAAGAAAAAAATAATTTTATTATTTAGAGATAAATAAAGAATAAATAAATATTTATAAATAAATAAAACAAAATATTTTCTTTCTTCATTTTTACTTCCAATAATTTTTTTCCCGTGTATAGCGAAATTGGCGAGATATTATTTTTCTAGATTTGTAAATGTATTTGCGTGCATTGAGAGCTGTTGATATTGTTCAAGGTAAGATACGTCATCCCTATGTACAGTATTTAAAATCATTCGATTCAATATTCTGATATTAAACTTACTCAAAGAAATACAAATAAAAATGAAGTATCTATAGTCATTTACTGTCAACAATCTCAAGTAATAGATACACTCAAAGAATTTTAAAATCCTATTTAACATTAATAGTTCATTAAATCATATTTATTACATTGCACTAATAATAACTATTCGAAAGCGCAACCTTTTTTAAGATTTATACCCAGGAGATTAATGATTCGATAATTACTCATATCCTTACTTCGTTTTCAATACTAGTACTCAAATTATTATTTTCTTTTGATACAGATACCAAGTAGGTATCGATACTTTCTGATTCGACTTCTTGTTCCTAAGTGAGAGTTAAAATTTTGTTTATTCATCTGAACCCATTGTTGGACTTGTTATTGTTTTTGACTTCCACTTTTTTGACCCTTCGAAATCCGAATCGAAACAGTTACCACCTGACGAAGTAAAACGACCCCAAGAGACACCTCGGTCTGGAGTCGTGCCGTCATATCATCTATATTACTCGCGAGCAAAGCTTATATATACGGACGAGAAACGTGGACGTTCTCAGAGAAAACACTGGAAAGAAGTCTCTCCACTTGTCCTTCTAGGCGTAGCGAACTTGGGCAGATGACATCGCCAGAAGATAGATACGTGTACTGGAACACTGCGTTAGTGAAAGGACAAACAATATACATCGTTCGACCTTTTCCATGACAGATTGCTACACGCATCGTTAAAATTGTATATACCCAGGGAAACATATTCAATGAGTTAATGCAGCAAAATTTCATCGCGTTTCAAATTGAAATATTTATTACAGTTTCGTGAATAAAATTAAATGACTCGCAGTTTGACTATTCATTAAACATTTTATTCTCTTTATAATGAAAACATAGTAATTAACTTATATCATGATTTACTGTTTGATGATTTGTAGCTGAAGTTTAATTACCTGAAAATTGTGTGTGTGAATGTCACCAAGCGTTCAGCAGCAGACTCAATATTCGAGTGTGTTTTATTAACATGAATCCTTCATCGTTCTGTAAACACAGTTTTACACAATATAATGAACTCATGAAAATTTACATAATTTTAATTGCATTTATAAGGCTTTAACACTAATTCAACATAGTACAAAAAGATAATGTAAACATGGTCTATTTTCGGTTTATTAAGAGCTGGGAGAGAGCGTAAATGATTTTAAAAACCTCGTCCACGACAATTAGATTATATTAGACAATTAGATTAGACAATTATAGCACTCTTAATAATTAGATATTTTTTAGTAAAATAATGAAATCAGATGCAGTGTTAAACAGTTTAAGGTTTTACAAAACGTCAAAACATTTTAAATACATTAAAAAAAACAATTCGAAGAACATATGAAAGTCTGCAACATCTTGTTGCAATCCTCATTAAAATTTAGATATTTTAATGTTTTAAATACATTGCTGACATCAATACAACAGAAGAAACTTACTGAAACTACAGACAAATGTAAGTTCTAAATATTTTAACTCGTTATGGGGGAATTTTATATAAATATCTTGATCAAACATTTGATGAACAGATCGGAGGTACTCGATAAACTATGCACTTTCCTTTGTTGTAACTATTTCTATTCTGAAGAACTAAATTGTAGTTCATTTTCGATTAGGTTTACTTGGGAAGAGTAGCAATACTCAAAGAACTATTTTATGAAAAAATAAAAAAGACCGAAAAATCTAATAAAAAATATATACCTGAGCTTATTTCTCTTTGTCTTTCGTACTTATTAAAGTTTTCCCATTACGCTGAGAATGTTACACGTGCAGCACTGGTCAGTTCAAGTTGTAAGGATACGAGTTTTAAGTTAACTTCGGTAGGGACTTCACTAGTAGTAACACACAGTGCAAGCGATATCTGTGTAGACCTGTTTGCACAGGCCGGTTCTCCGTGGGGGATAGCTTGCAGCAAAGAGCGGGGAAGAACAAGTCGCTGTTCCGGATGCTCCAAGCACGCTGGCCGGAAGTAGACCCTCGCCGTAACACCTGTTAGTGCAGCCAGCCGCCTTGGCTTCTCTTGACCTTGCAAGAGGCACGGCCGGCGGGAAGTGCGTTTCACTAGCGAGGCCGACCCACAAAAAGGTCGCATCAGGTGGGTCGCTAAGAGTCAACACGGGTTTACTTAAACACAGCTGTAGATTTCTCTCGACGTGCGTTTCTCACTCTCCTCCGTTTAAAAGAGTCTCTGGTAGCTCAGTGGCTAGCGTGCTTGCCTGCCACTGAATCATTCCGTGTTAAATGTTCGACGGTGTCGGAAAAATTTAAATCATTTCACTTCAATGTCCCAGCTCATCACTGTGACAATTGAAAAGCGAACCCTCATCCTTCTGTCAACCTCCTTCTACTCCTAGTATCACTATTACTAACTTGTCGTGGGTCTAGTTGTTGTTAAACCGAGCTAAGCGGCCCACCTACTAACAATTGCCTACCACCCGCCTCCTACCTCTTATCGCCTCATATAGATAAGCTTCAATAGCACGATACATTTCAAGTTCACAATATTACAATAAAAAAGTGATAAGTAGTTTCCGCGAGTAATTTAATGTGAGCGACCTGGCAACTGTTTTCGAATAACCTGGATTTTTTTTTCAATTAAAGAATAAACTATCATATATCAACTCGTCTCATCTCATAAAACTTGGGTCTTACGAGTGCTAAACAAAGAATGGAAAAGTAAATTAACAAAAAGGATGGTTGAATATTGGCAAATACGTGGGAAGACACTTGCATAATTTTATTCAAGAAGTACCATTTGTTTACAAAAAAATTGAATTGGTTCGAGTAAAATCGCGCCACAGCTGAGGTTTTAATTGCACATGGTAATAAGAGATTTTAGTACATGCTTATGTAACAATGTACACGAGGAAACAGTGGACCATGTTCTTCATGGCACATATAGACTCAATATAGGCTCATGGGACTGATTTCTATAGCAAAGAAGGGGGAGAATTAAATAAACTGAAAAAGTGCTTTGATTTATATGACGGTAAGGAGATAACTGAAGTAATTACAACAAAACTAAGGTCCAAATTTGTAGAGAATATGCCGTAAAAATAATAGTTAAAAATATTTTGAAACGAGCAAATCAACAAAATAAGAACATTAATAGGAAGAAATAAGGAAATAAAAAAGAGGTACACACATTTTTTGAAATAAACAACAACAAATTTTAGTAATATTTAGAGCAATAGAAACAGTAATAAAAAATATGAGGGGTAATAAGAATCTAGGTAATGACTAAGTTGGGATCTGGGGAGTGAAATAACTTCAAATAAATAAACTTCAAATAAATGAATAAGTACTAATATTTGATTAATCATGAGGAAATAAAACTAATTTTAAGTTGTACAGACTCTTAAGGATAAAGCCTCTGAAAGGGAGGTTTCTAAATTAATTCCCATCTCAATTTTTTATATCGATTAAATTAGAAATAACACAAGTCACAAGTTTACTATAGAAAATAACACTACGAAAATTTAAAAAAATTATTCAACGAAAACTGTCGCAAAATTACAGAACGCTACAGAAGTTTCCAGTTAAACTACAAAAAAAATTTCAATTAGTGTTTCAGTTTAAACGGTATGATACTGTTATAATTATTTTTGATATACATAGAAAAGAACATCATTGTTATAATTATTTTTGATATAAATAGAAAAGAACATCATTGAAAGTTTCATAAATATGCTTGACCGGCTTCTGGCACACTCGGATGACCTTTAACAGCTTTCCATTTCTCACGACGTGCTTTTCTCGCGCAGTATCTCCTCGTTTTAAACAGGTAAGCACGGTTCGTGTTTAAACAGAAAATAGTTTCTGTTTTATCGCGGTACTAACTTCAACAACCACGTTCTTCAGAAGAATATATTTCATTTAAAAAAAGTATGTTTTTAATATCACATCACATTTATCACATAATTGTTTTTATGAAAATGCTTAGGTGCTTCTTAAATATAATTGACACCCGGATGTATTGATATTCTTCAGGAGTCGTAAAAAACAAACACAAACAAACAAAAAAAGTAAAATCACGTGAGCGATATATAGTTTTTCATGAACGAGTTTTCAACAGAAAAATATCCTACAGGACAGACACATTTCTTTTGGCCATAGTTTAATAGTAATAATCTCGCAATCAAAAATTTTATCATAATTATATATCCCCATATTAATAGTGTGAAGACTGAAATTATACAAAAATGTTCCTGAATTTTCACTCGTGTGTTCTTAAACAGGAAGCCCTGAGATGTGCTGGAGAAAATTCCAGTGACATACATCTTTATAAGGTTATGACAACGTTTGTTGGAGAGTAAAGACTTACAGTAATAAAAACACTCATAGATATACAGAGAAACAACCTGTCGGTAATTACGTTCTCTTAATACACTTTAGAAACAATAAATAGCAAATATTATTTTTCATAGAGCAAATTATTTGATGATAAGGACTAAAACACGTAAGGTTCATTCTGTATCAAGCGATCCAATTTTTAAATATTTTTTCTCTCATATTCTCCAGTCTTCTTATCATTTCTTACACTTGTTCAGTAGCTTAAAGTAAGAATAAGTGACTACAATATACATGACAATAAAAGACACGCATGTTTCTTCTTACAGCAACAGAACGAGATCGAATGTTGGTCGACTACTTTCATTTAGATAGAAATGTCATAACAGTCTCATAATATTACCTGACCTAACACTTCACATGAACTCATATAATGAAACCTAGGAAACGCTCTATTCTAGCATCGCATTTCGTAAAGCAAACAGTTCGTCAAGCATATAAACGACCGAAAGAACCAGCAGTCATTAAGTCGTTAATGTGACCTACTAATTCAGAAAATATGTGTTTTTATTATTATCACGGCTGGTGTCTGCTTACTTTTCCTCTTAGGTGAAACGTAAAAATTAAACGAAGGAAAATTTCGTGTCGAAGCATAACTGTGGTAAAATTTTCATGCAAGGTCCAAGATACTTGTTCATGCTCTAATTAATTACACGGTTTCTCACTAGCACATATAATGCATAGAGCGCCATTCTTTAACGCTCAATGTATCTTACCAATGTAACAATGAAATAAGCAAATTACGTTCCAAGCGTAGATTTGGTATGAACGCAAATGGACGAAATAAATGAACACACATTAAAAAAAATGTCATAAAAATTTTAATACAAGCATTTTCCTTCAACAGCACAAGATAAAGGGGTATTCATAACATTTATTTGCAAATAATTATTCTATACCACATAAAATTATATGTGCAAAAGGCATTATTAAAATAGACTTTTATAAAACTATAACCCATTTGCCAATCTGTGCACTTAGGCAGTAAAGATTTTTGAAAGTGGTGAATGGTAGAAGTTTCAAGTTCCCTGGGTCGTAAGGCAAACGTATTAATGGACATTCGGCTGCAAAAAAAATAATTCCGAATACATTTTAGCAATTTTTTTTGTAATGTTATGACAAATTTACTATATAACCGCACTCTACATTTTTATGCAGCGTTTGATGTATTTACTCACAACGGATGGCTTCCATCCATAGTTTTCATCCACAACATAAATTTCACCACTTCAGCTATCACACTGAAGATTGATTTGTAACCATAAACATGCTTCAGAAAATAAAATTATTTTGATAACATGTTTTCACATTTTCATAATTATTTTCCTAATAAACAAGTAGCGCCAAAATACTCGTCAGAATTCTCAGTAGTGTTCATTTCATTATGAATCTGCTCACAGAGCACTTTCACATCAGAAAGCGCCTAATATTAATCAAACGACAATGATGAAATTACATTATCTCGATTGGTTTCCTAATGATCCTACACAATGCTGCTCAGGTCCAGATTCTTGTATCATGCTTCGAGTCACGCAATTGTATCTGTCTAGCTGCACGATTTCACAGAAACCATGCGAAGGTCATGTTACCTGCGATAGTGGTCCTATAGAACCCCTCTTAAGTGGTCTGGTGGCTCAGGTGGTAGCGTTCTTTCTATTCACCAAGTCATCCCGGGTTCAATTCCCGGTGGGGCCAGAAAAATTTCTAGCTTTTCTCATGAATGTCCCAGTTTATATAGCTGTGACTACTGAAAAGCGAACCCTCTATCCAACTCCTGCAACCATCATTATCTCTAACTTTTACTAACCACTTCTACTCATCCCTCCACATGGGTCAAGTTGTTGGTAAACCCAGCTAAGTGGTCCACCTACTAACAATAGCCTTCCACCCAACTTCTACCTCCTATCGCTCCATGAAGATAAGCTTCAATAGCACGCTACATTTGCCATTTACAAACACCACAATGGTACCTGGTCTGGTCGGGACAGAGACTCTGGCCGGTTCATTTGAGGTTCCTGTGAAAAATTCATTTTCGTTCAAAAAGACCCAACAATTTCATAAGGTTATCACAACTAGAAAACGAGACGTCATTGCAACTCATTTTATTGTACATACATACAGGAACACGAAAAAATATTCGTAGAAAAATAGACATGTACGTAGAAACTGATTCATAGAAAAATAGACTAGGATGAAAGAGGGGAATCAAACTAGCGATCCCATCCCCTCCCTCGTTCTACCCGTCACAACACAAAACACAGTACGCTCATAACGTCGCGTCACCCCGGTTTACTCTGCAGCGATGGCCAGCCAAACAATCAATATTTGAGCCAACTGACTGCCAGCTATCATACAATGAAAGAGAGAAAAAAAACACGCGTTCCACAGGATAGATCGGTTGATCCGAGACTAGTTAAGACTGTTTTACGAGCACTTTATTTGAAAAGAGATGGAATTCTTCTAAAATCACTGTCCCAAATGTAATTTTATTGCATTCCTTTCCACTCGCTGTTTGAGGAACTACGACGTTTGGATGGAACATTCTAAAACCCCGTAAGTGACTTATAATCAATTATTTTTGTAATTTTTGGAGCTGTACGTTAACTTTGGGCTCATTGTATTTTTATACGCATAACTCTACATGACAATATATTAAATATTTAATTTTAAGGGAATTAGTGTGTATTTGGAGAGGGGGGAGTAAGGAGAGGGTTTACATTACGATAGTGGTCGCGGATCAGACTTTGATCCAGACAAAAAAAACGCGGCTTTGAGTCAAGTTAACATAGAAACCTCATGACCGACAGAGATCCAAATAATACAGTAAATAAATAAGAAAACAATATACAGTGGTGCTAACACTTGTTAGTATTCTACATGAAAATGAACAAAAATATTTACGTAGCACAGAGTAAAGATATGTAACACAGATTGCCCAAGGATTCAACTCTTTCCTGCCATCATTTCTTACTAATCTCCATAGGGTATACATAACATTTAATTTTGAATTACGAAGTAATTGAAAAAACATATACTAAATTAAGTAAATAAAGATGATTTGTGAATGACTCGTACAAAATAAGGAAATATCTCTATTGAAACGTTTAAAGAAATGATTAATACTTTGCTTTTTGTAACTATTTGTTAAAACAATAAAATGATACTTTTGTATAAATGTAAACTGATAGTTTCTACCAGATTTTATTTGATTACGAGAATGTATTTTATTCGCTATACCTTAAAGAGGAGTTCCATGTTTCTTGAGAACGACAAAAAAAAATTGGTTAGTTAAACCGGGGAAAATCCTTTGCACGCAACACTCAACCATCGCTTGAATCCCCGGCTTCTCACAATCCGTTCAAAGCCAAATTTCACCTCAAAAATTCCCCCTAGTATTTCTCAAGATGCTTCGGTAAACCGGGTCGCTTTCATACCACGTCGTCGGTCGTTCCGGTATCTGTCGACGAGATCCAGATCCGACAACATTGCCGTCTCATCGTGCAAGAGAAAACTCTTGAATAAGCTCAAGTAGAAGCAATGAGTTTTTATTCGTTGCGTCCAATCGATCGAGATTAACTCAGTTGTAAATGCATGCGCAGTTTATTTTAATTCTACTTTACGGAAATGGTACATTTTAGTGCAACATAAATGAAGGCGCTGAGGAGATAAATTTTTAATAGCGTTTCTGTTCAAATTTCAAATAAAACACAGAAATCAATTTTAACTGCCTTCCTTAACACAAAAGATTTTAGACTTTATAATAGTACATTATGTAATTGTCAAAACATAAAATAAAACTTGTTCAATTCCTGAAAGTGAGGCGAGACTTCTTAACTTTGAATAACCAAAAATCGCTCCACTTTGTGAGGAGCTTCCGATCATGAAAAAAATGTGACCAATCGTGTACTCCTTTCATACTAGTTTTGTGAAAATTTTCTATACTTTTATTATATACAAATTTGTGGTTTCTGTGTGTTTTGTCCTCTTTTGTAGTAGTTGAATGACTCTACTAATAATCTACTCTGACGTGAGTTGAAGATGATACTGATAATCGAGTTGGGCGATGAACGAGTTTGACTGCCATATTTACAACATATAAAATCTAGTTCTTGCTAGGTGCAGGACCAGACATGCTTTGCCTTTTTTCTGTTCTGCGTTAACTAACCTGTGCAGTCACACATCCTGATTATTGTAGTATGCATTTTTTAATGTCGTGGAAGAAGTAAAGTCAAAATCTACGAAATTTCATACAATTGTTAGAGTTTATGAATGAGCGTTGAAGAAGTGCAGAATATCTTCTAATTTCATTTCTTTGTATTAATCGTAAACCTTATTAAAATTGGGGGTCGGTCTATCAGTAGTATCGATCTATACGTATTTAGACAAAAAATATTCTTCTGGACACTATTGCCAACTCATATATGGCACCGCATAGACGACTGTGAGACAGCAATGTGTCTTTTCCGCCGATTTCTCTTCATTGCCATGCCACACACTACTGTCGCCAGCAGTAGTTCACTTTACTTGCCCTCCTCCGGTTACCTTTTAGCTTCGCCTGCACACACATGACGCGCCTCCTCCGACCCCCTGGGCGTGCCAGTTAGTGGCCATTCGCTAACACGCGTGGTGTTCGCGTTGTCTGTCTGTCCGAGATCCATCGGATCGAGGTCTGTGTGCGCCAGGTTGCTCCGCCCGCGGGACGACGTTGCCCTCTGCCTCCATCGCAACGTTGCACAGTGGGCGCACTACTATGAAGTATTCTCGAGTATTTTACTCGTACCTAATTCAACGCACGCATTTTTGTACATGCGCTTAATATTCTACATATCGTATTGAAATAAATAAACTTTATTGTAAAAAGAGCAGTAACATATGACCACATGGAAGACAAGCTAATTTACTTTCCGGAAACAAGCAAGGGACCATCCCAACAATTCCGATCAAAGGCAGAGGCGGATTTAACATTTCAGAACATTCCTAAGATGATAATAAAAATAGTTCGGTTCATGTTCGGTACATGGAATATTAATAGAAAACCAACAAATTTGATTTAATGATACACAAAAAAGTTATTTCAGAAGTGCTATAAATTATTCGGAAAGTATTGTTTATAAATCGTAACCATTAAATCACTGAATTCGAGATATATTATTTCAATAGATGCCGACCCCAGGCAAGGGCCTAGCGACTCTGCATAAGAAATACGCCTCTACCCTAAGGAAAACCGGAGAAAAACCCTGGCCAGGATGGCGCTACAGAATTTATGTACACAATCGTGCCGAGGTTGAGTACAAATAAAACTAAACTTATATTAATAATACACAATATAAGCACGCAAACAATTAAAAAAAAAAAAATTGAAATGGACACTAATTCTCAATTGATGCGACCAGTCTTCATGGAGCGTCTATACATTACGTCACGCACTCTGGGGATAAGAGGGGGTTGTGATATCGTTACATTGTGTTACGATGGAACAGGTTGTGTTCGCCTTCGTATTATATACCGCATTACGAAACATAAGTTTTATAGAATATATTTTATATGGTGATTTTTAACTTTAAAGATAGTCACCGTAATCAATGTACTCAGCCGGTCAGCAAGAGCATCGAGCATGAGGAACGAACAATTAAGACAGTGTAACAAAGTTTGTCTCAACAATATTCAAAGATCAACATAGATCAAAGAACTGGACCCGGAGAAACTAGCGTAAGATTCCCGACCGAAACAATGAATAGATTCTCAACAATTAATTTCCAAATTAGTTTCGATCATTGGTCCACTGAATAAAATATTTGAAATCCAAAGACTAATAAAAATTTAATAGTTGTTTAAAGTTCATGAATATTAAGATTTTAAAATTAAAACAAGCAAGTGAAATCAATGTTTTTGAGAATAAGTTACCAAATTGAACACAAGTTTCTCAAAACTGCATCATGACAAAATACCAACATTAATAATCAATATTTGCAATCAATTATCTGATAAATTTAAAATGTACATTTTAAACCAACAACAATAACAGTGTTTTGTTCATGAAAAAAAAAATATTTCGTCGCACTATTCCCATGTATTAGCGCTGGTCGTTTGTTCGGCTTCTGCTTCAGTTTCAGTTTCAGTTTCAGTACGCGGATCTGGTACGAGTTCTTTGCCTCGCCGCAAATGGGAAAAGCCAATTAGGACACTCGTTAAGCAGAACGCTGTGTTGGTATTTGCAACATGTTACATTTTCCACAGAAATAATCGAACAATATAAAGCGGTCACAAGATTTAGGATTTTCTTAAAGAAATATTTCCACTAATTTACGAAAATAACTTACAGTCTTTAGAATCTCTAATAGAGTAAATGTAATGTATAGACTAAAAAATATGTATATTAGCATCATTTAAGATTTGGAAGAAATATTATGGTTGTACAACAATTTTTTTAATTTTAAATAAATATTTCATGTTCATGCTTGGGGACGATTATCAAATAGTACAGGTAGTTCTATTCATCCTTACATTCTTCTTCTATTAAATCCTTTATTCCGGGCAGTGGCTTTTTTATGTACGCTTGTTCACTTGGCACGGGCCCAGTGGCGGCAGCGTTTGGGGGAGGCACTGTCATTAATACTATTGCCACTAATAATCTCAAATTTTGGAGATATATTAATAGTAACGATTACAGTATGTTATTTTAAATTACTGTACTATTATCCCTGGAAAAAATTAACAGACAGCAAAAAAGTCTGTAACTATTTCTTTTCTTATTTCAGGGAGGGGGCATGTCATGATTTTGACACGGGGTCCGGAAATGTTATATCCACCACTACCTTGCACCTTTTGATCAGAATTGATGTGATGCTTTAAAGAGTAAGTCAATTAGTGAGTCAACGTGGTCATACCCAGTTTATAAATTTTTGGCAATTATTGGTTTGTTTAATTTCTTTTCCGTCCGTCCTTTTTGTTCAATATATACGTAAGCAGTCATGTCTACTCTTTAAATATGATAATTTTTCAAAAATAATGTAAATTATGCGGAGAATAGGGGGGGAAATGCAAACTCTTTCAGTAAGATTGGAAAGGGAATTGAGTGAGTGACAGGTGTCCTAGAATACACCTAATTCCGGGTTAGATTCATTCTTACGTACTACGGATCAATTGGATGTGCCATACATCATGATTCCAGAAGAAAAAAACATGTTGGTACATGGTGATTTTTCGCTACCATAAATGTTCTATCGCACCCATAGAAATAGCTCGAAAGACAAGTCATACCGCTACGTAGGTCAGCAAGTATTTTGGAATTACCCTCTCTCTCACGAAGGATTCCTTCTTAGCAGGGCCATTAGCTACCAACAGCTGAAAGCGAGACTGGCCGCTACCATTCAAGTAAGGTATGAAAAACGCCGACCAACCACACATAATTGCATTACAAGAAAAATATCGATAGTGAGTGTGTAATATGCAAGAATCAATCAATTTTTTAAGACTCAACTCATATTTAAATTTTTTTTTCCGATATGAATTAAACAAATGTATTCTCCCGATAAAGAAACACAAATAAATACTTTTATGAATTCGTTTTCGAAGATATAAACTGGTGAAATAAAGAAGAAAAAAACTTGGTGAATTCATCTGCAAGTGAAGTGTTACGTCAGAAGTCCGCAATGAAGTAATAGCGTCTGCAAATTATGGGTTTGCTGTTGATGGAACACACTAAAATCATAATATAATATATCACTCGTAAATTCATTAAAACAAAAAGTTTCATAAAAACTGATAATCTTTACCAAAATTATTCGTATTTATATTTTCATAAAATATTTTAACTACTGTCAATTTGAAATCGGGCAGAGAGGCATATGTCCCTCATCTTATCAAAACGTTGCTGAATACATATCTCTTTCCAAACACACAATACAGTAACGAAGCACCGTACCACACCCTACTGCAGCAAAACTCGCCGCAGCTGTCCATGCTTTGTCTTTCAAGGACTTCGCCAACGTAGAAGAGAATTGCAATTGAATGGGATTGTTTCTTTCTAAGAGCCGTTTCCCGCGAACAAAACAATAGCAGCGTCCGCGCCCCAGAAGGAACACCCTACAGTGAAGAAACTGACGATGCTGAGGTGACACTTCCAGCTGCATCCGAAGCCATTGTGTCTTTTGTAACTCGCGTTGTGTTCGGAACTACGTTGACTCACTGCGAAAGAGTATTGACTCCTTGAGAGTTTTTGGAACCAAAACTTAATTTCATACAGGTCGTCCATGAATTACGTATCGAAAGTATACCATTTTCTACCCCCCTCTCCTTCATTTCATATCGTATCTCTACCGATAAATATTACCCCTCCAACTATAATTAACGCTAGCCCTACCGTAAGAAAAAGTTTTTGTTATTGTAAATTATGCTTAATTTATCAAATACCATTTGTAGATTAAAAATTGTTTTTTTCTGGGATGGTTGAACCAATTAAAAATTCTTTAAAGTTGACATCAATTTTTGGAGAAAAGACCTGTTCCTCTACGAAATAAATTTCTCGTTACGTGCAATCTGTCAGTGGGTCCGGCTTGAGGAATCTTCTTTACTCACCTTTTTCCTTATCTTCATATTTACTAGGTTAAAGCAGAGGAAATAATATAATTTAAATTTTATAGCATAAAATATTAGGAGGATAATATTAATGGAATAAATACTAGAAGAAAAACTAAACAGGAGAATGTTTCCTGAAAGCCATAAAAAT
Source organism: Laupala kohalensis (assembly GCA_002313205.1). Classification (NCBI taxonomy): domain Eukaryota; kingdom Metazoa; phylum Arthropoda; class Insecta; order Orthoptera; family Trigonidiidae; genus Laupala; species Laupala kohalensis. The sequence goes on along the minus strand of NNCF01127420.1, from coordinate 540,826 downwards.
ACATAGAAGCTGTTAAAACTTTTTCAGAGGAGCGATATTTTCGAGAACATCAAAGCATATCAACAATAAGCGAAGCAATAAGAAGAATTGGTGACGAGGGTACAAGATTTTGTATCTGTGGATTCGGGGCAGCGAAACCATAACATTTATAATGTTATCGTATTTTATGTTTCGAGAGGAGTCAACTTGGCACAAATTACGGAGGAAAAATATAGTTTAAACAAAGATGAATTAATAGAAAATAAAGACGGATAATAGGAACGGATAAGAAAGTGGGAAACTTATGCAAGAGAGAAAGAATAATGAATCTCTCATTGTTCTGAAGTCTCGGACGATATCTCTTCCTTTATTCTAAGAGTTGCTTTCTCAGTCTCTCTTTTGTTTCTGGCAAGACAAAAATTATATACTCGGTATTGTACGTGTAGACTTTCGCAACTGGATCAGTGTACATGCTTGGTATTGCGTTTAAATTAAATAATTCCGAACATGTCTTAACAAATCAACATCGACGTTAGGAAAACTCGTTACGTTTATTATGTAATTAAATTTTATTTTCGAAGCACATTTTCATACACAAATGACTCAAACCTCTAGTATTGTATTATTCCACTCATTTCTTAAAAGCACATAATATGTATAAAGGAATTTCGTTACAACTGATTCAGTAAGACAGAAAAATGATTTCCTCTTACCTATACTTTAGAAGTCAAATATTTACCGATGTTTACTATAAGAATACAATCTTGTTCGGCCAATTTATATTCAAATAATTATTTCTACTGCCGAGCTACGAGGTATATCAGGTCGAATCTTCTTTGAGGGTGGAAGTGCGAAATTCTATTAACACTGGACAGTGTCTCAAAGAGAGAAATTATACATCGTGTGGTAAATTAGGACACAAAGCACTAGGAAATTTATCGTTCTCATTATAAGTAGAAATAGGATAATCGCCATGCATATCCTTGACATTACTGTGATAGGGTACGCGGTTACGCTGTTAGACATCTCACCAGAGTTGGATGACTGATCAGGAGCGAGAGACGTAGATGTCCTAAATGAAAAAAAAAAATTTCTTACAATACTGCTTGCAATTGTGAAAATCAACACCGCACTCCTATTTTCTGTAACTAATTATTTTATTTGCTGCTTATTTTATTTATTGTTTTATGCTGAAGTTTAGGGTGAGGTATACTCTTCCACCTAACTACGACTTGAGCAAATGAAATGGGTAGGAGAGGTGTTAGAATCCCTTGGGCACCGAACCAACACTTCTCTGAAGGTGAGGGAAACCCCAGCGGAAAATATCTAAATCGCCCGAGCAGTGTTTGCGCTCACGCTCTACGTCTTAGCGATACGGTAGAGGTGAAGTCTCTTCCACTAGACCAGGCATGTCATCGGGAGCACTCTCAGTTTTAATAAGATAAAGCAGGCCATGGAAACGGAACAGGCGCCAATATATTATTATACGAGATAATAAATAATAAATAAATTTATTGTCAAAAAACAGTACAAACTGCGTATGACCACGTGGAGGAAAAAAAACTAATTTACTCTCCGGAAGCAAGCAAGGGACCATCCCATCAATTCCGATCAAGGGCCCCAAGGCAGAGGCGGATTCAAAAATTTCAGCAAAAGTTCCTAGATAAGATAAAAAGTTAGCTGCGAGTTATAATACTAATAGAATGTCAATATGTTTGTCAATAATATCAATAATATGAATATCAATAGAAGAGGTTGTACAGCTAATTTCGTTACGAGTACTATAATTTTCAGAACACAATTAAGACCCGAAGGCAAGCAAGGTGCACGTGTCTGTACGCAATTTCCTTCGCATGCTGCTTTTTTTGATGGTACAACACTACTAATAAAGACACCCATCGCTCTCGATAAATACAATCAATACAATGCCCTTTCTTCATGGTGGTCATCGTCTGTTCAGTTGACATCTCATAGCTGATCGTATTTCTCCTAGTGTTTTAACATATTCCTCTGATAAATTGTATTTTATTTCTGAATTTATTATGCCCGAAAGTTTCCAATATTTATGATGTCAACGTCCTTATATTTCTTGAGATACCAGCCTCGTTCTTGTGGTTTCTATTCACAATTCCACTTAATGTGATCCGGCGTTTCACAATCTTTTCCACAAAGAGAAATGTCATCTTCCTCTTTTCCGATCCGTTTGTAATAATATTCAAAATCCCCATGTCCTGTGAAAACCTCCTCCTGGTTAAAACCATTTCCGTCTTTTCCTAGCAAAGCCCACTTTGTCGATGTAATAAGACGTCAGTCGCCCGAAGGTGCCCAAGGGGTTCACGGAGGTTAGAGCTCCGCAATTACTAGAACTTTGCTCTAAAAGGAGGAGATATGGCATCTCGCTCCAGGATAGATACGGTACTAATTTTACAGCAGGATTTAGTAGGCCTGGTAGTCAGCCTGGATGTTGAAGTGCGATGATCACCACTCGACCGGCCATCTAGCCAGCAACGCAGTGCTCTACGCAGTCAGTCCAGCTGACTCGATACAATTAATACGTTTTTCTCTAAATTACCTTCAGTTTGTTCTATTATTTACACGGGGTAAATGTTACGAAGGATATGATGATGCTGGCACAGTGTCCTAGCTTCTTATGATGCGATGGATGGTAAAAGACAATTAACTCTGCTCATCACAAGCACAGAAGAAAGAACAATTTACCATGTATCGCAATTTGTCCCCACACTTTCCAAAAAGCAACGAAAATATTTTTTAAGGATGGGGGGCGGGGAGGTTAACGTCACGTAATTCGGTGGGCAGGGGTTAGAGGTGTGTTCTGTGGGGGATGTGGTATTATCAAATTGTAATTTCTGCACTATGTAATTTACGTACAACCCCTAAGAAGGGATAAAGCCAGCAATTTTTTTGCGATCTCACCAGTCATTAGAATAGACCGGTGAGGTATGCCCATGATACATGAAGTTCCCGCAGTAAAATACAGCGATTCATGGTCTATTCAGAATTTTCTTCGCTTCGCTCTTACGACAGGAGTTATGAGTCATTTTGAGTTGAATAAAAGAAAATATTTTCAGTTACCGCTACTTCAAAATACCGTAATATTTACCGTATTATTCCATCGCAATAATTTTATTCTTTTTCTAATGGAACCGCACATGACTGCTTGAAATGGGAGTAATGTCTCAAGAAGTGAGTTTTGTGGGAAGACAAATCTTATTCCCTGTTGCTCTCGGTTTAAACAATACCAAGAATATCGTAACAAAGTACGGTAGTAATTGAATAGACGCCAGGAAAACTATATGTTTTTATTTCCACAGATTTATTTATTTTCTAAGCACATTTTATACACATTCCCGTATTGTGTTAATTAACTTTAAAACATATTTACGGATAGAACTGATTCAGAAAGTTACATTTTAATACAAAAAGCTCATTGTTACTTTATAACCATTATATTTACTGATACTTAGAATTCATAAATTTGTCTAATAATATTATTTAGGCAAATTAATATCCACGTAAGATTGATTATTTCTAATAATGAGCTACGAGGTACTTCTGGTCGAATCTTCACCGAGAGAATATTTGAGATAATTTATAATTATACTGGCCAAAGAGTTTTTTAGTTTTCGAAATAGATTTTAACTCGTATGGTAAAGTAGTAGACAAATAACAAGGAATGTTATAATAGCCATTACAATTATGAATATGACTATGTAGTAATGTATCATACCAGAGAAGAGTATCTGACCAGGAGTGACTGTCCAGAGAGACCTAAATGGGAAAAAAATAATTCTTAAAATACTGCTTACATTTGTGAACATTAATACCGCTCTACTTTTCTTTATCTTACTTTGAACATGTATATACAATTTGGTATGATTTCCCTTCATCTTGCTCAATTATTATGAGTCTTCGTTCGTTTTATGACGACTAACTGCCGTAAGGCAGCCCAGAAACAGTCGTGTCGTCAGAGTGTTCGCAGTGTTATAAGGGCCGTCCATAAATTATGTAAGATATCCGCAGAAGTGTGTTGTTTTTTAATGGTTACACAGCGTTACTGTGGGGTAGGTTGGGGTAAGTGTAAACTTTGGTGTTACATATTGTGGGCGCTTTTAACTTTGAAGTTTGTCTCCGACAATCATATACAACAGCTTTGTGGGAGTACAGAGCAATGAAGACCGAACAATTAAGTCAGTTTATCATTTACTCCAACATTTTCCGAAAGACACCGAAAACATTTCTTAACGCGGGAATGGAGCAAGGTAGCTAGGGCTAGTGTTACGTAATGATTGAAACGTAAGGTAATAGGAAACAGGTATGGGAGGTACTAAGAAATAGAAACATGCGTTACCTGCACTGAAACAACAGGTTTTGATGCGATATATGAGGTTGGGACGTCATATCCAAAGATGGAGAAGTCTTGTCGTCCTGTCTATTTGGTTGTAAGAAAGTGAAAATTGCGAATCGAACCCATGACTTTCTGCTCTGGCCGCAGGTGGGCTATCCACTACACCCGCCTCGACTCCTGAAGTCTGTCATAGTGTTTTATCTGTGTAATTTATGGACGACCCCTATGGAGGGAAAGCATCAGCAAATTATTTTTGTTCTCACCAGGGATTATTAGAATTCACTGTCGCACGCCCGCGACCAACAGATAGACGGGTCGGTCCAGTTCCTGCAGCTGTGGATTGTCCTTCATTATACAAGCGACTGTACAGGTTCTTCCTTGCTTGAGCGTAGCTGATATACGAGTCGTCCAACATACGCAGTGCGGTCGCCATGGACGAAGGGTCGTTCGTCATCCCAATGGTTTCGGACAGGGAGCCGATGTTTGCGTTTCCGGATTGAGACGAGATGGACATGCGGCGTTGAGGATTGGGTGTGGATATGGACACACGACGGAAGGTGGTTGGCTGGGACAACGAGGCACGGGGTGCCGATAGAGCAGGGGGAAGTTGAGATAATTGGGGTGAAGGAGGGGGTGGAAGGGGCACTTGCGACAGGGGAGGAGATGATAGAGGAGGAAGAGGAGTTATCAAAGAATATGGCAATTGCTGGGAACCACCCGATATACGACGAGCCGTGGCTGACATTCGTCGTGGAGAGGAAGCAAATATGGTTGACGGGGGTGGTGCTGGTGGTACAGGTATATGTCGGACATCCGTATCCTCCTGCAAAAAAAAAAATCCACCGCACATGATCGTCGTATTCTCAGTTCGATTTTAAAGCTATGTTTCCACAACATGCATTCTAATATTCAGATCACATCCCCTTTTTTTCTTCACAATTCTTTGCTTGATTTTCATTTGTTTAAGAAATTAAAGGGTGCATCGACAGAGGTGGTAAAATATTATAGTGATACCAACTCGCAGGCATTATTGAAATTAGGTCCCGATTGTTAAAATATGGAATTGCCCATTTACAAGTACAAGAATACATAACTACAAGCCATATCCTGTACCTCTCATAAACCTGGAACGTAATTCCGTTTCAAAATTTTTAGTTCCCCGCTGAAGGTATTAGGGTACATATTTCATAAGTCTCTGCTGTAGATTATGGTAACATAATTCAAATATTGAAGAGTAAATATAACTATGTTTGTCTAAAAGGTTATAGCCGAACTCGTATCAGTTTGTAGTAATTAAAAGCATTTTATTTATCTAGTAATAACCGAACTCGGACTTAACAAAACTTATCAGTCTTCCAAATTTAGCAGAAACTGTACATAATATTCTATATTAGGTTTTGACTATTAGGTTCTCCTTGTAGCATTATTATTTTAATGAACTGTTATTACATTGTACGACGCTTGTTGAGTTAGAAAAATTGAAAAATTACCGATAAAGTAACGGCAGTTAAGATGTAAGAAACTTAGGATTGGATTTGAGTTCTAAATTCAGAAAAAGGGAAGAAATTTTTCCAAGAATTTAAATAAGAAGTCTCAACTTAATAATTTGAACTAAAAGGTTGTCATTATGCCATATCCAAAGTTTTGGAGACAGCCTTTCTTCTGTACATTGATCTCACGTCCAAGCCTACGGTTCTCGCATCGATAGTGTTTTCTCAGAGAAACATTCATCTCTTTCGTATAAGTTAAGGAATGTGATATTTACTGTTTTTTCTTGGAAACGTATACTGCGATTTTCTCGGTTTTCGTTGTCTTGATTATTTGCTAACGAGCTGCGGCGCTGTCCGTCCGAAGTCATGTCTTTGATATTGTCCGGGGCTTTATGAACCAATAAGGATAAACCATCAACTTGGAAATAGAGTTTCTCCCAAGTTTTCCACGAAGTAATTTCCAATGCTCATATGTCATGACGCTATGGTAACATAGCTCTTCGCCAGTTTGTTTCAGTTCAACCCTAACATAACTTCGGGAAAAATAGTTAAAGGCTAAGGGGCGGGTCACTATAAGTCCATAAAAATTCCAATGAATATCTCGTGTCACATCTATTACTGAACTTCACGAACGTTTTTTCAAGTGGATTGTTTATGAATTTTCATGATCGATTTTTCGATTTTTATCTGCGCAAATTGCTGCTTTTGCTTATTACATGTCTGCGATGAGTCGCGCTGGCAGGCACGAGATCTTGTCAACCTCCATCAGTCATGGAAAGATTAGACTCTCTCCGAGGATTTCTTATAGAGCATGATGCCATTAGTCTTAACACCACAGGTGAAGTCCTGCTTCCGAGTACCAAAGTAATGGTTCTTTTCTTATTGGCGAAATAGCTGGTGTCTATGTTCGCGGTATAACTTTCGTATAATTGAGTGTTGTGCCTCGGCCAAGAGGCCGGACTACTCAAACGTTCCTGGGAGACTAATACAATTGTTTGACAACGTCTCAAGAATGAGAAAAATTGAATTACGTCAGCGTAAAGAATAAACTCGTATGACTGTAATGTGTGTGGCATGCAGCATAGCTTTGTTTTAAATTATATCTAGCAAAAAAATATTCAATTATATAAAAACCTTTCGAGTCTCTATAATGTAAAGTAATGTATTACTGGANATAAGAGACAGGTGTGTGGAAGATTCTTTATTGCACTCACAATAAGTTCTCTTCCACCTACAAAATAAATAATTTTAAAAAGGGTTCAATTAGAACAAGATTTATTTTTCTCTACCGTCGTAGTATAAAGAAACAAAGAGTGGCACCAGACGGCGAGACCAGGCATAGAAGGTTCTGTGCGTCTAACTCACAAAATGGTTTCTGGCGAGTCGGTGGTCGGAGATGCCGTGCTTGGAGATGAGATATCTCGTGGTTCTTACTTGAAGCGACCGGGCGGTGATGTGAAGAGAAGTCTGTTCACTGTCGGTTCGTTGGTAGAGGTACGCAGTTGTAATCCGCTAGTTGAATCCTGGTTCGCATAGTCAGGCGTATGCGTGCGGCCGTTGCGTAGACCAGAATGATGAGTAAGCCCGCGATTTGACGAGTGGTCAGTTCGCTGCTAGTTCATAGATCGGAATGATTAATCCATGTTTGAGGAGACCGTGCAGTGAGCGATCTGTTCTCAGTTAATTCATCGATGAAAAGTGATGAGCAACTCACGTTTGAGGAGATCGTGCAGTGAGCGACCTGTTCTCAACTAGTTCATCGACGAAAGTGATGAGTAATCAATATGTTGGTTGCTACGTGTAGGGGCGTAACAGTACGTTCAGTTTCTTTTATCTATAAATAGGCGAAGGTTTGTTTATAGATAAACGGCACGCGTGGTTCAAGGAGTTTCTCGTTATTCATAATGTTGACGTTGTACTGTTAGAATTCCTTGACGTTCTTCCAGTTATCAGTAGGCGTCAGCTTCGTGGGGGAGATTCTGTAATATGTAGTAATATGTGTCCCTACACACTTGTAGAATCAGCTTATGATACATGTAGTGTATCAGCTTGTATAGCGTAAGTATGCGTTTACTCGAATGGTACAAGTACACTTGTTTCCTATAATTAAGTAACATAATTCTCAGAATTAACTGAAATGGTAAACTATCGTATATAAAAGTTTCTTTATTTTTAAATTCATTCCTTTGAAGAGAATAGTATTTATTAGTATTTATAAGTTGTTTAAGGACATCGTTATAGAATTTCAGATCTGTATCATATATTCAAGTTTGTTTATTCCCAACTGTTATATTGTTAAGAATAGTTTAATAACACTAATTTACGTAACATTAATAAATAAATACCTATGATATATAAAATAACATACATTCTATAAAAATACAATAAAAATATAATAATAGAAATGCACATTACTGATAAATTAATAATATTTTTGGAAACAATATACTTAAATGTTTGGGAAAATCTGTTTAATTTCTAAACATCCTTTCTAAGTTACTTAATTTTATAAAATAATGTTTTTACCGACCCTAATTCTATACTCGTATGAGTTGTACAGCAAAGTCAAAAGATATTTAAATGTGAGGGAATTACAATATTGGATCTTCTGAGCACTTCCCAGTCTCGGGAACTCACGAATAGTTTAAAAGCATTCCTAAGATTACACAGAAGTCAGACCCATAACTCCAAGTTTCTGAAACTACGCAGCCTTCTCTCTCATCGAAGTGGTGCTCAGATGTACCCAAAGAATTTTCAGACAGTGTAGGTCGAGGTCTGATGAATAGGAAATCAAGTGAAACCCTAACAAAATTTCTGAACTTGAGTTATCATTGTAAACTTGAATTATCACTGAGGGTCGATTTATCTTCTGGTAACAATTCGGTGTCACTTTTTTAGTTTCCTCGAAGGTCCAAAAGAAATAGTCAATCAGATTTTTTTAAATTTTATGCGCAGAAAAGGATTAGTTCGTAAACGAACCAAAAATGGGGGATAAAATGAGGAAGAAGTTTCAATCTGATAAATATTTTCCATTACTTCAGGACATATATTAACACGGTACCAGTATTCACTGTCAGTTGCAGTATTTCACATTCATGTTGCTTGTGACCTGACAATAAGATGAGTGCATAGACAAAGGACTTTCTGATCATTTTTTAATGTGATAAGATTTATTTTCATTGTATTAAGACATTTTCTTTGAATACCTGTCACACACTTATGCAATTATTATTTCCAGATTATATTACATGTGATTCTATGCTTGTAATATCGATAAGATTACAAATAGGATTAATTACTGCAATCTTCATTAACTTTCTCATAATTTTATTCAAGATTTCTGTTATGTAAAAGAAAATTTGATTAAAAGTTTTACTGTATTCATATTACAATATTAATAGCAAGAGGAATTTTACTTTTAGGTATAATATTGGCATAGAAAGTATTATATTTATTGTACACCATTATTCATCGAATCACTGACGCGACAAACATGCAGGGAATATATTTTATTTCCCTTAAAAAAGTTTTTATTCTGAAAAATGTTTTTAGTCCATAAAACATTTTTTTCTCTAAAAAATTGTCGCTAGGAACGCTTTTCTTTAAAATAAGATTTTTTTGTAACATTTTTGTGCCCTGGATTCAAGTTAAAAGGCATAAGAGTAAAGAAGTAAACCATGTGGATAAAACGGAGTGAGTTGCCTAGACATCCCTCCACCTACAGTGATTTCTTTCTTCGCGGAAACTCAGCGAAACGAAGAGTTTCCAACTTACAGAGACACGGTGATGTGGGTCAGAAAGAGTCTGTTCTCTCCTTTCTCCGCTTGATGGTCATGTCAAAAGCATTCACCACTGTACCAGAGTACGTTTCGGACTTTCCTCTCTAAACGAGACACTTGCCACAATTTTTGAATGTAATCATCACACAAGCTCATGATGATTGATTATTCTGTTTTAGTCCTGTAATAATAATGATAGGCAATCTTCTAAGTAACCCTTTTCTAGAATCCTCAAGGAACAAGAAGTAGAGGAAGATCGAGAATAAGCCCTCTGGCAGATTTAGAGAAAAAGAAGGTGGTATGAGGTGAGATTTGTAGCAAATTAAGAAGTAGAAGAAACTCATAGACGTCCTATGCTCCTAAGGGTCTATGGAAATTGATAATGATAAAGATGATAATAATAATTAAAGTTGGAAAATAAAGATGCTACAAGAAAAAATACCGTACTGTAAATAACATCCACCAACGGTTCTTAAGTCCGAAAGATACACACTTTATGATGATAGGTCCATCATAACTGACAAGATCATTGCTAATAACGGACCTGATGTTTTACGAGACAGATGAGTGTAGCCTGTCTAGTTGATGTCGCAATCCCTACACAATATTCAGGCAGCAATCAGTGATAAGAGGATATTATAATATTCTGATTTCAGTAATGAAATTAAAAAGAAGTGGTAGCTAGAAAGGCAGTACATTGTACCAATTGTTCACTCTGCAACGGGTGTAATTCCGAAGTCACTCCATGAAAACCTGGAAATTTTAGGTTTACATAAGAATTTATCCATTCTCATTCAAAAGACAGTTATTCTGAATACTACCTGCAAGGTAAAAAGAAATTTAAAGCCAGGAGTAGATGCCAATGCTTTTGCGTGAGCCAGTACCTCGTCTTTTACCAACAATAACTTGCTTAGATTAAAAATAAAATAGTAATAATAATAACAATAAGCATAATTTGAATTTAAATTTTCTACCTGCTTCATTCGCTTGAGATTCCATGAATATTTTAGCCGCACTCTGCAATAATATTGTTCATGAATCTGGATAATGTATTTGATCGTAACAAATGTAGAGATAACATTATCGGATCTTATTTTGTGGTTCATTGTTAAGAAAAGGAATAGTCTCGTCCTTCAAAAATACACGTTCAGTTCTTCCAAGAAGGCGGATAAAGTTTACGTTAACGTGCATAAATAGTAACATGAATGACTCACGAAGGTTAAGAAGAACGAAAAACAGTCTGGAATCCCAGTTCGATAAATCCTTTCAACCTAAAATTTTATTGTACTACACCTGAGAAGATAAGGGTTTTTCCACCATTAAATTAATCCTCTTTGATCTCTTCCCCGTGGAACACGGGCGTACTTGGAGAGGGAGGATATGAGGGATCAATTCCTCCCGAAATAAAAATAATTGTCCTTTTTGTATGTCTTCTAATACTTCTATATTTATACCCACAAACGTACATAAATTCATAAATTACATACGTATATGAATATATGGAGTACTAAATGTATATTCATATATTGGCTCAGTGGCTAGAGTGCTAAGCTGAACAGCCGGAGTTCGATCCCCGGTGAGGTGAGGGATTTTTCATCATACCTCAACAACTAGACTGACTCCCAGGACTACTCATCCTGTTGTAAAATGAGTTTAGGGTCTGTCCTGGGTTCAAACTGACCGCAGCGAAATGCTGGTCACATCTCCTCACATTGCCATGGTCTAGAAATTGCGGAGTTCTACCCTCCGAGATCCGCATGCGTACAGTAGGGGTCTGTTATGGGACATATGTGTGTGTCTCCCCTAGAAATACTCCTGCCGCGAAACGATGTCAGGCACACGAACTAGAAGGAGCAACTATACGAATAAAAAGGAAAGGAAGAAGTCAACAAAGTAAAATGGAAATAAAGCTCATGTGAGGACGTGTGTGAATGATGTGGATCGATCAGTACAGAGACGACGTTGGGGCCCTGGAGGTGGCAGAGGAAATATTTATGAGGGACACCCTCGGGCGACCGCATTCGGTTGGGAACGGAGCTGCGGAGATGCGTCTCAGTTCATCTCAGTCCTTTCTACCTGTTGCTGGAGACCTCTGATTTGACGAATCACTCCTTTCAATGCAGAGCGGTTTGTTACTTCCTCGATGGGCTTTCGGGACTTCATGTTAACTTTCGAAGGCGAACATAGATCTGATCAAACTCCAGTCCTCGACAGATATCACGTAATTTGCAACTTAAGGCGAAAGATAAAAATGGACATCCAAGAATATTTGTAGTCTGAGAGAAAAAGCGAGGACGTGTGATCCAAATTCAGAGACAAGAAAGGACATCTCCAAACCTTTGGATGAGGCATTCCAGACTTTTAGTATCCAAACCATAATGGGATGTCGTATACAAATGATAGGAGAAATCCAATCCTTCCTCTGATATTGGTTCTCGCATTCCATCCTAAGGTACTCGCATCAATAATGTTTTCACAGTGGAATTTCGTTTACAGAAATATATTTCACGTAACGAGATCGTAATAAAGACGAAAAATAATTTCGTGCAGAAAAAAAAATTGTTTTCCAAATTGCATTCCCAGAAATATACTTTGAAATAAAATACAAGAAGGGAAATTTCTTCCGAGTAATACTTCCATTGCTTCCATCAAATGCTTTAACCCTAAAACCAATTACATGTATTTGTTACCGAGTTATTTCTAACCACGAAAACCATACTGTCACTCAATCTTGGTTCATGTGAGATGACCGGTTGCAACTAGCGCAGTGTTGTCTCAGAAATGTAATTTCATATTTCTCATTTTTCAGGATACATTTTCGAACTTTCTGTGACTAAGAAATATATTAATCGTAAAAAAGTGTACTTATTTTGAGTAAAATTATTAACGTAAGCGATATCATATTAGTCTACTCGGTAGAAAAGGAAATGTGTACAATGGAAAGAATATTAAGAATAAATTAACCATAAAATTAAACACAGTTCCACGAATATTCAACAAATTATGGTAAATACATTCACGTTTTCGAAGCATAACTGGTAAACTATCATGTCCATAATTAAATGTAATGATTTGTCAAAGGAAATAAATATTATATAAAGTGATGTTTACATAATTGCGATAATAGTATCGCAATGACAACATCGATAATAAATTATTAAGTTATTGCATTGTAATACATAATCTAGGGATGACAGAACTTGGCTGTGAACTTCACTACAAGTTGAGGTTGAAACAGTTTTCTTAAATCAATTTCTCGTTTTTCTTCACCTTCTATTGTTACTTTACCTCGCGTATGTGTACCTGCCTAAGTTGACAAAATATCCCCAAAGTTTGTGCACATAGGATCGTTTTCCCTCCCAAAAACACCTCGATTCTGTGACTATCAAAATAATTATAAGAATAATAAGAAATATTCATAGAATTATTTATCACTTCTTTGTAAAGAATACGCAATATCTTTCCATTCAGTTGATCACCTAAACATCTTAAACATTTATTAATGGTTTAGATTATTATACACTTCCATATTATAAATGAAAGACAATAAAAACGTTCAAAATAAAAATCTTTGAACTCACACCACTTAGCGACCATGTGATTGAAGAAAAAATAATATTGGAAATATAACATGTATGATCACATAATATAATTTATTTAGTATTTATGCGGTGCATCAACATTTTCTAATATCTTAACTTGTTTCAAAATTTGAGAAGATCTGGTTTTGTCGCAGGCAAATGCATTCTAAAAAGTGCATGCAAAAAAACAAAACAAAAAAAAACAGGAGCGCTACGAGCAGGTTGCCATTTACATATAGCCGATTGTTAACAGTACAATCTACAGTACCGATTACTCGAAATTTTGAATGGTCGACCAATACTTTTTTTTGACAGATTGTTTAACCTTTACCTGTTGATGAAAGACTCGAGCAACTATAGGCTTTTTTGTATCTACCATGTATCGGTAGTCAGAATAACGCCATAGTAAATATATTTTCTACTAATACACCTGCTTTTTTAATATTAATTTAAAAAGTAATCGGATGAGTGATTACGTAATACGTACGAAAACATAATAATTCTTTTATGCACAAGTATATTATTTGTGTTGTATCGGGGAAGGCTTAAATGGTTGTAGTGATTTCCTTGAAATCGAAAATTGAAAAAATAGGCTCATCTGTGACCCATTCCTTTGTCAAAAGTCCCTAAGGATTGAATATTCAGGAGGATCAGTCTTCCAGAGATTGTAGGTCGCGGAAGCTCGGTCGCAGGCTCCCCACCTGACGCTTTCCGGCGCTAATCCCACGTCCCAGATTCCCCCCCCCCTCTGCCACTACTCCACTTGTACCCCTTCCAACACCCCTCTCAACATAGACGCTATCGCTGCCAGCGTTTGCCGTTCACAGACACCGCTCTTCTCTCTTTATGGCGAGCTGTATTAGAAACTACTTCTACGCCTTTGGACTACCACAAGGGCCGCGACTCTTTTCTCCTTTATGTCTCACCTTTCAAATGGTGTCGAAAATTGGGAGCGAGAGAAAAAACAATAGTAGTATACAAGATAATAAAAGCTATTCATCTGATTCGGTATCACCATGCAGATGAAAAAAAACCAGTCCAATCTGATTTTCACTGAAGGATGGTTCATTAATTTCCAGGCCATTGTAATGAAGTTATCAAATACAATAGCAAACGCAAAAATCAGTTACAAACTGTGTCTGACCACGAGGACAATAAACTAATTTACTCTCGGGAAGCAAGCAAGGAACCATCCCATCAATTCCGATCAATGACCCTAAGGCAGAGGTGGATTTACATTTCAGCACACTCCTAAGATAATAATAAAAGTAGTTCTAGCGTATAAAATATCCCTTGAGTACTGGAACAAAATTATCTGTGTAAAAAAAACAACCAATTGCGCCCGTTTTTCATAACCATCAGGTGATGGAATACGTATAATAAAATTGACAAAGCGTTTCTATCGAAAGATGTGCAAACATGAACGGGTTACAATAAGAGGACGCAGAACTCAGAAATACGAATTGAAGAGTGACTTCGTTCATATTAAACCATCGGGACGGCATTGGATGGGATTTGACAAAATGTTGCCCGACGAAGAAAATTAATGGACTAATAGGTCATATTTATTTGTTTGTAAAACGATATTTTATTTCTCATCAACAAATTAATATTACTTAAATCTGGAGAAATTAAAAAAAGTATTTTTGTTTATTTTAAAAAAAGTATTTTTAATAGATAGTATTATAATAAAATATTTTCGTATTGTAAGGTATAACGGGGTAACCTCGACCACAATTTTCTACTCTCGCCGCACATGTGACATCAGATATGAATTCTGACAGCATAGTTTTGTAACCCTATTAACACAATTGTGCCTCCCAACGTTTGAAGAAATTTGTTTTACTTAAAATGTGCAACGTCTCGCAGGTTTTAAAAATAAGTTTCATTGGTCTCCAGTTCGACAGCGCAGATATTTAACGATACATTTTCGTTTTAGATATATCATCATACTTACATGGGTTGATTCGTGAATTAAGAACACACTATGAAGAATTTGTTGATGAGAAATTCTGTTGATGAGAAAAGCAAGGAAGGGACCATCCCATCAATTCCGATCAAGGGTCTTAAGGCAGAGGCGGATTTAACATTTCAACATACTCCTAACGATAAAAAAAATAGTTCGGAGCGTGCAATAGTATCAACAAATGCCAACAAATATTGTATTTAATAAAACACATTTCACAAGTACGTATTTTTATTATCAAACTATAAATCATTCGAAAAGTATTGTTGACAATTCGTAACTATTAAATAACACTAAATTCACTAATAATTATTTCAATCTATACCGTCCCAAGGCAACAACCTAACGAGTCTTTATAAAAATAATCCGCATCTACCAAGAAGAAAACCGGAGAAAAAAACCCGGGCCAGGATGGGGCTACAGAATTAATGAACACAACCGTGCCAGGGTTGAGTACATATTATTCATATAAATTTAGTTGTATAAAACATAATACAAGAATGCTGGATAATAGTTTTCAAATTGTCGGATATTTTGAAAGTACTACAACAAATGCGTGATAAAGTACAAGACGGATTTAATTTTTATTAAAATCATTAAATTCTTTAACAGTATAGAAGCACTGGTGCAGAAGGTAGCTTGTAACCGCGGATTTGAAGAGATTCAATTTAATAATATCTTTTATATTTTTGGGCAGGGATTATAGAACGATTAATGATACGGCCCTTTTTTTGGTAAAGTGCGGTTGAAACTCGGACGATGAATATTATTCATATTGCGAGTATTATGTTCGTGAACAAAACTGTTTTGTATGAAACAAGGGTAGTGCTTCAGTAATTCGGTCGTAACAAATACGACAGTTTCATAAATATAAATGCACGATACACGGGGCCAAAAGAGCGGGACGGAGTCTCTTGGAGACAGCATCGCCACCCCCAAGCTACTAAAAGGCATTCACATGGATAATTATGCGCAAAACAGGCTCGTTTTCTTCCATTAGATGAGTCTTAGAGCTCAGGTGTTGAGCGGAAGGAGAAGGGACAGAAAACCGTAAGGAGTCTACCAAATTTCTTTGAAATGCGCAACTTCCAGTCTCTCTACCTTCCTCCCCGGCCGAAAGAAGTTAAGAAATTCTTTATTCTACTATTTATGTCCATTTCAAAATCTGGAATAGTAAAATATATACCATACGACATTATTTGGACAATGCTCAATTATTATTTCTCTCGATGAACGTTTAGACCATTCTTCTGGGCCACCGTGAGGTATAACAACAAATATATTTAAACATATTTCGAGGTTTTATTTAGTTTATATGGTGTTCAATTGTTATATTTCTATATTTGTGGTTGCTATTTGTTACGCTTTATTAAGAACCCAATCTAAGGTCGAAACATTGTGTCAATACAATATCACAATAAATATTCCAGCTATTATATTAGGAAATATTTAGAACTAGTGTGCTTTAACATATTTGTCGATTGAGTCTACCGATGAAAAGAAATACACATATTTTACCAACACAGAAAATACGACATAGTTCAAACAAAATTTCATTTTGTATTCATGAATTTTGCACAGTTAACACATTTCTGATATAATATTTTGCAATATATTACAGTGAATGTATTATAAATGAAACTTAAGCCAAAAATATTTTCATGTAATAAAATGCAATATTAGAGGTTCGTTAAGCGTAACAGTGTGTACAAAATCTTTCATTCACCATAAATTAACTTGTATTCGTGAGATAAAATTAAAGTATTCTTTTCTTTGTTTGAGCATAATCTTTGCTTTGCTATGGTCACACATATGAAATATGACATGTACGATTCCATGATTTAAAATAAAATGTTACATTGACGTTAATTATTATGAGGAAAATATCCTGAAGAATAAATACAATCAACAACACGGCTTTTTTCCAATTAGCAAACGTGGAAATAGTTTCATGGAATATGAGAAGGAATATTGTGTTTCACGAGTTCCAGTATCAGAAATTCAAAGACGATTTTCCGAAGATTTCACAATGACGTAAAGGTATCATTAAAAAATGCCTTTAACAGCACACAGGTAACCAAATGTACTCTGCCAACGTAAAACCTATACCAACTTATAATTATCTTCTGTGAAACACGTGACAGCCACACTTGAACGCAGAAGTTCTCAACCATTTGAATTCGAGTTCAACAAGTAATTTATATTGCGCTACAGATCACAATCTTAGACATGTTAAGAATTTAAAATATTTGAAAGTAGACAAACGTTCCGGAAAGACTAAAGAATTAAGAACATTCACCTACTTATAAAGTCAATTTTCAACGGAGAGATTTGAGTTCCAAGAATTTGTAATACGAAGGATTGGTAAAACTTTCAACACCTGGCAATACAATTGGAGTCATGATAAACGATTTAAAATGTCCCCTTCAGTTTCTTTGAATGGAGCTTTCCTTGAGGTTTGTCCTTGTCATATATTCCTTCGGTGTACAGCGAAAAGTCTGAACATTTACAATTTGTGGAAGAATTGTTACGTCTAAAATTTAAAAGAAACCACACAAAAACTTTCTAATGCACAATTAAACCATAATATTAAGAGTAATTTTACAATTTTTGTGAAATAAGATTCATTCTTTTTTTTTCTTTCGAAATAAAATGAAGTCGAGAAGTAAAAATGTTTCGCAAGATCAAGACGAAAGAAAAAACTCAAAGACACTTGTAGTAAAATTATGCTTAAATAGATTGAGGACGTAAGTATTAAAAGTAATTATTTCTTTAATTAAATGTTAACTATCCGGACTCACAAAATAATGATAGGAAAAGTTATTTCCAAGAAGTAAAATTGTAAATTTTACGTTAACGGATATATGGTTAAATAATCAACGATAAAAAAATTGGGATTTAGGAAATTCTTGGGGATTTTGGAAAAACTAAAACGTAACTGAGGAAAATCATGCCTTAATCCCCAATCATTGAAGTACAGTCATTTTTATTCTTCATCATTAAACATTTTTATACATTTGTATGAAAGTTGGCTACATAATATTATCTATAAAGCATATAATTGTGGAGCGCAACGTAATGTAAAGGAGTTAAAACATTTTACCACAAGCAGGGCTTACAATTGACAACAACATACATCGTCCAATTTCTTCATATAAATATCAAATTATTACATTTGATTACGATATCGTTGAATAAACGTCCTTGAATCCACAATGCGCAAGAAGATAGTTTATCTGAAGGAACATGACATACTCTACAATAAACTAGAATTGGATGTAGCTATCGAGTAAGAAATGTCAATAACAAACAATTTGCGGAAGAACTAGTTTGTGAATAATTTCATTCAACATTCAGGCTTCTGTTTATCAAACATGAAATAACAGAACTTGAAACCATTAAAAACAATATTTGTGAAATTAAATGTATTAAGAATCTTGTAACTTTCATTAAGTTAAATCCTTCAGGTTGAACTTGAAAAATGAATTTATTTTTTATTGAACAAACGTTAACATATTTGAATATTTGCATTACATGTACAATAAGTAGCTGAAGCTCGTCACAATAAAAAATAAATTGAAGTAATTCAAGAAATAATAAAGAAATGTGACTAAAAAAACGAAAATAAAAATTAAAACCAAAATTGATTCCAGGATTGTTGTTGAAAAAAACCTAGTAAGAAATAAATAATAATGATAGTTAGTGCGGTTTTAACGTCAAGAACAGGAATTGACTATGCCAACAAAAAACTTACAACGCGGGATCAAAATTGAAGGAACAAAATACGAGTATGGGATCCTATATAAATTATACCCCGCACGAACAGAACGAACTATCTAGCAAAAACCTGCCGGAGGCTGTACAAACACTACAAGGAAAACAACATAACAATATGAGTCAAGACAGAAGGTAATAAGAGGTAATAGCAATAAACCACCGCCGAGGGGAGCGAAGGTTTTCGCTAAATCGTGCCTCCTAGGTTTCATCACGTACTCAAGTGATGATCAATGGGTCAGAGGGGTCAAGGGGTGTTATATTTATTGCAAGATACCAAGAACCCTCCATCGAAATTGGGACCCCGATTTGCAAATATCGGTTCTAAATGAATATCCGGTTCGAAAAAATAAATCTTAATTGTCATAATTAAACAATTTTGATTAATATTGCTGCAGGAAATGAATGATTGTCACCGGAAAATGTGAACCGAGAACAGTACGAATTAGTTACAAGAAGGACCCCTACAAGGGGAAAATTTTTGGGTAGGTAGTTACTTCTTGATGTATAATGGTTCATTAATTATTTGTCGGTTGTAACAAATAGTAACTGAGTGAAGTTTCTTTCGCTTGATACACAAAACTTTAGATTATTTAAGATTTTTTGATGTATTCGTTCATGAAGTACCTTAATGCCTATTTTACGAACTAGGATAATGAAAAGTGAATTTTAAATGAATTATTGAAATATTTTCGAACATATGTTTGCTAAATATGCCTACTGATTGGGGGAGGGACGAGGGGGTCCAACATTCAAAATCTATCCCAGAAACAAAGCCTCTTGGAGGATCCCCCGCGTGAGATATATACGAAAACTGAAAAAAACTAGTATTATTTTCTTTTTTCTATTACTACTGTAACACTAAACAAATCGATGTGTTCGGTTGTGCGAATATTCGTATGAATTCTAAGCTGTTGCTGTCATCAACCCCTGAGCTCATGATCAAGGTCTATAATTTCAAATTCTCAGAAAAATGAAAAAAAAAAAAAATCTCAGCAGGAGAACTTCGAATGCCAGTATGTGAATACCAGTAAAATACTACGAAGTTGCCCGCATTTAAGTTGTTCACGTAAATAATTTAGAACAATACCCATTTACTTTATTATGAAAAGCATTTCATTCCAAATACACTCCATTCAGTTAGAAAAAATATTTTCGTTATTAGGGAATAGAAATCTGGAAGCAAGGGTACACACTGCGCACACTCGTCGGTAGGGAACGATGCATTTTAAAAGTTTCTAGGGAACAACGAAGGTCTTTATTATGGGACTTCACAAAGAAAGAAGACAAGTTGGAACTTGCTCAAAGACCACCCCACTCACTCTCTTCAAACCCCTCTCAAACCCAGGGTCAGAACGTGGAGTTTTGCTAGAGGGGTAGAAAATGAGATTCTTCTCAGCTAGGGTATTTATTTTCACAATATTTTAGTTTTCAGAGGAGTATATTAACGTATTATCCCTCATTGTGAACCAAACTGACGGTAAATTCGTACACCATTCCATTCTGGGGACTCACCGAAACTAATTTGTTCCCTTCTATCAAGTAAACGTTTTTAAAATTACCACTGTGTATTTTATTGACTCTAGTCTCACCACTTCATCTAATAATTACTTTGTCTCTCCAATTACATAATCACAATTTATGTTACCAATTTTGAAAATATAACTTATTACGTAAACTTCAGACAAATGTGAAGCAATACCATTTTGATCAAATGAATAAATTAAACATTTGATACAACGAAACTCACGAGAAAATAAACAGAACACTACTATTGGTATATTATCTTTTACTTGCCATTTTATCTCATTTCTCACAAAATTTTTCGCTATCACTTAATCACTTCAGAATCTCACTCTTATTCTTTCAAATTTCTCATCAGCTTTAAAAATAGATTCTTAGATTGGAACGAATAAATGAAGCATCAGTAAAAGAGCGCAAGGATATCTGTAAAATTAAATTCAAACCAACGAAAAGCAACAACTAACAACTAAGATGTAGTTACAACTAATTTACAATTCTAACTGTAGTTTACACTGTTTATGTTTCTATGGAACTTCAATATTAGGAGTACTATTACAATCGAGATAACTGTCATGGAACAGTTTCCTCTGATACAGAAAACTCCTTTCATTGACGAACTCGAGGTTCAAGACTTGAGATCATTTACACTGTTCAGTTTTCTCACGACATATTAGTGATTTAAGTACAAATTTTTTTAACATGATTATGAAAATAACACTACGCAGTAATGACATAGAAAATAGTGAATTTTATCAAAATGTATTTTTATATAAACTATGCAGCACAACGAAAATGTTTTGGTAGTGTATTTCGCTAATTTTTCATTTACCAATCGACAAATGTCATTGGTGCAATGCCAGTTTCCATACCTTGGCATATTAATTTCGTGTAAATTAAAATCTTAAATTTTGAACTTGGAAATCTAAGAACTTTATTCGCGTTAAACGAAAACTTTTAAACACATTGACTACTATTTTTTGTTATTATCAGTTCTTAGTTATTTCGAATGAAATTATGAGTAACGCACCCTTGAAGATATGCATCAGAACATTTACTCATTCTACACCCAAGAATTTCTTTATTTTAGTGGAGGTGGAAGATATCCATTTTATATATTAATAAACTTATCTTTTGAGAATATTCATGTCTTCTATCATATTAATATTGTAAATTTTCTAATGCCTATATAAGGAAACTAACATTTTATACAAACTTTACAACAAACATTAAGAATTTACAAATGGATACAGAAAGGTTAGCTAAAATTTATGATAGTTTTATTTTAATAATGTTGGTTTGTCCTCATTACTTATTTTTCTTATGATTTATTTATTTATGAAAATTCACCTGACACTGAAAGACATTAGCAGTCGAAACGTTGTGTTATAATAAAATTTAGTATATTTAAAAAACAGTTTAAAATAATGCACAATTAAATTTAATTTCTGTCCCACAAATTTTGATATGACAATAGCAAAATCCACCGAAACATTTTTCGAGTGTGCCCCAGTGCCTCCCAAATCCAACTGAAACACGCAACCAGCTCGCTCTGCGTATAACCGCCTCCAATCGCCGCGAGTGCCCGTTCGCTTGCTCGCTCGTGCCTGAGCGCGCGCCATCAGGTATGTGGTTGGACAGCGTTGGCCTTGGCCAGCCTCTTCGCTCCCCCACCACTGCACCTCCGAAGCATTCCATGTGCTCGCCTCATTACACACTACGCCTTCACGATATTCTGCAATGACTCAGTGATGACAATAGAAGAAAGAGATGAAGGGTGCTCACCTTACTCTTTGGAAGAAGAAGACAAAAAGACTGTCCATCGACGATGACGTCATTGTTAGCTTCCATGTTTTCTCGTTTGTTTTTAGGCTTCACTTTTTTCACAGTCCAGTAATACTACTAAACTTCAAACTGCGGTAGGTATTTAAAAGGATGAATTGAACTATTAACACAAAATTAATCACCAGTCTTTGTTAATCAACATTAGAGCAATGATTAAGCATCGAATAATAATTTTTATTAAACAAATTACGTAACACGCAATAATAATACTCATGGAAAACGAATTACCTAACGCTATTGACGATTAGGAGTCTGAATATCAAAAAACTGTGTGGTTTTCGTCTCTGGCGCAAGAACTGAGAATGGCGATGCTTCACGATCACATTTTCGTTTTCATTTTTTCCCCCAGCGCCAAGAGCCGGTTCCCGCGTCATGTCCGCCCGACCACACAGAGACGCACAGGAGGGCGTCCGCCATCGACCAGATGGCCGCCAATGACCTTGTCCTTCCTTGTCCTTCGCGACCCTCTGACTCTTATTTGCTTCACTAGTCACGGAACTTTCATTTCAAAAGGAAGGTCGCTTCAGGTTTCCCTAAACACTATCAGATGACTCCGATCATAAGACAGGAATCAGGGCTCGTCATTCCTATTACTATACATAGTTAAATTACACAATGGATCGAAGGTGGGTTTTCAGTTTGTCACCTAGAATGAAAGAAATAAAAAAACATGATAATATTGAAGGAATCACAAAGGGAGCATTTCTGTAAATGATAGAACTCAAACTACGTCCAGCTAACAAATTTGATATTTTTATTATTCAAACCCCTATTTGTGATTCTAGTAAAAAGTAAACAAAACCAGACATCATGTACCCAAAATGTGGAATCCTGTATTTTGATTACTTAATTTTTTCAAACAATCAAGGGACCCTAATCCCTACGATAAGTTTTAACTATCACCGTTTCCAGACGAATGCGAAGAAATTAATGTCAGAGGGGTGAGGTGGGAAGGGAACGAACATTCACTGGTCATTAGAGTACAGTTCTAAAAATGTCCGATTTAAAACATTGCGTACAAATATAGAAAATCCAACTTCTATCGCATGAGAATAACATGCTTTAGTACTTCAGTAAATGAAGACTTTCTATTGTCAACACCGTTCATATGTAATGTTGGTAATTTTTCCGTGCCCGAAATCAGAGATAAATCAAGATTTTATAGGTCTCCTTTAACTTACTAGACAGAAGGTAAATAGAAGATATGAGACATTATCCTTTATACTCGCAATAGGAATAATATTCATCGTTCTAGCGTGTAAATAAATTACCGAAATTTGCCAAAAAGGGTCATATTCAGTTATCGTTCTATATAATTCCCTCCACAAAAATATAAAGGATATTATTAAATTGAATCTCTTCAAATCCGCAGTTAAAAGGTACCTACTGCAACTGCTTCTACAATGTAAAATAATATAATGATTTTAATAAAAGTTAAATTCGTCCAGAACTTTATCACATCATTGCTGTAGTTCTTTCAAAATATATCATAACAATTTGAAAATTATTTTCTTGCAAACTTGTGTTGTTTCTTATTATTCATATAGTTCATTTTTATATGTACTCAACCATGGCACGGTTGTGTACATTAATTCTGTAGACCCATCCTGGCACGGTTTTTTCTCCGGTTTTCTTCGGGTAGAGATGGATTTTTTTATACAGGCTCCCTAAGATCTAGTGTAGGGACTGCGTCTATTGGAATAATAAATCATGAATTTAGTGTTATTTAAATACTTACGATTTATAAACTATTATTTCCGAATAATCTATTGTTTGATAATAGTGTGTACTTCTCAAATAACATTTTGCGATTTATCAAATAAAATTTCGTTGGTATTCTATAAATATTATTATATGTACCGAACTATATGTCCTGAAATGTTTAATCCGTCTGTGCCGTAGGGCCTTTGATCGGAATTGATGAGATGGTCCTTTGCTTATTGTTCTCCACATGGTCATACACAGTTTGCACTGCGTTTATGACAATTTATTTATATTACTACTGGTGCTCTTGAATCTTTCATTCACGGATGGTAAACAATCAAGAGGGCCACAAACAATGTGTTTTCTAATGAATAATGTACTAAAGCGTTACCTATCGTAAATAAGACTCTGTTAGATCGCTGTGTCGTACTAAAATAGTTCAATTCCGTGAACAACAAGAAAAATATTTTGAGCCATTATCGAGAAAAATCTTACAAACAGATTTTATCGTACCCTTAATATGAAGTATTAGCGATTGTAATTTGCGGGTGGAGCGGCGAACTTGAGGCAAACCGTAGTGCGTGGCGTAGTGCAAGGAGTATGTCAATAATACATACACCAATGTTACTAAAAAAACTACGGAAAGTTGAAAACACGATGGTTGATTTCGTAATAATTTGCTTTATCATATATATCTTGAGAGAAAACTTGAGAATTCAAATTTAAAAGAAAAGACTGATACCTTACGGAATTTTTCCTTCTTTGTTGAAACCAATTGTCTTCGAATTCTCATAGATTTATTTCCTCACAGAAAACTAATCTCAGAATTCCAAAGAAGGAAAAAAAAATATCTGGCCTTAACGATCTCCTTTGTTTCGTTTTAAATCTCACAAGGGAATTCAAGACGCATATCAAAGGCGAAACTCAAAAAACGTCGCTCCAGGGCAGATCCTCTTTCTTTGCCCATACATGGAGAAGCCCTAGAAGTAAGGGCACAAAAGCACCTGGCACCCTCTGAAAAGGTCATTTACAATGGAGTAGTATTTAGGGCGGCAGCGGAAGAATCAACAGAATGAAGGGTACATGAGAACAGGTACGACAGTCACAGCCGGTTCAAGGAAAAGAAATCGCTACGTAATACTACCTCAAGCTTCGTGTGTAATTGAGAAATTCATGCAAACTCTTTTTATACGGATTAATAAGGAAAAACCGCGTTCTGATATTCAACAAGATTCTCAAACCTCGCATGAAATATTGTTATCTAAATAATTATATTTCATTTTACGATACTTTCGATAGCTCTCTACATTACATACATTCTTTAGGAGTGTTGGATGAAAATTGCTCATGGTTAATTTTTTAAAGAATAATTTTCTTAAAAATAGTCATTGTACCAAATTTGAGGAAATCAGTAAATACTTAGTACAGTTAATACATTGAGACATATCACGAGTTTTCGAACGCATGACTTGTATCTATTTGTAGAAATAAAATATTGAACGGTACAAACAAATAGTTAAAGCTAAACATCAGAAGAAAATGGTGAAGAGACAAACTTCAGATCATTTTTTTTTATGGAATTGAATCTCCACAAAAATTCCACTCTTGGAAGCCACGTTTTTTAATGTACATTATCTCAGCATGATATTGCACGACGTCGAAAGAACGAAGCAAGACACTCAGCACCCCTTCCAAACAGGAACAGGTGTGTATTCATTAAATCCACGTTGGCAACACTGCATCCGAATGTCAAACCCAACCCAATTCGAACGAGCTTCAAGCTTTGAAGGAGGTCAATACGAAAGAATGTGGACATCCCTTGGACAACGACCTTTCAGTGGCATTTGGGTGACTTGGACGAAAGTTAACGTGCCACTTTGGCGCGGAGAAATTTCAAGAAAAACTTACTGTCACCGATACCGTTGCAAGGAGCTGTCACGTAAAACTTTCATATGACGAAATAATTTTTCTAAGAACTGGATCTCTGGTGAATAGAATTTTTTACGATAACTTTAGAAGTTGGAGCAATAGTTGCTTATTCGCAGTTCCGTTCGGTTTCGGTGCAGTTGTTTGTTAATGTAATAAAGCTTCTTTAGTTAATTTTTGATTTCTTCTCCATGAAGTTGTTGAAACAAGTAGAGTTATTTTTCTTAAATCATTGGTTTTAATAGTAATTCATCTTGATTTTTATAATTACCACTGCTCACGAAATGTTTACCGAAATTAGAATTCCATCACATGTTCCCAAGACTCACAAGAACAAAAATGAAAATTCCATGGACTCAAAAGAAACAAGTACAACCAAATTCGTAAAGATACAGTGAAGAAATGAGAGAAAAAAACATCTGAGGAATAGAACATACGTATTCTCTCGCACAAGAACAAAGAAATAAAAGCGTGGAAACTTACATGAATCTGCGCCCTCTTCACTTCGATGTACAACCAGTTGTCGGTGGAGAACGCGATCGCCAGCAAAGCCACAGCGACGATCGCTGTGATGGTCGCTAAGGACAACGTAACAGCGGAGCACGGCATCTCGACAACGATAGATGGATCACCTCAAATCAAACAGTACTACTACTACTAATACTACTCCTACAACCGAAACAACCACACAGAAACACGGATAGAAAACTCTTCACACACACTAGCCTCTTTGGCACTAAACAAAGATGGATACGTTGTTGGAAGAAACAAAAAAAAAAAAAGTTCGTCACTTGTTCACTGGCATGTCTGTTCAGCTTGCACCTGTGGGAAGCGACTAGCGAACGAGGACCAGGCGAGCGTCGAGAGACCCTCAAGGCGGCGAAGCGGGCGGCGGCGGCGGTGGTTGAAGGCGTTTCTTCGCTTACTTCCCTCCCCCCACTCACACCCCTCGACCGACCGCCAGGTGGAAGGGGTCTGGATTCCTTTCTTGCAAGCGGTTGCCGCCACAGGGGCCGCCGCGTCGTCGTCGTCGTAGATCGCTTGAAAGACGCCGTAAGAGAGCGCTGTCTCCGCCAGACAATCACCCAGCGAACTCTCTTGGCGAACGTGTTGACCGCTCTGGTGTAGTGATTGAACACATGCACCCAGCGAAGAGGTTCTCGGATGAACCACAAAATATAATAAAATATTTTACATGGACACAAATTCCAACAGGCAAAAAATACTTGAGAAGCAAATGAACCACTAAAATTATTCATTTCAGTTTTTTTTTCTCGAATTTTTGTCGTTCAAACAGGGGTTTCTCCCAAGCATTTTATTTACTCGATCTGCACCAAAAATATTCTCATATGCGATGTATATGAACTCAAACGAATATGCATTATTTCTTTATTGTTTCCGTTAAAGTCACCTTCTGCGTCGATAAGGACATTCATTTGTGGTCTAGTATTTCTGATTGAAACTCAAATAAGAGACACTAGCATGTAATTGACTGCACTGTTATTAACACTTTCTCTTTGGAATGGTTTGCCGCTTCCATTTGAGAACACGTACGTTTCAAATATTAATGCGGTATGCTCAAGACGTAGAGGCAGCCTGGGCTACGGAGCAACTATTAAAGAGAAGAGGCTACATTCTTATTAGTCATATATTCTTCCGTTAAGTGGAGTAGAAAATGTAGCAATATTTATTTCAACTAATGGTTAAATTTATTGGCAGGAGGGCTAATCCCTTCCTCCCTGAATACTATTCTGACGATAAGTTCCTTTTAAGAATTTGGTTGAATCTTCTTGTATTTCATTTGATTCTTCAGAATGTCATTGTTTAATTCAGTGCTAAGTGAATTAAATGATAGTGGATAATACAATTTCCAATATGTATATGTATTTTGTAAAGAGTAAACACATTTCAACGCATTGAACGAAACACATATTCATAGTAATTGAATTATTATATTTTCGATTAGGCTCAGGATAAAAAAGAAATATTGTTTTCATAGCGTTTCTTATCTTTTTCAACACATTTACTGAGACATCACACTTCGGTGAAAATCTCTTACGCTTCTAACAAACCAGTGTCAAAATAGAGTGGATAAGATAATGATTTAATTACAAATATTTTGGTTGTAAAATCTCTAGAATGTCTTCAGTTGTACTCTTCATTTTTGCATATAACCCCTGTACACACCTAACTTTAGTAGCATACCTGAGCTAGGGAAGGAAGGGGGGGGGGTTGTTCGCCCCGGTCATCATCATCTAAGGAGCCTCCAAATTGGTCACCAAATATTATTTAAATTCGTAAATTTGAACATAAATATTATCCGAAACAGTTTTAAAACCGTAATCTAAATATTAGTTCAGCGTTTTAATAAATAAAACTCCAATTTCAATTCTTTTTAATGCATTGGAGCGTTTGATATATAAGTCATACAAACACGTTTGTGTATGGGGACCTCATGAGGTGTATGCACCTGCACGTACGTTACTGCCTAACATTATTTGCTTCTTTCGTGTTATTGCGTGTTCTCAAATATATAAGAAATATGAACCATCGTTACTATTAATATTTAAACTATTCATATAATACGGGTTATTTATTTCTTCATAATTGTATCGATAAGAATAACGGAAAGGATAATTACTTACTTAATTCGTATAGCTGTTATCCTGAGTCAACGCGAAGAGAAATTCGAGTGTCCTCACCATAACCAATACGTAATGCGATTTCCCTAATTTATTACAGCTATCATTTAAATGCTTTACCTTTTTATACATAAAATTAATTGAAACAATAAGTGTAGAAACAAATTTATAAATAGAAATACTTCTTAATTTTATTTGAAAGAATAGATCTTCAAGCCCCTGGCCGAAAATTTCTTCGTTCACCATCGTCCAATTCATAAATATTTCTCTATAAAAGATGTGCACACAAGGTATAACAGAAGTTCATAATGCGGAACTTGTGTTAAGGGGAATCAAGGTTCTACAGTAATTGCTTACTTCTTGGACGATCCCACACTGTTGGTGCCAAGAGAAAAGACGATTCAGGAAAAGAACGTGCACTGAGAACAGAGTAGAATTCTCAAAGGTATTGCGACATAGTTACGTAAAATATCTGCATCTATCTTTCCTTTTGGTTAGTAGGTGAGAATCCAAATGAACTCGGAAAACATACGTACAGTCGCTATCAAAACGAGTCTCCGCCAATATCCGCCTTGTACTCTGCATCTTTCGGAGTTGTAAGACGTATACTGAGTCTCTAACAAATGTATCAAGCTTATATCATACTCTTTAACAACTTCCTGGTCAAATACAATAACTGATACTGAGGGTGTTTTAGATTCCAAGAATTGATAATTTATTGAAACATTTGTGTATATACTTATCACTAGACCGGTTATGCAACCTGTAATGGATATTTGCCTTAAGATCATCCAACAAAATATTTGTTTTTAAATTTAAAATTAAAATCTGGCAATTCCAGGATATAGTTTCATTATTTCCATTGTTTTGCTTTTGTAATTTAATGTGTAGTGTTTTTTCATCGATATAAGTAATTATAGAACTTTGGTTCGATTACAAATAATAGTGATTTCAAAATTTTTCCACGGATTCGCTGGTTGCAAGTAGTATCCCCATCAAAATTCTTTCTCATTTCTTTTTATTTGGAGTTAAAATCTTTTTGTTTGAAAGAGCTGTTGAAATATAGAGAATCTTATGGAAAGTATTTCGAAAAACCTGTGGAAGAAAGAGAAGATTGTGTTCTGGAATGTTTCCAGGTCATCAATGATTTAGCATTCCTCGGCCTGCGGCTCTGAAATAAGAGAAAGAAACGGTCTCCGTTTTACGAGATGAGAGGGAATGATTTCTTTGTAGATTTCTTGGACCTTAGGTTCAGATTGAGTGGGAAGGAGCGGCGAGGAGAAAAAATATTTTAAAATATGTTTATAAATACAAATTGTTAAAATAATTTCCGCACACACATATCAAATTCCCAATCACCGCTGCTGATTTTGCTCAACGTTTGTTCTGGGTCAAAACAACATCATGTCCATGAGTTGAAAAATGACATTGTACATTGCTCCAATTCTTTTAAACTTTATGACGTTCTTTGAAAAGTGGTTTCCGTAAAGAAATGTTTCCTTTTTTTAAAAAAGACTAACTTTTTTATCAGAGCAAGAAAAACAAACTCATTCTACAACTCCATTTTTTCTTTTAAGAACTTCTGTGAATGATCATTTGAAGATAATTGATTGCAAAACTGAAGTTTTCAAACTCTAGTTATAACACAAAGATTTTAATAACCATCGGGAACGTACGAGGTACACTAAAAAGTTGGAATGAATATACTTTAACTGTTTAAAATATTATTAATTTACAATAAGTTAATACATTATATAACAAACAATATGAACCTAATAACTGACCAAAGTTGAAGTATTTTAAGGACAAATTACTTCCGAGCTAACATAAATTAATATATAGCGAGAATTCTGCCCCCCCCCCTTTTGTCCCGGAAATATATAACCACATAAATATATAAACATAATTTTTGAAGTCAATAGTATCCCTGTTTTCCATATCCATGAAATACTTCTTAAAGCAAACACATGGATAACATTGATTTTTTACTCATTTATTTAAATCATTGATATCATTATCCACAAAATTTCTCTTCACAAAAAAGAAATGAATGGTGACTGAAAGAAGACAGGTGTTCACAAGGAATGCGGGAAAGAAGAATTTGCGGAAGGGAAGAGGTTTGAGGGGAGGGGACCTGGACCCCCCAAGGGGATTGTGCTTTGACATGAACGCGCGCACTCAATTACGCCACGTCCTTTCACACAGCAAGAGTTGCGTAATAGGATGTAGTAGGATTGTGAAGGTGATACGGGATCATCAGATGGGTAAGGAATGTAAGTGTTCCTGTAGTGCATCTTTACATCCGGGATGGAGGAGGCTATACCATTGACATTTTTCCACAACTCCATGGAGGAAACTATACGATAGATAATTTATTTCCCAACTCTCTCTCTTATTCGCAGCGGGTGTAGCAAGTACTTCGGGCAAATACTACACCTGTTTGGTAACAAAAAGGTACACATATAACTTAATAAAGGTGCAGGGCATGACTTGAGGCATGACCTATCCTTTCAAAACGTACATATTTCGTATAATATATTATACATTTCATATAATGGTTAAATTACGTGAGTAGGTCTATAATTTTCGGTAGGTTCCACTCACATCAATAGAAAACGTATTATTCGTGATTGACTTGCACTTCCCCTCACTTGTGTAGACCTCTAGATACATTTATCAGATTCATTTTGTTTATGGGGTACTGGAAAGGTGTCGGTTGAATAAAATATAAATATTTTTTGGTTCAATGAAAGAGGTGAATGTTAGGAAGTAAGTGAAGTTAAGATCATGTCTATGGAGACATCAATGCGCGACTATTTGTAACATTCTTAATGTAACCTATGCCTACCAACTCTGAGTAAAGTGAAGTCTTTCTACTCAATAATTCATATGTATTTATTCAAATTTATTAATATATTTTCCAATTTTTCCTTACAACATTTTTGTTGTTGTAATTTCCAATATAATTCCTACAAAATTTACTATTTATGATTGATAATTAATGCTATGTTTCGTAATGGTTCTGCGAACGATATTCTATATTCTAAGTTTATTAGTTTTCACAAAATGAGTCGTATTTGCTGTCTTTATTATCCTAAAACACATTATAAGAGGAGCAGCTCACGCCCTGAACAAACGAAAGACGCAAATGCCTTGTGACCTTCACGCGTTCACCGACAGGGAGCAGCACTAACCGAAACACGAAATATTCTTCAAATGCGCGGTAATTTAAAAACATTTTCCATGAAGATTTGTCCACTTGCTAAAGCACACTCTAAAATAAACATTTATTTGTTTTATGAAATATTTTTACATAGACATGTCTAAAGCTAACTGTTCTTATTACGTGCACTCTTGAATGACAAACAAAGGACCATTATTTAGTGATCACTGCTTGAAATTACTTATGGTTTTCAAAATAAACATGACATGAAAAATAACGTAAAGATAATTTAAAGTATATAAAACATCAAGTATTAGTGTGCATAAGTTAATTATTAATTAATTCACGATTTACGCAAAAAACTGGATTTGTTTTTTTATTAAATATAGTAAGTTCCTGGAAAAAGAACTGCAGAATAATTCTAGAAAATATCTCTATTCAAGTTATGAAAATTAAATTAAATTATATTATCTATATTTATAATGATATTTAGCCACGTAATATTAAAAATGTGTAGAGTGAAACAGTGGCATTAATTATTTAGTTCGAGATGAAATAAATTTTTTTCCAGCTTTCTTCACAGTAGCCGCAGCCTCAGGAGTGAATTTATCGTTTAGAGACATTTGAAGCAGATCAATAATCTCTTCCAATATCTTCTGCAACAAAAACAGCCGATAAGCAAATTATCATTTATTATCACAAGTACGCATCAGTTGGAACATAACATCGAAACAACATACAATAAATATTCACATTGTNTTCCTGTCTCTTATACACATCTAGATGTGTATAAGAGACAGTATATATATAGTAAACATCTCTCTTTTTGTTTGAAAAACAAGTTTCAATAGGTGCAGGCGAACGTTAAATAGTCTACGTCGTCTGGTGTAATGTCTTACTATAAATTTCTAAACACTATGTTCTAATTTATTTATTGCGACCATAATAAGATACAGATATGAAAGTCATTTGTTTTGTAGCCATTTGTAAATATAATATGAAAATGTAGTCATATTTTCAATTTGCATCTTTACTTAATACCGAATAAAAGGATTTTTTAAAAAGTAGATATATATTCACTTAAGAATACAATTCAAATAAAATAAAATCCAACGTTTCAATCCCTCATGCGGATCATCGTCAGGTAAAACTGATACTCTTAATAACAGTCTCAAATCAGTTGTGATACACAAAGATCAAGGGTACCCAGCTGTTATTGATTTTTGTGTATCACAACTGATTTGAGACTGTTATTAAGAGTATCAGTTTTACCTGACGATGATCCGCATGAGGGATTGAAACGTTGGATTTTATTTTATTTGAATTGT
>NNCF01127420.1:487590-507693 GCA_002313205.1 Laupala kohalensis | reverse complement strand
GAAAGATATTTAATTCCACGTAATTTATCTAACGTATATTTTTCTTTTACTGAAAATTTTGTATGAAAGGAAAACAAAACTTTTTAAAATCACCCCGCTATATCATGCTGAGAAAGTACATAACGTGGCCAGTTAACCTACCATCACTTTCAATAAGGGTACATTTTCGAGACCGTCAATATTTTTGAAAACATTGTAGGGAAACTGGGAAGAGGTGAAATGAATAGCCTTTTACTAATGATAAAAACTTATTCAACCTGGTAACATCTTGTAATAATTCAGCTATTTAATTATTATATTGCAGTTGTACATGTCGCAATTGATCTAATTAAAGGGTGGAAACTAAGTAAATTAATACAACGAATAATTTGTGGCCAAAAAATACATTTTAAACTGCATATGACAAAGAGGACAGAAACTGAACAGTAAGATATTTAATTCGTCGTTAATAGCAAATTTAATAAAATAAAATATGAAACCTACAACAAAATATTAACCCTGAACGACGACCACGTCAGGTCTAAACAACTAACAAGAAAATTAAAAATAATTTACAAAAAACAAACAACTTATTTGCCACATATTATTATGTCCCAACAAATATTTGTCGTGTATCACTGTGTGTAGAGTTACATTATCTGTCCATTATTATCTGGTTATTTTATTAGTTTAATAGTGAGGATATTAGATTCACTTACATTAATTAATAATAAGCATACATTAAAACAATTAGTAGTATCTTAATAATTTATTATGTGTGTCTTCGATTGTGACAGTGTTTGAATGTATACCTGGTTGGTGCCTGTGCGGAAAGGTTTCTGCGCTTTCTTGCGCTGTACCCACGCATCGAAGGCTTTTGCATCATCCAGGAGACGAACAGGCTCCAGAAACAACGCACTCACGGCCTCGTCTACCTCTCCCGTTTTCCGTGCTTCAGCACGAAACGTTGTTTGGAGAAAGGGCTTCACGCTATAACAGTACATGAGGCCGTCACTTCCCTGATAACGTAAAAGCTTCAACAGCAGGTGGATATGGGATATCGTATAATTATGTTGACAAACATTTGTTTCCCATATATTTCTTTCAAGGACTTGGCATTACGACAATTCAATACATTAATATTATCTACAATTTTGTAAATTTTTATTACACATTTTTCCTCTTTGTGAGTAAATATTTTCACAAATAATATGATTTTTTTTAGAATTGTTTTAATTCACTGTTGACCGGGTGAATTATATTATGTTTAGGTAGACCCTGAATAATGATTCAGGTATTCACTCATGTTACTTTATTTCAATTTTTATAATTATTACTTATTTAAACTTTGTATGTTTAAGATCGTAATATGTATGTATACTCTGCAAGAGACGTAGTAATAAAAAAAATTCCCTGTGTCTACATGATGTGTCGATGACTCGAGCGGAGACTCGAACCTGAGACAAGTACTTGGATCGCAGGGGTGTTAACCCAACTGAACGGGAATATGGCTAGGTCAGGTCTGGGTGGGATTGGTGTACAATTGTGGAAAGCAAACGGGTGGTGTAGTGGAAAACATCTTTGCGATCAAAGCATTAGTCCCGGATTCGTTTCTATTTTTCCCTGACCAAAGGTTATCATGTTTGTTTTCCAAAGTATGAACACACGATTAGACTGACATCTTTCGAAAGGAGGTGATGAGAAACTTCTCTAGATGCTATCACATACTTGGTTATTTAGTTTGCTTACTTATTTCATTTTATGTCTTACTTTATGATGTGGTGAGGTACAGACTATTCGGTCAGCTCTTCCACATAACGGCGTGGTTTGGGTGAAAGTATTGGAAAGGAGAGATGCGGGGTTGTAGTGAAATCTAATTTACCGAACTGTCATTGGCCTGGAGTGGGTGAAGGAAACCCCAGCGGAAAACCTCACCTAGTAGCGAAGAGTGGAGAATCGGACCCACGTTCTTACGCCTCTACAGTATGCAGGGCGCGAAGACGCAGCCACTACACCACGGTTTTATTACGAATGGTTTTACTCACGTGCTAGATGCTAGTCAACGATGTAATCAACAATCAATTTTGATAATATGCGATATAACTTAATCGTAAGTGTTATTTGTGCGATTTACTTGAAGTAGCCATTTTAGCAGATCATGACTAATGGAGTTTTAAAGATATATATATTTATTTTACGAATTAAATAAAATAATGCTCATGAAAATTGTTTTAATAGACGCATCATAAGAGAAAACAAACTGTTCACAAGATTTCCAAGTTATCAACGCACGATGGGTCATTTTCCCCCACATTTAAAAAACCATACATGTAATACTTAAAATAAAAAATATAATGAAATAAATTATCTTGCAAATATTTTCAACCTTATTTCTTAAACATATATGCCAACACTTTAGTATACATAATTTAAAAAAAAAGATTGGTATTAATGAATCTGTATGGTAGGGCATGACTTCTTACAATTGTAGGAAGTCATGGGTAGTGCGTATTATAACGAAATCATAAATGATATACAGAAAAACGTTCGAAGTGTATTGCAACAGTTACTAACGAAAATCTGAATCAGAAAAATAAAAAAAGAATTACGAAGAAAACAAAACAAATAAAATTATTATTCTGAAATAACCAAACATAAATAATGGAATTTTATTATTCAATAACGAAACGGTGGTGCATCAACCGATCATAAACAAATCACAAAATAAAGGACTTTATCATGGAAAGAGGATGGCCCATGTACTACCTAAGCTGACGAATTATTCTCTAGAAACTACACACAACGGACAGATAATAGATCAATCAAGAACTGTCCTGGCAGCCACACAAATAAGTTGCTATTACAATTTTGATTGAATAAATCGCAATGTGTGATTCGAAGTACTTCAAAAGTGAGATCACCTGCCAATTTTATATGGTATTTCCGGGTTAAATTATTAATGTTGCTGCAATGACCAAATAGAAAAAAGGAAAGTGAAAAATAATAACTTATAATAATCATTTACAATTGAGCATGAGGACAAAGCCGCATTTTATTTGTTCGAAAGAAATCAGGGGACCATCTTATCCATTCAATCAAAGAATCCGTAGCGGAATGCGTAAGAAAAACGAAGTTTGATTGGGAGAGTTATGATAATGCAACGATCCTTCCCGAGATAACAGCATTTAAAAATAACAACAAGAAAAGGAGATACTGGACACATTTAGTTGAAAAAAAAAAGTTACTCGACTTCTTGAATCCTGATAATTGGCATCCCTGACGCATTTGACCACGCGGATATAAACAATATTGGTGAATTGTACGCGAGTTACGTGCATAATCACATATGTCGTGCATAATCACTTATTACTCGTACTCTTTACATCGCTCTTAATATTAAGTACGAAACCGAGTGAAACTATTAGCAGATGGGGGAATTAGTATCTACCATATTATCCAGGTAAATAAAATATTATTTCTAAATAAAAGAAAATGTTCGTATTGTCGGACAGAATGTGTCATTCAAGTAGCTAGTTACATTTATTTGAATACATTTAATGTAAATATGGCTCAAAATTTCAAAAGCTGCTTGTATGATTTGCGATACGAGTCCAAGTATGACTTACGCTGACATAAAAATGTGCGTATGATAATGAGAACGTGGAGAAACTAACATGTATGTTAGTTTCTAACGCGAAAATTGTCATTATATGTTCTGAGAATATAGAGGAGTATGATCAATATATGTACACTTACAATGAATACAAAACCACATTGAGGAACTTACATTTCATGTAAATTGTGTTTGTAGCTTATGGTTTTTTCGTAGATATCAGTTAAGTGTTTAAGGGATGTCACTTCTTCATCCGAGAGTCCCAAGGCGTTGTGTGCATTGCAGAAGTTTACGAGCAACACCTGAACGCAAACGGAAAGCAACACTGCAAGTCTAAACAAAAATAAACATGAATGCTACCATGAAACCTCATGTTCATCAATGAATACGTCTTTGTAGCTTTCTTGTGAAGAACTTGTCAGAACTTGTCTCGTAATTGAAAAAAAACAACAAACTTTTGTTTGTGGTATTCTTCATTCCCTATATAACTTGTAACAATTTTCGTTCCGTAAGTCTCAATGATCCTGCATCCGACATGAATGTCTTTATGCTTGGTAAATTCAGTACCATAAGACACATCCATGGATATTTGTCGCAAAAAAAGTGAGAAATATCCTCATGCTTTGATTAAGAATATTACGGTTTTGTCATTCCATCATTGTTCATGTGGATTTTATTTCACTTATACCTATATTGATTTTTAGAGTAGTACTTCATATTTGTTAACAGAGATAATTTAAAAAAAATTAATAATAGCCGGTTCAGTTTTTTGCATGTGCAAGTACAAAGTTTCAATAATTTGGGGAACTTGAAGGGAAATGAATAGAAATTCGATGTTCATAAATTCAACAAAAACTAAATATTAAACTTTCTGGAACATATTTGGTAAAATAGTAAGAACAAAAGTATGTTATGTCAGGTATAATGATAAGATGACAAAGAAGGTGATGCATTTTGTAACACAATACTCATCTAAATTGACGTCAATGAAACGTCACAAGTCAGAAGTATAAATTTCTTATTATTGAATTTTTGTTATCAGTTTAATAAAAAGCAATGTCTTTAGAGGTAATTAGCAAGTTGTGATAGTTTGATGGGTTCATTCACAGAAATAAAAGATATTTTCACCTTATACACCATCAGATTCAATCAAAACGCAATCATCCACTCCTTGATTTACTTGACGCTATCTGATAAACCTGTATAATCAATAGACGTCAGATAATCTATCTGATGATGCTGAAGTCACCGGAGAGCATTTACTTAGCAACAAAATATATTGTTCGGAAGACTGCTCATGAATATCTTCTACCACGAAGCTTTCATTCAAAGTTTTTTTCCTTTTAAATGATTGAAACCTTTTATTTAAGCATTATTCCAAATTATTTGAGAAATATGTGAAAAGTAAATATACAAATTACATACCTGTATCACGAGCAGCGGTAGAGTACACTTTTCAGTGAACTCCATCTTATAAGACTGAGAATTGAGTATACTAAATTCTCTTCTGCGACTCAACGTATGAAGAAGTCATCTCATAGTTTATGTTCGGGAGAACGAGCAATTTCATTCCTGGGGTGAGATCCCAATGAATCACTCTTACGACGATGAACTCCTTCGCTTTGTATAGTATGGACCAAAGATTTATTGACAACTTTCTATACGGACGTAAAAGAGCGGATTATTTTACGAAACGACACATTGAAAAATAAAATGAGAAAAGTAAAATAATTCTCATTTTCTTTGAAAGAAAATAAATCCCAGAGATATATGAATAATAAAACATAAATCAACTGACAAAAAATAATTTCTTCCAAAAATATTGGATCTTAGGGAAAATAAAAGTAACGGGATCCTCGTCATTAAAAATAC
The DNA here is from genome assembly GCA_002313205.1 of Laupala kohalensis. Taxonomy (NCBI): domain Eukaryota; kingdom Metazoa; phylum Arthropoda; class Insecta; order Orthoptera; family Trigonidiidae; genus Laupala; species Laupala kohalensis. Next base: position 502,229 of record NNCF01127420.1, on the reverse strand, counting down.
CCTAGAATTTCTGTGTTCAGAAATTTGACCTGCTATTTATAGCTTTTGGTATTTTTCACTTGTCAAGAAGTTAAGTTTTACTGTCTTAAAATGACTTCCCACAGAAAATCTGAAGATACAAAATTATTGCAATAGTATATTTTGTATTAAGTACGCCACAATTAAAAAAATAAAATGCGCAATTGAATACCTGGGTATGAAAAAAACCCGAAGTAAATTGAACGAAATTTAAAAAAAACGAAGTAAATTGAACGAAATTTAAAAAAACGTTTAAGGAGTATTTCACGATTTTTCTTTCTCTCAGCGTCCTTTTTATTTATATACGAAAAGGTGTTTTCGCTTGTAAATATAATTAGTTCAATTTCTAGACAACGAAAAATAAAGGATCAATATGCACTTGACCCATTTAAGAGCGGGCAGAGACAGAGGTTATTTTGAGCAAAAGGTTTCCTTTTCATTAATTTTTTTGTCTGCTCCTTTATTTGTAAAAACTTTTGTTCCATTTTTATGTGTAAACTAATTTCTAATTGTCAAATCATTTTAAATTATTTTATTTCATTATTACTAAACAGCTTCTTTTTGCGTAATATTTTGAAAATCTATAATTCTAATTAATTTGACATGTTCAGTGTTTCTATTATTGTACATTATGTATTTTATTTTTTAAACTCTGGATATTTTTCCATAATTTAAACGTGTATAATACAGATAATATTTTATTTTATGTGGTTGATTTTAACATAATTTTTTTACACTCATGATTTACATTAATATTGTAGTATTAGTTTTACTACCTTTGTCTGTTTTTCTCTTCTTTTTCAATAATATACTTATAACTGCTATTGTAGAGGGAAACTAGTGAATTACATGTTTAGTTTAGATTTTCTCACAGTAATTAGTTACCTCAAGTGGGATATATATGGTAATGTTTGTAGTATATCCATGTATATTACATTTTATGTGCCTGTAAATAAATAAATGAATAAAATATTTACCTGGAATTCTGTCACGAGATGAATTTAACGCCGAAACATTTTTTTGTAAACTTCGCTGTAATATTTTCACATACTCCTCCGTAAAAAAGCCCAATTAAAACAAATATATTTGATGTAATACCCAGTGAAGGGATTGACTCTAAATTTGCGAAAATTTGTATAAAGCAGTTTTTTCTCAGAAGGAAATAAAGTAAACGTTTCATTGATTGGTAGCGACGTTTTCGAAGCACTCTGTACCTGTCGGCATAATTCTGTGCGCCGGACTCACGTTTTCCACTAATGAGTGATACTAACTGCAATACGTTTATGACTTTCAGAACAGAGTACTTCATTAGGAGTTTCTGTAGTCGAATGGAATTATCAGTGACTTTTCTGCAAACGCTTTGTGCATTTGATACGCAAACAACATTAAAATCAAAATCTCTCGCTTTAAACATTACCTATTGTTCCGGAGTATCACATATGCACAATATACGATTTATGGCTGAACCATTCACTTTTGCGAAATCAAAAGATGTTTGCATGTCCTTGCAGAGACCGTTCCATAAACTTCGACTTCTACGATTCATATAAAAGGGGGAGGGAATTAAACATGGCGTCCCAGGAAAATAAAAAGCATAATGCTATCTTCAACGACATCAACCTCAAACNGGGAAACTGCCATCTCGGAAACAGCTCTGCGTTGTTTTGTGTGGTTAGTGTCAGGCAATATCACAAGTAAATAATAAACGCAACAACAAATAAGAGTCTAGAAATCAAGACAAAAATTACTGGGTACGCTAAGATATTACAACAATAGGAGGAGGAACTTACAAAAGAAAGTTGGCAACAAATTCAAGTAAAAATTACTACGAAATCGCCGGAAACGTAATGTAAGTCATAGCGTGACTGCGTGATTGGTGCATCATAGAAACTTCCAACAGGTATGGTGGTAACTAAAAATACCATTTTGATAATTCATGGCTACCACTATAAATTCAGTTTGTGTTTGTTAGGGTGTCCTATGGCTTCCCACTTTTACATGAATCCCAGTATATAACATATTTTTACATCGCTATAAATAAAGATACAATTTAAAGATAATTTAATTTTGACAATATTATTGTATCGGACTTGTCAGCTTATTACACTTTTCCCACGTACAAAATTACCGTAATATCCAGATCGTAGTGTATGGCAACTCCGAGAAAGTTCCCCGAACAGCCGTTGGCAGCGCTACGATCGAGGCGCCGGCAGCGCCCTCCGCGTGGGCGTGAGGAAGCGCATGAGTTTGAGCACGTCGCAAGAAGGAAGTTGCCGAAGCTCAGCTCCACTGTTGTTTGATGAAGGTCGGCATCCATCAGCGTCACAGCTTCACCGGTCCACTAACGAGGAGGGTAGAGGAGAATGAGTTCTGCAACCCTGAGAGCAGATGCTAATGCCAAGACGAAATCTACCCTCCTACCATGTCAGCACGGTTGGTGTTCGTAACGACACAGAACGGCCATATTCAACAAGTCATTTACAGTAAGTACAATCCGCGAATGGAATAAACTACCACCTGACCCGAGGCATTCGAATGGTGTCCATATATTCAAAGGAAAATTAACCTCTTGGTAGCGCCAACATCCTCCATAGTATGAAACAAATACGTAGGCACTTTCCCTAATACCTTACTTTTTATTATTATTAATTATGTATTCAATTACCATATTTTCCTTCTCTTGCAAACGCCACATCTATTTTCAACTACCCCTTCTTCTATCTCTTTATTCTTAAAAGTATCTTCTCCCCGTATTACTTCTACCCCCCATTCTACGTTGTTGTAACTTCCCAAATGTATGATATTGTATAATAAAATGTCCTGTAATTTGTAATTAATTTTTTATGTAATTTAAGATGTAACCCATAGTATAATGTAATCTCTACGAGTTATTTTATTCTGTGTGAAATAAAATATATCCTAACTTTATTTATATATTTGTATTTATATTTGTATTTTTGTTGTCACTTAATTTTGGTACAGTCGTTATATAATGTTATATTCATTTTTCCTGCAAAACTCTTTTTTTCCTTTCTAATGAGATTCTTTTCTAACAGGTACTACATTATTTAATAAATCAATTTTATCTTATATTATCTTATAAATTATTTGTTATGTTCGGCGTTAATATAATATCATTATTATTAATACTATTTCATCATCGTTATAATCATTTTCAGATCTGTAACAAGATTGAGACTGTGAGGCTTCCTCTACCATCTAACAAAGAAATTTAGAAGAAATTGGGGAAATGAGACGTTCAATGGTAGGTAAATATGATACGTACTGACGTCGGACTGGAATGAGAAGGGAAAACGCCAATTCTTATTCTAACAGATCTACTGACAATAAAAATTTCTAAAACCTTTTCCGTCACTGATCAGAACAACCTCTTTTGCTTTGTTGTCGAGGTTAATTTTTAGAGCAGATCCATACTATGGCAATACAACTGATTTTAATCAACTTTTTGGAATACATCTGTGACATCCTCTTTTGAAAACAAGCTCTGGACCAAACTTAAAAAAAATCTATGAATGTTAAATTTCATAACTGAGATTATCCAACACGACCAGAGAAATATGCAACGAACTGTGTTTTATTAAATACAAATTTGTTGGTTTTATGTTAATATTATAACACGTACCGAACTATTTGTATCGTTAAGAGTGTGTTGAAATGTTAAATCCGCCTCTGCCTTAAGGCCCTTGATCAGAATTCATGGGATGGTTCCTTGCTTGCTTCCGGAGAGTTAATTAGTTTACTGTCCTTCACGTGGTCATAAGCAGTTTGTAATTGCTTTCTTACAATAAAGTTTATTTATTCTTAAACATCTGAGCGCAGACAAAATTTGAGTATTCTAATTCGAGAAGTCACGGAATTATTAACAAACTGAGGATGAGACTCACTATGGAATCTTCATTCCTCTCTAGGGAAATATCATTGTATGACGTATTATTTATTAATCATTGGTTAAATTAATGAGATAATTTTTGAAAAATGACTTACAATATTGTCTTAATTCTTAAAGAACATTTTTAATGACCAGCACTCAATTATGTCATTTTTAATAGTTTAAACAACTCTTCACTAGTCCGTTATATTTTGTAGAAATGATCTCTGTGTAATGTTATAGTCACTGTAATAAGTACACTAATTTTTACGAATTATCATTTGAAAAATTCAGGAAATTCGACTCTACAAGAGTAGTTGGTATTAATCTTGACGAGACAATCGATATATGGATGTACATTAAATGATTGTATGATGTCAAATTAAATTTTTAATAGTGGAACTGTCAATTCCTCTGTACGTAATTATACGATGTCTAGATAATTCTACACAAACATCTCAAAAAATTAGAATTGAAGAAATGTAAGAATATTTGAGAAATTACGAAGATATTCAGATAAAATTATTTATATTATATTTCTAAGAAATAATGAATACTAAGATACGCCAAAATATTGGATTTTACGATTACTTGGGAGAGAATCATGTCAAATAACATTGCAAATTAACCATCCGTTCGATTATAGGATTCATGCAGGTAAAGTCCAACTTACCAATGTATTTAATGCCAGGATTCCTATAAAAGCCATTTCAGCAAAAGCAATTTCCAATGGTTGTTCAAATCGGCAGATCCACTAGGGGATTTGAGTTTGATTCCAGATGATTGCGAGTGTAACTTGTTCCCGAGTACGTTTAATTGACAGGAGGGATTAAATTTCAGTAATTTAGTCTACGTCCTTGCGCCTAAGAGATATATTGTTTTATTCGCTTCCTGTATCATTGATGTTTTTATTTACCTTCGGCTCGGCAACTGAGACCATTAGACATTAATCACATTTTCACAAGCCAATTTAGTTCAGAAGATAATTTTTCACAATTCATAAATTTCACACATAAGACTACAACTTGGCAGATCTTAGGAAAGATAACGTCACGTCGATGGATGGATGGATGCGCATTGATAAAAGGTCTTTCGTTCGTTGATTTCAGTCTATGGAGTCTTCTATTCTTCCCTGCAGTCTTCTATCACATGCTTCACAATGATATCTCCTCCACATTCACATAAAGATCGTTGCTCTCCAAGAAAAAGATGTGAAATTTGTGCGTCCAATACGAACTCTTGTGATAAAAATTTAGTCCAGTCATCAATATTGAATTATTTTCAAAAAAAGAAAAAAAAAGAATTTTTTTGTATGTAATGCATTTGATTCTCTCGAGAACCAAGCACGAAATCGTTGAAGTATTTTCTAATTTTAAGGCCTGTCCCTCAAAGAACATTAAATTTGGAAACGTATGAGAACTTCCTGACCTATTCTTGCGACGGTTCTCCTTGAAATTCTGAAGCACCTAAAATAATTTTTTTTATAAGTTTAAAATATACGGACAAGGCAGAACCAATGTTGTTTTAAGTGAAATCAATTAAAAATTTTCAAGTGAAAAAACAGGATTCAAGCAAAATGGGTGGCACAATGTACTCGTATAACGACCTTGCGGTAAGAACAGGAGATCCGAGGTTACAAACCTGGAACGTACTCTTGTTACATTTCTAACTCTTGTAGACACACGGAAGAAAATCATTGTTCATTGTGCATATGCTTAAGGCTGATATGTGACCTGAGGTGGCTAATACTGCGACGTTATTGCTTGTGTATTAAACTACCATCACAAAACCGTCTTTATATTGTCACATTACAATATTTACCATGTTCGCGGATTAATTCATTTAATTTAGCAAACGTATACTCATGAGAATAAGACATTACTTTTAATTGTAAAGTAGATGTGGGGAAATTATTCATCAATGTTGAGACTCAGAATATGTTCAAAATCTATTTGACGTGAAAAACACAACAGTTTCTTCGTTACTTCGATCCCTCAAATACCTCTCCATCAGTCGAAACCTTGTAGTCACCGCAATGCTACTGATTCCACCTTTGGAGGTGTGTCTTCCAAATCCCACAATGTTGTAACAACCATATTCGTATTCTCAGTAACGAGGTCATTCCCCGTTTCTCCCAACCCAAGCGAAATCTTCGTCTACCTATTTCCTCCTCGGTTCCTTCGCGGTTCCCTTTCATTTCCTATGAGCTGCTGTAGGAACGTGCTGACAGCCCTCACCTCTTCCTCTTCCTTCCTCCCAACCTCCCACTCTCACGTTTCCGTCTCTTGTGCAACTGCTCTCAGCTTATATTCGAAAGTCCTTACGACTCGGATATCACGGTTCCATTGTACGATTCAATTCACAGTTACAGCACAAGCTTCATTAGCACTATAGGGCAATTCATTGAAGAATTCAATGGAATTTACTCGTGTTACTTTGCAGATGTATATTTTATCAAATGGAACAGAGCGTCATCAAACGAACAATTTCTTGTACTTTCCTACATCGAGAGATCAGGGAAGGGTCTTCGAGCTCACAAAAATGTTTTTGTTGGGGGAGGGGCGGACAGTATGAATTGTATTCTACTAAACTCGGGTTTTTAGATGGAAACTTTTTTCCAGGGATGTTTTTTCTTATACATTTAAGTTGTTATGGGTTGCTGATTAGGAATTTGAAGCTTGCCAAAATTACAGGGGAACCCACTTTTTGACAAAACTAACGAAAGTTTTTTACTTTTCCGTAATTAAAAAAAAAAGATTTTTTAGCCAAAACTTACGAAACCTTTGAAGGAATATTTGAAAATAAGAATAAATTTCCCCAAAAAGTGATTGTAATGATTTGTTTGTAAAAGGAACACACCTCCTTGTAAAAGATTAAGCGAGAAAATCACATCATTGAGATCGTTCTATCACTCATCACATTGCGGTCGCGCCCGGCGTTCTTCCCTGACACATAACTGCGAGTTCCTCTCTTGAGCTTGTGCTATACGTATACAAGAAAAAGAAGTACAAAAAATGATCTGTCATAACTTTTCACTCATACACCTTTTCTTTAGCGAATTCGGTGACAACAAGCAACATAGGTCGAGTGAATAGTCTGTGGACTCAATACTCTTTTAGCAAATCTCGATAGTTGAGTTTTGTCGATTATTTCCCGAAATCTCATAGGTTTATTAAAAAATCACGCCTTTGAATCAAAAGAAGTAGAAAAAGAGGATGAAAATTGTTGATAAACAATCCTTAAATGCACAGGAACTTTATTCTATGTTTCCTCGCCAGAACGATTTCAAATATCCTTACGTTTTGGTATCCTCTGGTATCAAGTCCACTCAACTAAGATGGGCAATCGATATCTGCAGTTCGATACGTGATCGATCTGTGACGTCATCGCTGCGAACACGTTTTCGACTACAGAGATTCGTTGTCGTTGACTCGCCCGACTTGGCTGCGACGCCGACAATTTCACCCCAAATCATCCTCCTCAACTAGGCACCACGCACCTCTCGTTGGCCTCATCACAGTTAATCGGCCCATGAGACGATTTCATTGTCAAGCAACCTCGTGCACGTCTGCAGCATGCTTTCGGCCACGAACTACCGGTCCTTCAACATCAACTTAATCATCAAAACAACATCATTCCAGCACATCACGCCGTCAAGGTTGTACAACGAGGCATTTGGAGAACCACATCATTTCATCGATCACACCGCTCCTCAGTTCTTCCATACTTACTTTAATGGTTTATTTTGCTAGTAGAAATTTCATGTTATTAAATTATTTTGTTGGCATTTCTATCTCTCAACTCCCATTTAATCCACCTTCATTTTTCGGTCCTTCGAAACCTCTTATCGCAACATCTTCTGTTCGCATACAGTAATAATATATTTATTTATAATATTATAAATAAACCTAATCCGTGAGGGGTGGCGAACGGCCGTTTTGAACAGTTTATCTTCAGGTCCATCTTTCCGTGAAAATTAATTATTATGTTTGTTTGTTCTCAGCACCTTTGCGTGAAGTTACCTCGATAGGACACCTTCCGTGTGGTCACACCTCACCTGAACCACTTCTCGAAATTACCGCGCGCCGACCGCTCGCGCGTTAAGGTTGAAATGTTTTCTCGCGCATCTTCTCATACAAAGTTATTGTATTTTAATGCGATATTCACTGATGTCGATCAAACAATCTTGCAAATCAACGTGCAAATATATAAATATGATTTTCGTCTCTTTCCTTATGGAAAATTGCAAAACCTTTTGTTTCTGGGTATCAAAATTTTTGAACACAATCTAAACCCTGTACTTATAAGTAACGGATGTACTTCGATTAACGCCACAANTATAAGTAACGGATGTACTTCGTTTAACGCCACACGAAAATAAATAATAAATATTAAAGGAAGGTATCCGGTACATAAATTTCACGCAAGTGAAGTCAACAATGTTTATTTTCAAAGAAATTTATCAATTTAGATCCGGGCGAGTATTCAAATTTCAAGACTAACATCAATTATTATTGATACATGATGGTTTACCTGTGTACAAACTGAAAGAAGGACAAATTATAAACAAATTTTTATGATTATTAAAGTTAGAGATACAAGGAAAGGAAAATTGGTAAAAGTAGAGAATTGGGTCATCTCTCTTCGTATGTTGTTTTATGTGCAGACCAGGAGCATAGGTTGAGAGAGACAGCAAACTCCATCTTTGACATTGTTTATGGCATACTATTTTCAGGTCCGCAAATTAAGAAAAAGTTTTCTTCGTGGTATGAACAAATGCCCCTTTGCACATCTCAAGATACCATCAACAACACGCGAGTCATATGACTTCCATAAAATCATTCACAGACTTCTATAAAATCATATACTTCTATATACAATAAACGTCAATAACAGGTTGCAGATGGTAAAAATGTCAAATTTTATTGATTTGTGTAATTTGTAATAATAATAACAAATAAATATCATTCTATGTTTTAAAAAATACAAATAAATACAATTATACGAGGCCACTATAAATACTAATATAGTAAACATAAGGTGAGTCTCAAATACCTCACGATTTCGCTGAAAACTGAAAATTCATTCCCGAAGATTATTATGAAATAATTGTGGGAAATGCGGGAATTAAACTTATATTGAAATGAAGTAGTTATTTTTTACATTTTTTGTCTGCTGAAGCACATCAACAGCAAACACTTAACAATATCTCAAATTAAGTGCAAATTCTCTTTCACCCGATAATCTTCCGTCATTCATTGTTTTCTTGAAGTATGGTCACAGTATAATATCTCGTGAAACAATTATTTTCCTGGTTAGTGAAAGAATATGGTACATAAGTCATTTATTGATTTGGTACAAATTAATACCGACACTCACGTTCGCTCTCTAAATTCCGAAAAACAATTATAAATCCTACGACACAACTCCACATAATTCCATGTATCTCTTCACCCCAAATTTAGTTTTTTGGGATTGCATTCGTAGAGTAGGTGGCAAGCCCTTCTTAACAGTTTAAGAAATCGATAAGTCGCACTTGTTTAAGGACCGTAGACCTAAACAAGACCTGAAACACAATCATTATACAAACATTGAAAAGAATATCCAAATTAACCTTATAATTACAGTAAGGAATCTTGGATCGAAGTTCAGTAGTCTCATGCATAAAATGGTTCCAATTACTTCTCTTTGTTGATTAAAATAACTGTTGGACCAGGAAGATAAGAATGTATATATGAATTGACAATGATTGGATCAAAAATCAAATACTTTGTTGTAATCGCATTCAAGGAGGTGACAGTAAAAATACATAATAAACTTCTTTTATTCAATAGTTGTCTTTATTTATTTAGACATAAATGCACAATATTACGCGTATTTTGTTTCCTTCAAAAATGAAGTATTTACAATTTCAATCATATTTCAAAACTTACTCCACTTATTATAATGTTTGTGAACATGACATATTGGATAAATTTCTTTAAAAGTCAATCAATATATTTAACATTTCATCTTGTAACAAATTGAAATCAAGTCTCCCGTCTCACAATTAAGAGCTTAGACCGATGTGTAATATTATTTACTATAAAACACGTTTATTGTAAACATATACAACACTGTCCGATTGCATTGAGGTATTTTCTGAAATACGAGCAGCCCTGTATTAGTATGACGCTATCGAATTAGCGCAGACACAACGGAAAGAGATATGTTTGAAACAAGTTTCAAAATTCATTAGGGGGTTCTACACACATCTGTACCAAGGTTCGTTCAAACGAAAGTGATAGCAAAGACCAAGTTTGTTTTTTAAAGAAATAAAAATAATTTTTTCGTGTAATATCACAAAAAGAAAAGAAAAGAGTTTTTGATCACTTAAATGTAGATTCACTTGTACGTCATACGTTTATACACAATCGTCAGTTCATTTACTTGGGCATCGTTCATTATCTGACTCACTCGTTCATTTCGTGATTCGTTCTAACGGGAGGTCGAACACTGTGTCCATCTTCGATAGCGATTGTCAGAAACTATTTCAGAGTCCAACGTACGTAGAAATGCAAACGTCAAGCCAAATACAATTGGTTGCAAGTATTATGAAATGTTTTGAAGGGTTTCCTCTACTTAATATGAGATAAGCTTTGTAGGACTTGAGGGAAGAGAGTTCATCCGAAACATGGGTATAGTAATTTCTACAACCTCATCATCGTAAGAAGTCAAAGTTCTTGAGGATTAGGTATACCGTGCTCTTTAGATATTTAATGTACTTTTGAGGCAACTTTATGACATAGAAAAGACAAATTATATTTGGCTTGACTTTAACCAACTCTGTAATAAACTTCCTACTACCAATAATCTATAGAGCAATAATTTATATTTTTATTGGAATTTACATTCAAACGGATCACCCACAGGATTCTATTTTATACTTCATATTTTAAACACATGGAAAATAATTCAAAACATGTGTTGAACTTTCATATTATCCCAATCTACTTTCAGTAATAGGAAGTTTGAAGTGCTTAAACAACAACTGCAACTTTCTTATCACGCACCGTAGCACAACACATCCTGCAATGAAACCAGTTTCCTCTCAATTTGACACCATTTTCACAATATTTAGAACATAGATAACTATCAATCTTCTATCATACAAATGCCTCGCACTTTTAACGACGTGATAAAACAGTTTTACGAGAGTCAGCGAGCAACTCGCCAAATCCTGCTCCGTAGCTGCGGCGACTCACGGGTGGTGAATTTTAAAATAACTATCAGCTTTTAAACTAATGTCTGTGAATACGATTATCATTCGCGAACTGAAAACTTTCGTAAATAATAGTATCATACAGACTGATGAGGCAACCCGATCCATTCAGCAACTCATGTCTCTTTAGAGAAGTCATCTTCAACGAGTAGTTTCAAAACATAAATAAAATCCAAGAAAATACTTGAAAATGGAATTATTTACTTAGGCAGAGGAGGATTAAATAAAAAAAATATTCACGAAGATTGACCACAAGGTTCCAAATATTAATTTTGCAACGAACGAAAAAACTATACTACATACGTATGATTGCCAACTACAAAAATTTATAAAACAAAATAATTCGCGACAATTTATTCAATAAAAGTGTAGCACCATAAGTTATTCAACAAAAAGGGGAAAGTTCGTTAGAATATTTTTAGAGCATTTATTATAAAGGCCAAGCGGTAACGAGAAAATAACAAGAATATTTGTGCGTATAAAAATGAATCATTGAAAAGAGAGAAAATAAATAAACGAAATAAATAAATAAATGAACAAATACTTTGATATCGGATCACACCTCGTCCTCTTGGGTTGCCTCCCCGAGCAATGCTTTCCCATCGGCGCCTGCATACCATCGCTGCACAAATCGCACCGACATGTCCAACACCCTGGCAGTGATAGCATCGTAACGCAAAAGAACCGTCGCTAGGCGGGGGCGTCGAGGCGGTGGTCGGCGGCGGAGGCGCAGGCGGGCGCCCGCCAGTGGGCCCTAGACAGGCGTCGTCCGTCGCAACGTCTCCAACGAGAACTCCTTCCGACGCTGCTCCTCCGCCGACGCCGTCGCCGCCCCCGGCTCGTCCAAGTCAAACGTGACGAACTCGTGCTCGTGCTGGATGGACGGCGAGTACTCGTCCTCTTCGTCGTCGACGAGGCCCGGCGGCGTGTCGGTACCGACGGCTACCGCCACCCCCGCCAGGTCACCGCCGTCGCACGAGTTGATGTCCGCGGTGGTGGAGACGGTGTTGGTGGTGGCGTCGCGGGGGAAGAAAGAGGCACGGGATCCTGAGCGAGTGGGAGGGCGAGTGTGGAGATCCAGCGAAGAAGGAGCGCCTCCACCGCACTCTTCTTCGGTGTGGTGGTGGTAGTACTGGTGGTAACCCGTCGCTCCGGCACCTCCACCCGCTGGGAAACTGTGGACCACAAGTCGAACTTTAGTTGCGCATTCAATACATTAGTAAGAAAACACTGATCTATTCACTTCTTCTACGGTTCATAAGAGTTTCGAGATCTCAAAGTCACGTACTAGACCTTGAGCTCATTTACTGAGAATAATCAATTACGTACTGGATTGGAGATGGAAATTAAATACTCTGGACACGATCTTATTTCAGCAGACAGAATTCTTTGTTAATTATGAAAAATTAATAATCACCTCACTTGCACTCATAGTTGAAATAACTACATAATAACTTCTATCATTTCTGATCGAATTCATTCATTCTAGTCGATGGTAATAATCTAATTTTGGCCTTGTCGGGGTGCTTATTGATGTCTGCTATAACGTTGATATGAATGAAGAAAAGTTTATAATATTTGTTTTTATAATTATTCTTATTGTTATTTTTCTTATTTTTCTCGTGTTTCTTGGAAATTCAGTATAACTTGCCGAAGCATGTTATAGGTTTCATAATTTAATGTATGTTATTTCTCTTACTGGAGAAATTTTCTAACTAAATAACAATATATAGTGAGGAAAAATTGTATAGTTCATATGAGCATCATACTTTCAAAGATTCTTTAGCCATGTGCTGATATTGTCTCCAAACCATAATCAATTACTTATTGTTTTGGAGATAAAAATATTATTGATATTCTGGGTTTTCTGCTAGTGTGTTAAGAGCAGACGTCGAACCAAAATAGTAAATAATGTGGAAATATTATGTTATTGACAGAGCAGCGAAGAAAGTTCAGTGTGATATTTTGTCTCCAACGAAGAGTATAATGTCTTATTACATAGTGTGATCTTCGTTGTATATCAAAAGTATCACGACACCAGTATCAGAACTATTTACAAATAAAAACCTTTATTATACTTTTCAAAAAGAAATTCAGCTGAAACATGAATTTTATTTTACACTTTTCAAAGTATTCAACTGCAACGTACTACCCCTTTTAAAATACATTTAAACTCAATATGGCTCTCAGATTTATAGGTCCTTCATCCATCAGTTACACTGAGAAATATTACAAATACTCAGAAAAGATACATTAAAAATTATCTTTATAAAAATTGAATTTTCATTCAAGATATTGCTATTGAACCTTTTACTACACATGGAAAAAATACGAGTATATACCCTACCATTGTCATATAATCATTCAATCTCACTCCTTAACACAGCACTGAATTAAATTGATCCCTTAATTTTCACTAAGCAATACAACTAACAACTAATGAATGAAGTCAAACCCCAATCCCTTTAACAATTTATAAAAGTTGCATTGTTACTAAATCTTCCCTTATAACGTCAATAATAATTTCACATGTTTCTTCGATCATTTCCTTAGTCCCCCCACATTGCTCAGGAAGAATTCGATTCGTAAATTCACTTGACATTACAGCTGATCCTTCTCACCGTTCCACTCCGGGACAATATCAGCAGCCAGCAGAAGATAAAGCAAGAGAGCGAGCTCCCTCGCTGAAGTCAATTTTAAATTTAAATTTAAATTTTTAAATTTATTTATTGTCAAAAAACAGTACAAACTGCGTATGACCACGTGGAGGACAATAAACTAATTTACTCTCCGGAAGCAAGCAAGGGACCATCCCATCAATTCCGATCAAGGACCCAAAACAAACTCTTAAAAAAAAATGAAATTAACATTAATTACTTCACTTGGTTTCACAGGATCTAGGAATTAAGTTTTTCCAAAGCTATTACTTATAATAAATATCATAAATATTATATTTTGAAATGCATGTAAAATACCTCTCTTTAATATTATCTGAAGAATACAAAAGATTATGTATTTATTGTTATGTGAGCTACTGAACCTCTAGAACAAATATAATAATAATAAATTTTATTGTCAAAAAACAGTANATAAATAAAAAATTTATTTATTGTCAAAAAACAGTACAAACTGCGTATGACCACGTGGAGGACAATAAACTAATTTACTCTCCGGAAGCAAGCAAGGGACCATCCCATCAATTCCGATCAAGGACCCTAAGACAGAGGCGGATTTAAAAATTTCAGCAAAAGTTCCTAGATAAGATAAAAAGTTAACTAATACATATATAATGTCAATATGTTTGTAATTTAACGCAAACACGTTTGTAAATTTACATGTACATGATATTATCGAACTATAGATTATTCTGAGTATAGAGTTTAAAAATCATAAGAGTTGAAAAAAAACCACTAAATTCACGATTTATTGTTACAAAAACACGCCCCTAGAAAAAGCCTAGAGAACCTGTAT
>NNCF01127420.1:416927-481933 GCA_002313205.1 Laupala kohalensis | reverse complement strand
TCCGGTCAAATATCCCCTTTCGTTCAGTTCAATAAATAAACGTCTCAAGTTCCACTTGATCTCAGAATGCTTTATTTAAAACCGTGTGACAGGCGTAGCATGCACGTCGTCTTAACTTGCTTTTTACTGGAGTACAGTATCTTGCAGCGAAGATCCGGGACCCTCTGGAAAGGCAGAGTGGCGTGGAATTTCTCCAGGAAGCAGGATCTCGATTGTGGCTTCAGGGTTTCTTCTGGTCCACGTAGATTGCAGAGACGCCTTCGTTTCCAACGAAGGCTTGAATTTTCCGCGCGGATTCCAGATCGTGGAAGGCACTGCGACGGGAAGTTTCGTCGAGATGGAGGTTTGGAATATCTCGATGAAGTGGAGCTTATTTGTGGTAATAGCTCGGAACTGCAGCGTTATAATCAAAAGTAATGAGCTCGTCAAAATGTCTTTGAGCGAAAATACTTTGATGATCAATTCGTATCAGCGAGCGCGTTCGGGACGTCTAGTTCTCACCAGGACAGTAGCAGTTGTGTCTGTTATTCCGTAACCTGGCAGTAACTTGAAGAGGCGACAAGTGAGCGTTGACACACATATTAAACGTAGTTGGGTCTTAATGTCAATACGTCATGTGGCGTCATCCGTGATGTACTATTTATATTAATTATCTATGCAAGTACGTCACATGGCGTCTTTCATGAACGGGTCAGTTGACTCCTCGTTCACTTGCTGTTCTTTGCAATGCGTAGGCCTTGGCTTTGAGTTCTCTTATACAGAGGGCCGTGGCTAGTGATGTAAACACGGAAGAAGATGGCGTGTGTTTGTTGTAAGAATGAACGAGTATGAAATTCGTCCGAAATGCTTCAGCTCTTGTAGTGCTCGAGGGCGAAGGCGTGACCATAGTGGGGGAGTGTAATCGGTACGTGTTGTAACCGAGCACAGTCGAGTTGTTACACTACCGCCCCACGTTCAAAAGAAACTTTGTGGATGACAAAGAAAAAAGAACTGGTCGTAGGGAAGTCTTCCCTTACATGAAATCTAGATACATGAAGTGTAGATACATGAAGTCCTGAGGAAAAAAACCCTGGCTTTGGACGTTCAGCCTGACGTGGATGAACGTTCAGAAGTGCTTAATCCAAAATCTGGATATTAAGGGAAAAACTGCTCAAGGACCCGCCTGTGAAAATCCAAAGTAATAATCTTCGAAAAATCCAGAGTAATAATCTTCGTGAAATCGTCAGAAGAGAGACGTTCTGGTAGCGCAGGGTCTGGATGAGGAGCCAGAAGCTGGGGATGCTGCGACTGGGAGGTGAAGATGCTGCGGCTGGGGATGTATTGGACCAAGGTGCCGAGTCTGAGGGAGGCTGGGTTGGACCAAGGTGCGAGGAGAGGAGATCTCCGCGAGATGTGCATCTTGTCGCAGAATCTGTGCGTCTCCGACAGTTTGTGAGAGAAGAAAATCGAAGCGTTAGTTTTGCGAGTTTGCGAGTTGTCGCCATACGAGGAAAGTGGAGAAGTTGGAAATGAACATGCTTCCGCTTCGATAAGTATGGTTGTTTCAACTCAAATGCTCTTCCATAGATCATTGCGTGTACAATTTCTCTATAATGGTTGAGGATTCTGCTGATTCACTCATAATTATAAAAGTTTAACAGAGGTCGCATCCGATATTTGCTTTGCTTGGTTTTATTTTGATAGCACTGGTTGAATTAATGTGAGTAGAGACAGCTGGTTTCACAAGTAGGATCTCAGTGTCGGTACGTACAGTAATTGCCACTGTCATAAAAATATATCCACATTTATTTTGAAATGGTGGTGGTGGATTTAAGCGCGCGTTACATATACATTCATGATACAATGAACCAGAGTGACCTGTGGTGAACTGGCAGTTTTTCAATCATCTGGTGGGAGAGAAGAGAAGATCATTAGTATAGTATAGTCAACCGTGGATGCTGTGGGTATTTTTTCCTTTTGTTGGGAGAATTGTACATCCGGTTTGCGCGTTGTGGCATTGGATTGGCGTTTATGCGCCGAATGTATAAAAGAATGTGAGTCTTCCATCGGTGTGGAAGTTATGCTTGTGAAGGAGTGCGGTGAGTTCCTGATGAAAATCCTCTTGTTGAGACTTGTCACTTGAAGAGGGCGTCGTGGGTCGTGTAATCTTGAGTCGATTTACATCTTCCCTGTGTGGTTTCTCAGTTGTGATACTTGTCGCGTCTTGGAAGGTAAAGATGCGGTCGAATGACGTTGAAACGGAGTCTTGTAGTTCGGTGGGACTGAGTTTCCCTTCCAAAGTTTCGGTTCTGGTGTAATTGATTTAACAGATCCGCAAGACGGTGCCTTCGAAAGTTTCGGTTTTGGCGTATGTAATTTAACTGATCCGCAAGACAGTGCAGTCGTCGATTCTTTAAGAATCGATTTCAGAGGGGTAGAAGACCGTGGTGCGTTGTTTACATTTAAATTACTGCAGTGGGCCTTGGCTACTTGTTTATTTACTGTCTTGGTAGACGGACGTTTGAACTTGCAATTGCAGTGTCTGGCTGCCGAACCGAATTTTAAGTGGTAATAACACAATTGTCTTGACGTAGGCTTCCCTGGACGAGCAGATTGAATGCCGATGCTGGCAGCTACCGCGTGCTTGGATTTAAAATCGCATGGTGCGACACATTTCTCCGCACGAATTCCAAAAGTGGAGTGAAAATAGCAAGGGCCGGATTGTGCTCCGGGTCGTGCGTCTCGTCGGGAAAGCGTTGCTTTGATTTGTGCTACTTCCTTAGTGAGGATATTCAGAGTCCAAAGAATGTGCTGGAGCACTGGGTCCTCGGAAGTTGGCATGTTTGCGTTTGCGTCAGTGACAGTGTCAGTGACAGTTGCTTTGTCAGATGTGCTCGTAAAATTGGTGGTTTCTGTCGCCTTGTTTGCAGTCATAACAACATGAGTAGTGTCCACTGCACATGAAGTGGGGAGAATCGAGTCGTTAGTTGCGGTCTGCAAATTTCCCGTATGCTGGTTTATCAGAAAACCTTTGAGCCGGTCATAGGAGTCGACGTCGTTTGGTAACAAAAGTTCTGGGGTGATAGTGCCGATTACATGTTGTTGCAAGCATGAAAGAACAGTCGCGTGCCTCAAGCGTTGAGAATTAACTCCACTTCTATTGAGTAACGCCTCGACGAACACAAACCACTTCCTCGGCAGTTTCTCCCAAAATTTGGGGAGGGGTATACTCGGGGTCGCATACATAATGGTGAAGTAGTAAGTTAATCAGTGCAAAAAAACGTTATTTTGAACGTAGTGGGTCACCAGTTGGTTTTATGAACCAACGAGATCAGAAGGTTGCGTGTTCGAATCACGGAGGGAAGTCAACAGCTTTATTTATTGGTAAACGTCCCGCAGGGTGGATATTTGAGCGATTCCGGTCAAATATCCCCTTTCGTTCAGTTCAATAAATAAACGTCTCAAGTTCCACTTGATCTCAGAATGCTTTATTTAAAACCGTGTGACAGGCGTAGCATGCACGTCGTCAGAACTTGCTTTTTACTGGAGTACGGTATCTTGCAGCGAAGATCCGGGACCCTCTGGAAAGGCAGAGTGGCGTGGAATTTCTCCAGGAAGCAGGATCTCGATTGTGGCTTCAGGGTTTCTTCTGGTCCACGTAGATTGCAGAGACGCCTTCGTTTCCAACGAAGGCTTGAATTTTCCGCGCGGATTCCAGATCGTGGAAGGCACTGCGACGGGAAGTTTCGTCGAGATGGAGGTTTGGAATATCTCGATGAAGTGGAGCTTATTTGTGGTAATAGCTCGGAACTGCAGCGTTATAATCAAAAGTAATGAGCTCGTCAAAATGTCTTTGAGCGAAAATACTTTGATGATCAATTCGTATCAGCGAGCGCGTTCGGGACGTCTAGTTCTCACCAGGACAGTAGCAGTTGTGTCTGTTATTCCGTAACCTGGCAGTAACTTGAAGAGGCGACAAGTGAGCGTTGACACACATATTAAACGTAGTTGGGTCTTAATGTCAATACGTCATGTGGCGTCATCCGTGATGTACTATTTATATTAATTATCTATGCAAGTACGTCACATGGCGTCTTTCATGAACGGGTCAGTTGACTCCTCGTTCACTTGCTGTTCTTTGCAATGCGTAGGCCTTGGCTTTGAGTTCTCTTATACAGAGGGCCGTGGCTAGTGATGTAAACACGGAAGAAGATGGCGTGTGTTTGTTGTAAGAATGAACGAGTATGAAATTCGTCCGAAATGCTTCAGCTCTTGTAGTGCTCGAGGGCGAAGGCGTGACCCTAGTGGGGGAGTGTAATCGGTACGTGTTGTAACCGAGCACAGTCGAGTTGTTACAAAAGTATATGGAATTGCTAAGTAGTAAATGTTATGATTAAAGCCAGTGTAATCTCGTGTGTCCTTTTGGCGGGAACAACGTCACTTTGGCGTTAGTGTAATGGGAATGTTTGATTTCTATTTGTGTTTTGTCTTTTGGGGGGTGATTTGTTTGTGTGAGGAATGTGTAATTTAGTGTGTCTTTTTGGTGGGAATGACGTCACTTTGGCGTTAGTGTAATGTGAATGTTTGGTTTCCATTTGTGTTTTGTCTTTTGGGGGTGATTCGTTTGTGGGAGGAATGTCTCCAGGTATTAAAATAGCGTTATTAATGGATTTATTTGCCTTGCGTTTTCCTTAATTGGAACCTTTGCATGGTCCTTTTTTCCTTCTGATATAAATCGAACCCTTCTTAGTATTGTGGACCCCTGAGAAGAGCTAGCCGGGGCATTCCCTTATGACCATTCAAAATTATTTTATGAGTATTAATTATTAACTTTTAAACCCCGTTCTGCCACAGTATGGAATATATTAAGTAAAACTGAATTACACATGCAAAAATTGTAACTATTATATAATAGTAATTTATAGTTGTAACAATTTAATTTGTGACAAGGATTGAGATGACGCGAAAATTTATTTATGAATATAGTGTTTACATTTACGTTTTACTTTTGAGGGCGAGAAGAAGACCTTTGAAGTAGCTGTAATTGTCATGGTGAACATGCAAGTAGCAGTTATCGAGATCTTGATTCTCATGTGTGTGAATAATAATACAAAACGTTCACACGTCATTTAAAGTTTTGGTCCTTAAGAATAATCCATATAATATGCTAAAGAAGGGGTAAATTTGCTCGATAATGAATGTCGAACGTAACGAGATGTGAAGATGAAGGGATGTAAATGAATAAAAATTGTCTCATCTCTGGGGAAATAAATTTTTGCAGTTTTAAAGAAGAAATAGTTTCATGAAGGCAACAAAAAGGCGTTGATGGGCAATTCCACAAAACTATCTCTATAGATGTGGTTCCAGAATCTGCCATCGAACCGGTGTGTGAATCTATTTTGAATTTTGATTCCAGATGAAGCTTAGTTATTAATCTTTTTGTAACTACTCATACTAATACGCGAATAGTAGAAATGGGAAAGGCACACAGTCTGTTTGTATGGAAAGAAAGGAGATCGATTAACTTCTTTTAAAAATGCGTGGAAAGAAAATTAGAAACAGGTTTTATCAAAGAGTTGAAAAAAAGGAACAGCTCTTTAACCTGCGCTGCCTAAACCGTTCCATAAAAGATAAAACAACGTGTAGCTACCTAAAATTAGTAAACAAAAATTAATTAGTAAAAGCATGAAAAATTAAAAGGCGTTTCTATGTTGCTCATTGTTTTATTGGTATAAAGCTTTTTCGGCTGCATAGCAGCCATCGTCAGTGACATACACTGAAAAATATAAATGTACATAAAATGACAATAATAAAAAAATGGCTGCTATGCAGCCGAAAAAGCTTTATACCAATAAAACAATGTGCAACATAGAAACGCCTTTTAATTTATCATGCTTTGATAATGTTGCTAAAGCTCCACAATTACCAAGTATAATTAGTAAAAGTTAAAACAAAGTGTATTAACCTGAAAAGGTTCTACAGAAAAGAAGTATAAATTTTTCCTTTTTCCTTCTCGAAATTACTGCCATCGTCAGGAGAACAAATATGAAAATACTCAATTATACACCACATGTCAGGTGAATGTAGTGTATACATGTGTATTTTCATTTGTTTATACACTACATTCCCCTGACGATGGCAGTGGTCAGTTGCTGAAACGTCGTGATATTTAATAAAAACTTATCTACATAAAAGGTGGGAAGAAAAATGTATATTAAATAATGATTGTAGTCGCAAATAACGTCAATGTAATTTTAATAGTTGATTAATAAATTCGTAAGATACCGGGCGGAGGTGGCGGAGGCAGCGGCGAAGGTCGATGACCCGACGCATAATACGGATGCGGATGCCGTCTACACGGAAAGACACCAGGCGGCGGCGGTGGCGGATGGTGATGATGATGATGCAGCGGCGGGGGCGGACCAGCCACCTCCGCCGCTGCCAGCAACAGACTCGAGCTGGACAGTTTCCTCCGATGCAGATGCAATTCGTGGCGTTTGCGAAGCCATTCTTTCTGATGCCAATAGATGTAGAGGAAGATGGCGCACG
Organism: Laupala kohalensis; assembly: GCA_002313205.1. Taxonomy (NCBI): domain Eukaryota; kingdom Metazoa; phylum Arthropoda; class Insecta; order Orthoptera; family Trigonidiidae; genus Laupala; species Laupala kohalensis. Next base: position 475,405 of record NNCF01127420.1, on the reverse strand, counting down.
TGCCCGCCGTCTCGGACGCCATGAAGCCAGACACCACGAGGAGGAAACTGAAGCCGTAGCGATACGTGAAGAGCGGAGGTTGCAGTTGAGAACGACGACGAAGTTTACTGCCGATCTCTGCTTTGAAGATGGAGATGTACATCACCAGGCCGATGAGCATGAGTAAACCTAAGGGCAAGAAATTAACATTCGGATTATCCTAGTTTAAGCTCTCAAAACGTGTAAAGTCTATTTCGTTTACAACTTCCGATACGAAACTTCAATAGAAAATATTAAGATATTCACTATTACCGTGAAAGATGGAAAATTAGTCGATTTTTCAGTACGAGTTCCAAGAATTCAGACATATCGAAATAACATCAATGCTTCGAGGTTAATTAACTTCATTACCTTACTTTCATAAAAAATTGTATTACATCTAAAACAACACATTCACTTAAAGATGATCACTTTGAATATTACTCAAAATTGATTTTCAGCTTCGGTACGTAGATTTACTGTTTCGGAACGTATTCCTAATAATCTGTGGCATGAATCGGTAATATAATGTATTAACTGCTACATTTTCACCATAATTTTAATTCCAAAGTCTAGTGGGGTATATTTCAGTATTTTTATCGAACTGGTTTCGCGCCTTTTTCAAAATTAGACAAAAATGAAAACTAAATAAACATTAAATACTTCTGGTCTCATAAAATAACTTTTTTGTATGAAGTAGAGATATAGTTTATTATTCTTAGAAATTATGTGTACTTAATTCTAGAAATACTTTATAACACCACAATTTGATGTGTTTGATTTTATTATAAGGTTTTGCGACCTCAAGTCGTATTAAAATTAAACAGTGATAACATTTACTCTCGTGAATGTCTCCAATGCGTTGGTCATTCGTTGTTTACCTGATATGATGAACACGACTCCTGATATGAAGGTACACAGTCGGCGCTGGCGTGCGAAGTGGCCGAAGAGACAACAGAATTCTCCCACGCACAGGAACAGCGTCGCCAGGATGAAGAACACGGCAGACTTAGTCACAGCGTCTGCGAACCAAAAGGAACGTAATATTAATTATGAGAGTAACGTGGTATATATTGCAATATCACAAGATGTACTGTATTCCACTCAGCCCCTAGAAATGCACAATCAAATAAAGCTATTAAAATTTGAATATATTACATTTTCTTTCAGTAGGGTGTAGTTAATTCATTGAACAAAGTTGCCACTACTCACTTAAATCATCGACAAGTATAATGAATTAGCAACAAACATGAAAATAATAATAAAAGAATAGCTTAGCTTTCTACCACTGATTTTAGTGATATGTTCAATCAATAATTTAAAAAAAAATGAAAACGGAAGTGAGTAATTCCAGACGAACTCACGTGGTACATGGCGCATTATTCCTACATTCAAAATCGAAAGTACAGAAAATGATGATGGATACAAAGATCTTTTCAAATTTATCAAACACAACGATAAAAAACAAAAAATGACCGTAAAGTTCATTGATTAAAAACAATGAAAATTGAATTATCACCAAATTAATTGCATAGGAGCTTTTGAATGTTGATCTCCAGAAAAAAAAATCTATTGAAAAACTCAAAGATCAACTACTTTAGAATAGATTTGGACTAAAAAGGATAAAAAATATTTGTATACTGATGTCAAGAAAAAATTCAAAAGCTTATAGTTGAAAATATTTAAAATCAATACAAACCATTTCTATCGCACAAGTCAATATAAGACACGAAAAAAGCTGAAAAACTGTGAATTTAGACTAACGTTTGTACAAAGAATCCAAAAATGACAAGTTTTTTGATTTGAAATGGACCCATTGCATGTCATGCTGAGTTCGTCAGGAATTACTCAAGTGGAAAAAATGAGGATGGTAGAGAATGATACGTCGTCGTCTTAATATCATAATATTTTAAGATGAAATGTGACTGACAGCCAAAGGAACTCCAAAAATATTGAAGTAGTGACTAATCTAAGTTATCTTCAATTACACCACACAACCATATATGTAAGTTCTACACAAGTAAATGCAATACAAGTTATTTTCAATCTTCACTTTTGAACACTTTTTGTAGCTGACTACTTGAAGCTTGTCCTACATTTATTTACAATGTGAACGAAAATACACAAGATCCAATATCTTCCACAACAGCTTTTCCTCTCTACTCCATTTCGATGGAGTGGGATTTATAGTATAAATAAAGACAATTCAAAATAAATAAACAAACGAATAAATTTATTGTCAAAAAAGCAGAAGCAAAAAAATTATTGTCAATAAATTTATTGCCAAAATGAAATTATTTTTTTGAAAATGAAGAAGTCAAGTATTCCAAAATTTGAAATCGAACATATTGTTTTCATTAGCAGTTCACAACTACTTTTTTGACAAGAAGGATTTTTTTTTTGAAATTTCACCAAGTGTGATATAAAACCATGAAAGGGTATACATTTTTGTAGCTGACAAACATACAAGAACCCGCACAAACTTTCATATTTATATAAAATATTGACTTATAGACCATATCTTACAATACTGACTCAACCTCTGGAGAATGTACTCAAACATCTCGAAGTACGAATGAAAGTAAGCACTTTTACTCAAAAAGTAAGCTCTCCGGAATGGGAGAATACCACATATTCGATCAAAATACCCGAGAGAAAATTTAGCATTCACAGAATGTCCCAACAATTTGCGGGCAACAAGTTCATAAAAAACGTCTTATTTCTTTAGGTTGTGAATCTTTTTTCATTTAGGAAATGAAAAAAAAAGAATATAAAAGAACATGCAATTTAACAGATAAATAACGATGATGAATATGTTTTTTATAATCCTAATGTGAAACATTTAAGATACAGAAAAATATCATGTGAGAATGTGATAAAAATTCTATAATCGTTTTATTTTTCTCTATATCTTTTAATTCGTTTTTTTAAAGAGAAAACTGTGCGTTCGCTCAGAGGGTTTTCACAAGTATCCAAAGGTTTTCATATTATTTCCTTATCTCCCAGAAAAGGTGACAAGTTAGCATATGATGTATCACTGGTACATTACGCGCTGATCCAAGTGGCTCATAAGAACCGTCGTAAATTCCGGGGAGATCACATGTCTGAGGTAGTGCCGAAAGAATTTGCAGAAGGATAAATGCGACGAATTTTTAACTCTGCGCTCGCCGTGTCTCGTATGGCAGAGTGCAATTAATGAAAAGTACGAAAGAACAAAAAAGAATGAAGAGATACACGACGGCTGTAGGAATTGGGAGAGCGGAAGTTTGAGAAAATTTCCAAGGAAAATATTGTATATGCTCTTTTCATTTATTTGAGTACTAGCAGAATTATCTGGCGTTGCCCGGGAATTGAAAAGAAACTTAAAAGAATCATTCATTCAATTCTTTTAATTCACAAATAAAAAAGTTACTTATTTCCAGAAATAAACAAAAACAATTACATTAACATTCAAAGAAAAATTTGTACTGTTAATTGATATGTTCTACCCCACATAGTGTCTTAAAACATCTGTTATTAGGCCTGGATTAGCTAATTTTCCCGGGGTTGTATAGGGTTCTGATATAATATTCTTAATTCATAATTTACTTTCCATACTTCTCTACTTTCCTAACTCTAAATTTTCACTTTTTTCCAAAATTAAATACCAGGGAGAAAACCTACAAAAATGCTCTATTTTCTGTATTGTACGCTAATACGTAGGTAACTGAATTATTTAAAAAAGTTTCATTTCACCCAACATCCAACACCTATTCATTTTATAGGAAGTAAATGCAATACACTCCCGAATTTTCACAATATTTCACTTCAATATAATTTATTTATAGAGAAAATCCTGTTCATACATTGAAAATTCTGCCAAACACTTAAGTAAATATGCGGGACATTATGACTAAATTTTTGGGTTCGGTTCTGCATACATGTTTTTGGACTGTTTAAATAACGAACAATGTGTGCAGACTAGTAGCTAGACATTCATTTATGGGGTTGTCCAGATGTCTTACAAACATGTTTATTGTTTACTTTCAAGTTCTACACCCTTAATATGATTGAAACTATTTTCATAGTTATTCAGATGGAGTTCCCTTAATACAACATACAAATGTCGAAGGGGTCAATTAAGCTCTCCTCCTTGGCACCGTACCTGTACTCAACAGTAGATTCACTCAGAAGACGAAAGTATCTGCGATTGTTTACTTATTTCATGTCCTATGGCGAGGTTTAAGCCATGACACATGCTCTCCCATGTACCCGTGACTAGGGTGAGGCAGGTGGGAAAGAGAGATGATGGGTTGCCAGGGATCATATGGTAGCGAAACGATATTTGTCTGGACTACGTGCGATAAGATGAATGTCCGTAACACAGCTAGTTAACACACCCAAATTATGCAAGTTTTAGAAAAAATCAGAACCATCAGTTGAATTTTTCTTCCGGATATGTAAAAATTCCAGTTTATATTTGTTCTTGGAGACTACCCCTAACGGCGAGATGTTGTGAACACGCATGAAACGGAACACTTTTTGCAGAGAATATGAGAGTTGTTTAACTAACTTTGGGGAAGTTTCGAATGATGTTTAACTGAGTTTTTTTTTCGTTTTAATTCGTTCAATGCATACAACCTCTAGAGAGAGGGAAACTAGAAGGAAACTGCGATCGACTTTGATTCCTGTACTGCTCTCAATTACAAAAGCCACAAGCTTGCATACTTTTAATTGTTGAATGACTAAGTTTTTTTTAGTAAAACTTGTTTTACTCGAAAATGGAGTGGTATGAAAATATCCTGAAAGTTGTGAGGACAGAATGGTCCAACTTCTAGAATTAAAAAAATAATAGTAGAAACCATAGTCATAAAGAGAAATATAATTTCAACGTACTATTGAATTACTTTTCTAGTAATTGTGTTAATTATAGGACTGGTACATTAATATGAATCATTGAAATACTTTGTCAAAGTACTTTGAAGCAAGTGTTGCATAATAGTATATCATACAATAAAATACGACTCACTGAAATTTTCACGACTATTATCCCAAAAGACTCCTTTTCCGTCATATATTTAATGAGTACAATACCATAATTAGCAGATACAAAGTGGTTTACGTTTATTAATAAAATACGTATCGAAATGTATTCAGTGAAAAAACAATAAACCCATTTGCATCATAAATAATCCCGTGTAATATAATGAGCTTTGGTTTTATAAAAAGCGTTGAANACCTCGCAAACGCCTTACTTGCATGTATGAAATCCCTAGAGCAGTCACTGTTCACGGAATGTGAAAGTACGTGTTTCTGTCTTACCGTCTAATTTCTCCTAGATAAATTTTAAGATAATACTTCTCTCCCGCAAATTGAGTAATTATTATCTACCGATTGGGAGTCGATAGGAGAAACGATGTAATGTGATAAAAAACCACTCCTGAAAAAATCGGTTGTGTTTCTTACTTCAGATTCTTCTATAAGTTAATTCTTGAGAGAGCCCCACTCAAGACAGTAATAAAACCAAGTCGGACAATAGTTTTTAAATAAAAAGTAAACCATGCATAATCATAAAAAATAACATTAAACAGATAAAAATGTATTAATATAATTATCCTCACAACCAATAAATGTTTGTTGCCTAATTTCATATCAACTCATTCAACTACAGATTGCAGGAATTATCTTCCACCCTGAACTCTTGACATTCGACTCATAGGCCGATCTAATTAACTCGCCTACCAAGGAAGTGAAGCATGGTGTGAAAATGAAGTCGGAATGAACTGTCCAGGAATATGCTTCTATTCCCAATGCATTCAAAACCAATTCTCTGCATTGGTTTGATTTCATTAATTTGTTCGTGGGTTATCGGATAAACAAAATTCTTCACACACACATACTCCCATGCTATATTGGACATCATCGGAAATATTTGAAAACAGACACTCCTGGAACCAATTCCTATTGGTCTGCAGAGATTCCAAAATTTTCTTTCCGACCTATTGCTAAACGTTCCTTATGCATACTATATTATTGGGAAGTAATAAAAAATCCTATATTACTTTCAGCAATGTAAATATATTAAACTCTATTTAACACCATGTGACTTCTTTATTACATCATGAGTAAAACGGTCTGTTCTATAAGGTATAATAAATCAACTGTATACGATTACTATTCGTGCCATATGACAGAGAGGTTACTTGAACAAAAAGTGTCCTACTGGTAATTCACAGGTTTTCAGATCTATAACACGTACGAAAAAATATTCAAACAGGACAAGATGAACATATTAAAAAACACTTCCCTTTTTTGGCATCCGAGGTTTTTTATAATGGCATTCATTGTTTGTTTTCTAATACGAACAATTCTGGGAAAAACAGTGTTCATTTCACATATACGAAAAATAATACTCAAGTTGAAATATTCAAACATGATAAGATTATAGAAAATGTCCGCATAATCTCCAAGAAAAAGTCAAAAATACATCGTCCAACAACTCATGCAGAGAAGAATTTAATTTATGAGACGTTTCCTACTTTTTAAAAATTAATTAGAGTTTTAAGTTTCTAATGATGATCGTCCCGCTTAAACTTAATGTTTTGTTGCCAGTGAAAATAATACACTTGCAAAATAATTACTTATTGAATCACGAAATTACTATTCCTTTAAATATGTTAAGTAAAGAAGAAAATCAAACGAAGTAAGAAGAATTACTCCACGTAACACAAAAACCACAGTTCTCACTACTTTGTGAGTTGCAATATAAAATGTTATTCGAAGTGATAATCGATTTTAAGTGAATGATTATGTCGCGGATCGATTGATTGATGATCGATCGACAACAGATAGGATGTCTCAGATTATTTATGGTAGAGCATCTAGGACCAAGAATCCTGCTTGGAGATGTCATAGGTAGTTAAACTCAGAGCATGAAAACTAAATATATTTTAAGATTTCATGTAAGAATAACGGGAGTCTGCGCAAATACATCGAATGTAGCATAGGATGAGCCGAAATACATGTACATATTTTCTTAACTCTAGGGGAAATACCAGGGTGCCGAATGTCCTTCCTGTCGCACCTACCAGAGTCCGGTGACTTATGAATGACAGTGAATGATGACGAGTGAGTGTTGTGATGGAATGAATGGCAGAGGAAAAGGGAAAACCTGCCGCGAACACCGCGCATTCTACTTTGATCGGACAGGGATTGAACCAACATCACCAGAGGTAGAAGGCGAGTATGCTAGGCACTACACCACTGGTCGCCCTAGGATAAGCCAAAGTGTCGTCGCTAAATTAACGTAACGTCCGAACCCTAGGTGTGCCAGCAAGATTGACGTCAACAGCAAATCCGGATTCAGTGGAGCAGTGACGACGTCTTAGATGAACCTGAAGGACTATTTGGTAATCCAGACATTAGGTGTTTTTACCCGGAAAGTTTTGAAGAAATAGTATCTTTTTTATTGCTTAATGGTGTTTAGTTTTCACGAATTTCAAAAACTACAAAAAATTTCAGATTTTTTCTTTTTACAAAAAACGCAAGTTTCAAAGGATTATTCTATTTACAGAAAGAAAGCAGACTAACGTCTCTGTAATCTATTCCTCTACGTGTTTTTTTCTCCTCAGGAAAACAGTTAACCCGTTATAATGTTGTTGAATTTATACTCCAGCACGTTCCTTAAATGTTTTGGATAATATCTGAATTTTTGTTCTTCTGTGTTTCTGGGGTAATGCGGGCCTCAAAATCATAAAGGAGCAAATATCATTACTTCTCCAAAACTCTCCAGATAAACCATTTTTAGGTGCTGAATGACTGAACTACGAGGCGAATATAAGAAGTTTGAGCCTTTTGAAAGACGTATTTCGCTGGTCCACGTAAAATGGTGCAACCGATTAGGAGGTGGGGAGGTAGGCCCAGCTCGGCTGTCACACAGAAATATGCTGGATTTATGATCATGTAATCACGGACTGCAGGTTCTGCGCTAAGAACTGTAAGATTGCAGCTTTCTCGGGGATAGTTATTCCGCTTACTCAGAATACGAAATGAAAATTAAATATTGAAAGTTGTTCAGATTAAATACGAAATGAAAATTAAATATTGAAAGTTGTTCAGATTAAATAAGAATTGAAAAATACTTAAATTAATAATAAATAAAATTAATAAAAAAATAAACATAGAGAATTTATAATAAGATTGAATATAGTTGAAAATTAGGAACAATAAGCTAAATTCAATTCACTCATAAATATTTTTAATAGTTCTTTATCGGAAGGGGTGTTTCGTAAGATATTTAAGAGAGCTAAAGTGAAACCTTCACACAAGAAAGGAAACAAACTTAATATTGGAAATTACCGACCAATATCTCTATTACCCACTTTCTCAAAAATCCTAGAAAAATTATTCTATAAGCGTTTTCTAGATTTTTAATAAAAAATAATATTCTCTCTGACGATCAGCACGGTTTTAGGATATCCTTTTCCACTACAAGCACCATATTTTCTTCCTTAAACGATGTTACCATATCTCTTGAACGTGGAGAAAATCCTCAGGGTGTTCTTCTTGATCTATTCAAAGCATTCGATGTTCTCCTTTCCAAATTGCATTCTTTAGGTATTTCTGGACTTCCACAGCAATGGTTAACTTCTCATTTAAAAGATAGATATCAACAGGTCGAAATATCCTACGCTAAAAATAAAATACTTCAGCGTTGTGTTTCAGAAACAAAGCCACTTACTTGCGGAGTACCCCAAGGATCAAATCTCGGCCCTATACTCTTTTTATTGTATGTGAACGACATGTCATCATCCACATCAGATTGCAAAATGGTTCTTTTTGCTGATGACACTAATTTACTATGTAAACACGCCAATGCTCAAAAAGTTTTGTCTAACCTTTCGACTTGGTTCCATGCAAATCGTCTCATTGTAAACACTGACAAAACAGTGTCTATGTCATTTCACAATAGTATCACAAAATCTTTACCCCAGGTTTCTCTTTCTTTAAACGGAACACAATTAAAAACTGTTACAAATACAAAATTCTTAGGTCTCCATATTCAAGACAACCTCAAATGGAATTGTCACATTGACAATCTTAATTCCCAATTAAGCAAATTGTGTTACGCATTCCGAATCTTAGTTAACGCAGTTAGTCCACGTATTTCCCGTTGCGTATATTTTGCAAACGTTTACTCCCATTTACGTTACGGCATTACCTTCTGGGGTAATTCCGGTCAGAGTATTCAAACTTTCAGAATTCAGAAGAGGATAGTTCGGATAATTTGTAAATCTCACCCCCGAAACTCTTGTAAACCTTTATTCAAGGAATTAAATATCTTAACACTTCCCTGCATTTATATTTATGAAACGGTCTTGTTTGTTAAGACCGAATTACTGAAGTGCCACCCTTGCTTTATACGAAACAGTCTCCCTCTTTGCCAAAAAGGACCGTATCATTCGGGAAGTTCTATATAATTCCCTCCCAAGAATATAAAAGATATTACTAAATTGAATCACTTCAAATCCGCGGTTAAAACCTACCTCCTGCACCAGTGCTTCTACAATGTAAAAGAATTTATTGATTTTAATAAAAGTTAAATTCGTCTTGTACTTTATCACGCCATTGCTGTAGTACTTTTTAAACAACTTATAACAATTTCAAAAACTATTTTCTTGCATGATTGTGTTGTCTTATGGCTCATATTAATTTAGTTTTATGTGTACTCAACATTGGCACGTTTGTGTACATAAATTCTGTAGCCCCATCCTGGCCCGGGTTTTTCTCCGGTTTTCCTTCGGGTAGAGGCGGATTTATCATACAGGTTCTCTAGGCTTTGTCTAGGGGCGGGTCTATTGTAACAATAAATCGTGAATTTAGTGTTATTTCAATTTTTAAGCACTATACTCAGAATAATCTATAGTTCGATAATAACTTGTACATGTAAATTTACAAACATATTTGCGTTAAATTACAAACATATTGACATTATATATGTATTATAATTCGCAGCTAACTTTTTATCTTATCTAGGAACTTTTGCTGAAATTTTTAAATCCGCCTCTGCCTTAGAGTCCTTGATCGGAATTGATGGGAAGATCACTTGCTTGCTTCCTGAGAGTAAATTAGTTTATTGTCCTCCACGTGGTAATACGCAGTTTGTACTGCTTTTTAGACAATAAATTTTTAAAAGAATTATTTAATGAATTTATCTATGAGCGTATTTTATTATTGTCCTATGACATTTTGTTTCTACATCTCCACCGTCCATAAATCAAAGCAAGGCATTGTGAACCCTGTCTGTGTTAATCAAAGTTCAGTTAACCCCAGCTATTCACACAAATTCAAAAGCATGCTAAGCGTCGGCACGAGTCTTCCGCCATTGTCAATACCTTTTTATCGTCTCTATACGATACTCATATCCCTAGCATTGTGGAGACATCTCCTTTCAAGTGTGCGAAATTAATGACAATGTAGACGATGCTCATAAATGGTTTCGTCAATTTCATTCTTCTTCCTTTACACGTGAAATGAGCTGTCCTTTATCGTAGTCACGAATTGACGAATGTCTTGTATCTGGTCGATACGAGTCTTCAAGAACTCGTCATTACAACGACTCTTGTATGTAAAAGATAATACAATAAGAACAAAAACTTCAAATATCTCCTCAAGGGATAAATATATCGAAGTGATCGTGTTCAAATTCAACGGCGTTTGAATTAAAAATTACGTAGAGGAGGGGAAACTTTTGAAGCTTGTTTTTTCATGTTTCACGACGAAAAAGTAAAACTGTACCACATCAGATCCAGTAGGTGTCCAAGTTGTTCACGGAGGATAGAGTTCCGCAATTACTAGATCTCGGTTCTAGGAGGAGGAGATATGGCGAACATCTCGCTCCGCCGCTTTGATCCCAGGATTGACCCGGTATTCTTTTTACAGTAGGCTAAATGGGTCTGTGATAATAATAATAAATTTATTGTCAAAAAACNAGGTCATTAGAGCCCTTAAAACTTGTACAGGTAGGGAAAATGCAGTTACGCACTAGGGAGAGCCAACATGACTCTCCCAGCGTGTGGGACTCGCCGAAAGACTCAGCCATACCCACTAAAAACCCTCCTGAATTACAACTCAAAACTCAAATATCAACATATCTCAAAACTTTACTAAAAACATTTAAAAAAAGAAGAAGAGGAAAGAGGAAAATGAAAGATACCCTAGCCCTAATAGCGTCGGGATCGAAAAGAACAAGAGGTGACCAAGGGAGGTCAGGAAAGAGAAAGGAAGGAGCATAGCACAAGTAAGTGGAAGTAATGCCAGACTCAGCTCGGGGCCCCGTGTTCGCCAAACACGTGCTTACTCGATGTAAGTCCCCTGAGGGGGCCTGTGAATCAGTATGGTCGTTGAGGTGTGATTAAAATACCCACCCCACCGGGGACCCAACCCGGGCCATCCAGCCAGCAACAACATGTATTACATGAAACATCGTTGGCACATTAAAATTTTTCTCCCAGGTGGCGAAAATAAACATACGATGTAGAAGTGGGAGAAGTGGGGGCGAGGGAGGGTAGAACTTGCCTAGCTTCCGCTTTATTTCGAATCCTGGTTTTAACGAAGATATATCGTGGCAAATAATTTGACGTAATCAAATAATGTGAAGTTTCTTAGCAGCAGACATACTACCCCATTTAACGTTTTTTTTGAAATGGAGCAATGCATTTTTTTCAACGCTTCTTAAAAGCCGAAGAAAAGACAATATATATATTGAATTCAAACGATTAATAACAGCGTCGCACAACCGCAAAATTCTATACATTTCCGGGTGTAATGAATGGGAAGATAAATAAGCTACCGTACTTCGAGGCGTGATCTTGTGCTCATTTCTTTTGTTAGATACGTTTATAGATTGATGGCTCTGTTACGTTCCTCTTCTTTGTTCAAACTCAATAAATATTATATTATTGTACTTATGTTTTATAGTACTTAAAAGCGGCGCTGAATATGTAGTTCCATTTGAAAACAATTAAGGTAATTATTCTGTCCCATAACACGATTTATCTCAGTGAGAACGTCAGTTCAACTTCTTTATCCGTTAGCTATATATTTTGGGTGTTTCTTTCTTATTAATTCATTATGTATACAGAATGAATATTAAATGATGAGACAAACTTCAGGGTTCGTGAAGCGAAGAGGAAGAAAAAAAATAATTGTGTCAGCATATGTCCAGAAATGGACCGTTCGCATTGAAGTAATTAGTTCTCGTACATTACATTACAAGTTTTTGCGTTTGTCTTTTATATAAAAGTAATGTAATAATCAATTATAGTTGTAATGTGATAATTTATTATTACATTACGTTTATATAATAATCTTTTGTACATTTGTAATGTAATAAAACTTTGATGTGTAGGTAATTATAGCCCTGATGAATACTGAACATAAGAAAAAATAGAAACTCATGATATCCTTGTTCCAACACGGGGTCATGTGAATTGCACATTTCATGCTATTAATTTATAATTTACTGTATTATTTAATTGATATATTACAAACAAAGATGGTACTGATGATCAACATTAGTGTCTGTGTTGTTGTTAAGGTGATTTAATCAACGTCATAACATAATGCTCCTCACATAAAATATAAATATTATTCGTTCATAAAAGGTCGTAAGTTTTAAATTATTTATTTAATTAAATAACAGTATTTTATTTATTCATTCCATGATGAAGCCAAGATGCTTTTTGTTCACGGTGAAGAACGTCAGAAACCACACCCTGAAGTTTCTCTCCAGCGTATTCATTCCGTACGACAGATTCCTGACCACAAAAGACCTTGCAGTCAATCGGTTAAGCCGAGTCACAATTACTGTATGTGCATGGAGTTTGCCTCTTGTACATAGCAATGGATAATAAAAAGATACTAGACAGTTCTATCTATTAGGTACATGTCAAGAGTGTTATTTTTTCTTCAAAGTTCTGGATGTTAAAAGAATTTTCATTTTGCGCGTTTTTCAGAACTTTGATGAATTTTTTCACGTTAATTCTGAGATGATTAAAAAAGTGTTTATACCAAACCTAAAATATAAAAGTAAAACTAAAGAAAATAGCTTTGAAATGAATGATAATTGCTCCTCTAATGATGTTTTTTTTTCTTCAAATTTTCATAATATTTAATTTTGACGTCAGAACTCTTTTAATATTTACCAAAATATGACTATTGGGTGCAATAAAATAACACCAGTTCTCACAAATTGCATTCGAACATTATTAAGAAATATTATCATCGTAATTAAAAAGGAAACTAATTGAGACTATATCAAAGAATATTTCTTTATTTGTGGGACACCTTTGACCTTTCATTTCTCATAAATCCTTGATTCGGAGAATGGCATTTGAGTGTCTCATAATAGAAATTGAACACGATGAAATTCCTCTCTTAATTACTTTCCTTTGTCACTTTCACGGGTCAAATCCTCTTTTAAAAATCATTTCCCCTAATGTTGCATTCTCTTTCGAAATTAACGCTTTGAATAAATCCCCACTTCAATCGACTTTCTTAACGGTCGATAAACACATAAATGACAGACGCACAGTGGCCTGTCGTTCCCCGAAATAAATTAAATCACGTCCTCAGATACGTACGACACATAAATGTGGGGTCGACCAGCCAACTGCGACGAATATATCAAAAGGAAAATCCGCATCGAAGTCCTTTTAAGTCGGAGTGAACAGGTTTCACGTGTTAGAATTATGCTGTGTGACAAATAGTCCACAGCTCTCTTCGACATGAAACGACGCACGTGGAATTTATGGCTCCACTCGTATATATTTTTGAAATATATATTTACATCTAGGCTCTACCAATTACGATTTTAATTATAACACTAGAATATGCAAAGCCCGTTATAAATTTACTTAATTGAGGATTGTCTGCTAAAATGAAGCTATTTCCGCTTTCGTACAAATTTTTTTTCTCATTTAATCGTCCTACTTGAATAAAATCGAGAATCACCATCAATTCTTTTCTACAATACTTAAATATTTTCCTGTATTTTCCAATAAAACAAGAGTAAACTAAGTACATTACACTTCTTTAATTTTGGTTTCAGTATATTTCTTAATAAAGTTTGATAAAGATATATTTCCTTGAAATTTAAACGAATTTCATTTTGACGTGCGTCAAGTTTTCTGCTGTGCCTAATACACTGGATAGATGTGATCAGACCAGTTTGGATAGAAAGTTGTCAATTTCGTCAATTTGTAAAACTAGTGCAACATTTGCATTAGAGGAAGTTATATTGAAATTTTCTTCCTCATATCTGGAAGTGAAAGCAAAAAAACCCTAAACTGCTACTTCCCAAAACCCATCCAATTCTCAATCAGTTTTTCTCTAGTATGTATCTGCTTGTACTAGAATACAACATTGTTTCGATGCAGAGACGTCCTCAAATATACAATATACAAGTATGTGTAAATTCAAGATACACTGTTTCTTCAATTATCTTTTTTTTCCTTTCCCGGTAAAGAAGTTTCAAATATCCATGGGATTGGGAATCGGGTAAAATATTTTTTTGTCTAATTATACGCGAATTATGATGATTTGCATAATTTCTTACTTCGTCACCGTTTTTGTCTACTATTTTTAAAACCACAATATTACTTGTATAATATTACACAACGTAATACAATATCATTGAATGAAAGTATATTCGTTGATGAATGGATATTAACGAGAAAGGACATATAATTTCAGTTTAAGTGTAATGTAATTAAATAAAATATATATAGAGATTCCCAATGAAGTATATGTAAATTATGAACGACGAAGTTGGGGCATATTCTTCTCAATTGTTCAACAAAAATCATTTGACTGGAAAAGCATATGTTGAATTGGAAGGGATCGTATTGCCACATAAGCCATAATACAAAATCTAAGTATGTTTCATTTTTTGTCGTCGGCCATTGATCTAATTCAATGTCATCCTCTATGATAAATAGGTAATATTTTCTTTTGTCACCTCTCACCTGAATCAGAATCAATTTCACACAAAAAAAATCCCGTTCTTTCCTTTTGATGTGTAATCTTATTTCTCGACGTACAGCCAAATTCAGTCAAACAAATGACTGAGGATTTTTCTGTCGAACGAGTAGTTTGTATGGTTGGCACAACACGCCGGCGACAACAGGAACGAATAAATTGTGCAAGTCGCGAAACAAATAACTCTATTTATCTTGCGCGATCTGGAACGTGTCTTGACGTCGCAGGCGAGCAAAACAGGGTAGGGATCTCGGTGAAACAGATGAGGGGAGAGATGCGGTATAGCATACACAATCTAAGGGGCTTAGAATATTTGTGAGAACAGATATATCTGTTTAAAGATGTAACAAGTGTTTTATATCGTAACCAAGCTTGAAACAATTTAATACGTCCTGTTGTAATTATTATTATTCGCCAGTAAGTCCTAAATAAATAAATATAACTTCTCATTTTTCTTCTTCAGAAAAGTTATGTATTTAACTTCTAGCTTTCAATTGCCAATTTTTGCATGAAGATCAGTAACGTATGTTTTGGTACAAATGATACCGTAAAAAAAGAGCTTGCGGTGAGAGGTAGAAGTAAAACGATTTCGCCATTTTGGAAGATATATTTACTCGAGAAAGCGAACATTGTTCTTTATTACTCTGAAGCAAAACACCAACGCTGTAATATAGCTCTCTTTTAAATAAATTATGATTATAGTTCGGAAAAAAATCATATGTACGGCAAAGAAAGAGTACTGAAAAATAATAAAAAAAACAATTATAAATATATTATTATAAATGAAGTATGGTTTAAAATAAATTTCCCTAATAAACCAAATATCTATCTTATATATTGAAGAATTTATGATATTGCAATTATGAAAGAATGAGTGAATATAATAAATATACTTAAATATTCAAAATTTACTAACATTGATTATTTATACTGTTTTTATGGTGAATGTACTATATGAAGAAAGATAAACCCAACGAAATACGGAATCGAGACAATCCCACGCCAGTTCCATAGCGTTTGCCATCGAGAGTGGGGCTCGGAAAATAAATAAAAAAATATCTCTCCGATCGTCGTACCATTCCCCCATCCTCCTGGCGTTTACGGTGTATTCATCTCGCATGCAGGTGAACGCGGGCACGCCGCGTCCGGTGGGGGAGAATAATGCTTCGCTCTGAAGACTGAATAAGAATGACGAACAGAGCGCTCCATGCGGAATATACGCTAAGCGTATCCACAGTCATGGCCCCATGTAATGGGAGATTTGCAGTGGGCGTTGGGGATTATTAGAGCGACAAGCAAATCGCGTTTTCGAAGGGTATCGGGTTAGAGGCGGATTTGCTCGTGTTATGGATGAACATCATGCAGGAAACCAGAGTTCAGAACAGTTTTTTTATCAATGTTGTTATGTATAGTACTCACATATATTACAAAATGTTTATCAGTGGTTAGCATTAAATATCCTGAAATTTCTTATTCGTGGTAACAAACTACACTAGTTTGGTTCAGTATTATTATGAATTGGTGGTTCCTTCAAATAATAGTTTTTTATTTAAAGTGGCTTTGTACAAAATAACATAATGAGTTCTTCTCGAAGAGAGCAAAAAATTCATTGTTTAGATAAAAATGTCTCAAAAATTGAAACAAATAATTCCAGCAAAGTCAAGTTTCCGAAACGGAAGGCTGTTAAAATATAATGAACAGAATGATGATTTTGTTATATTCCTTTTATATAACAATAATTCACACTCATGTTTACAATTGACATAACATTTTCTATTCAATATAATAAATTCAATATAAACCTTCATTTATTTTCTTCTTAAGCAAAATATCTTCGATACACAACTTTTAATACTCTTTTTAAGGTACGAGTGAACACTTCTACAGTGCTTTTAATTTTCTTCTAATTACATAAAACATTGGAGTCTTCTCATAAAGAAACATTAAAAAACAATATTATTTGGAATAGATTGCAGTTACAATCGTTTAAATATCTAACATACCCTGAAATCGTATTTACACTACTGGTCTATTATGGAACCTTCTCGTGATCATGTCCCGACAAGACAACTTAGACCGATTCATCTATATTTAGCTCCCAAAACTCTAGATAATGAGGCAAGTATGTTCATGCAGAAGGCCAGGACGGACTGTCCGTGTGGTCGTATTAATATCACAAATATATTTACTACCAATTTTCCTCTATTTCCAAATTTTTACAATATACATTACAGAAATATAATGAGTAATAATTTACAATACATTGCAGACACTGTGTTTAATGTTTTTCTTCAACTCATTAAAGCGGTGCAAATTATTATCAACGTGTATCTCTAACCAATAATCATTTCAGTATTTGCATTTTCATTCTTTTCATATTATCACACTAATTGAAATATGTGTGTGATTGCAGTCGCGTTCTCATTTGACGGTCGCGATCCTTTAAACGATAACACAATGTAGAATAAATATAAGTGGGCAGTTGAATATTGTGTAAAAGAGTCGAATTTAATAGATTTTATAGATGTGAATATATTAGGAGCCTCTCAGGAAACACCGCCTTAACGAAGCACTGACCGTGCGGGTGGCGAGGCAATGACGATGAGAGCTATGCCGGCGGCAGTGTAACTACCAGCAGGTTCTCCCAAAACCCTATTTTCCCCATCCAATCCCTCTTCTTTACCACCTGCTGCCTTGTAGGAGGGGGAGGGGTCCCCAATGGCTAAGGGAAGGAAAACCCCGACTGAAAACCTAACAGCAGGCCTGCAGGCTGCGAGGGAAACCAGCAGAATCGGATGATGGGTTGATACCTAGTTTATCGTAAATTAATTTATCATCAAACCTCAAGATTGGTCTCGGAACGATTAGGCTAAACGGAGACGAATTAGACGAATGAATATTAATATGGATTTTGATACATGGAACGTTAGGATATTGATGAAGGAAGGAAGACTTAAAGTGCTACTGCAGTGTGTTAAAGAATACAATCTGAAGTTGCTGGCAGTTCAGGAGACATGCTGGAACGGAAAGGAGATATGGGATACAAGGCAATATACAATTTATAGTAGTGGAAAAGAGAAGAATACGAATACGGGAGGAGTGGCTTTTGTAGTGGAACGATCTTTAAAGGAAAGTAAACTGGGGCCCATGGGGGAGTGATGTGACGCACCTAGAGATCCACTATAACCTCTCCTTCCCAAATGTCATCTTCACCTTCAAGTGGTGGGCCCTGTTAGCACTAACGAGGCTCTGGCGTCCGAGTATGGGCGGGATAACCCTAGCACCTGTGTAGGAGGAAATGTCTACTCTCAGATCTAAGAAGCCTAGGCTATCTGCAGCCTCAAATAGCAGCTCTACTAGCAGCAGACTTTGAGAGCTATGGGCTAATAACCTGTAGTCCTTGAGGTCTTCAAATATTCAGAGAAAATCAACAAGAAATAACCCGCTGAACTATCAGATGACGAACAAATACACAAAACAGAAGACACCCTTTGGACAATGGAATGTGAAAACTCTATTTGAGAAGGGAAGATTGGCTCAAGTTGTTAGAAAAATTACAGAATGGATGTTGTAGGATTAAGTGAAGTGAGGTGAAATGAAAGTGGTCATATCAAGTTAGAAGATGGATACAGTTTTCTCTTCCCTGTAATGCCTAATGCCGAGGATGTTTACGTAGCAGGAGTCGGAATCGTCATGAGCCAAAGATTTTCTGACGCGATACTGGAATGGGAACCCGTCTCTGAGAGGATTAGTAGCTCGATTTAACTCTAAACACAGAAGAATATCAGTAAATCAATGTTATGCAATATCAATGAAAATAAGGAGGAAGATAAGATAAAATTTTACAGCCTGTTGGATAGAACATATAGGAGTATACGAGAAGGTGACATCAAGATATTAATGGGAGAATGTAGTGCCAGGGTAGGGACCCAAAATGAGGATTAGGAACGTGTTATGGGTCAGCACGCACTAGGAGAAAGAAATGAAAATGGCGAAACGCGTATAGAACACAGTGCTAATCAGAATATGAAGATAGGTGGCTCATTATTTCCGCGCAGGGATCATCACAAGGTAACGTGGATCTGACCTCATGGGAAAACTGTTAGCCAGATAGACGACATTTGTATTAGCTCCAAATTTAGCAAATGTTAGTTAGATGTACGTAACAAAAGGGGTGCTGATGTAGGATCGGACCACCATTTATAATGCGCTTCCTTTCGTGTACAAGTAATGAAAACCAAACGAGGGGAAAAAAGGCGAAGAAAATTCAGGGTGCAGTATTTATACAAACCAGAGATAAAGAGAGAATTTATAACAAGTTTAAGAACCAAAAAGGCGGAGTAATGGAAAGTGAAGAACAATATCAGAATTTACATAGCAAATGGAGTCAAATAAAAGAAGCATTTCTCAAGGTTAGCGAAAAAGTATTGGGATATCAAAAGAAGGAACAAAAAGATTGGATTTCAGAACATACATGGGACTTGATAGAAAACAAAAAAAATGATCAAGAAGAAGATAAATTCTAATGATAGTTCAGAGAATATTTAACAGCAATTTTAACATTTTTATAACTC
This sequence comes from Laupala kohalensis, assembly GCA_002313205.1. NCBI lineage: Eukaryota > Metazoa > Arthropoda > Insecta > Orthoptera > Trigonidiidae > Laupala > Laupala kohalensis. Next base: position 455,795 of record NNCF01127420.1, on the reverse strand, counting down.
TTTTCATACGGAGATTAAAAAATATTGTAGAAGATATCATAGAAGTTAAATGGAAGATATGGCAAGAAAAGCAGAAACAGCAGCTAATATAGGGAATCTAAATGACATACTAGAAAGCTGAGTGGGGGCTGAAGAAACCAGAATCAGCCTGTGAAGGATAAGGTCGGAAAAGGAATATTCTCAACGGAAGATCAGCTGTGGAGGTGGATAAAATTCTTTAGGAAAATGCTAAACCGACGTAACACCCAAACAACTGACGATAGTTCGGAGGAAGCAGGTAATTTTCTATATATAAACAAAGATGTACACGCACCAAATTAGAGGGAGATTAGAAGTGCCATAAAAGAACTGAAGAAAAGAAAGGCAGCAGGGAAAGATGGGATCCCTTCAAAAATATTGAAAGCGGACATTCCATCTATAGTGGATATGTTATATCCATTATTTCAAAATATATGGAGAGAGGAGAGATTACCTGATGAATGGTTGGAGAACATAATCATTAAAATTCCTAGGAAGGGAAATTTAAGTATATGCGATAGTTGGAGAGGAATCAATCTACTATGTGTCTGTAGTAAAATCTTTAGTAGAATAATACTTCATCGCAAATCAGCAGCTGTAGATAAGAATATCCGCAAAGAACAAGCTGGGATTAGAGCCAATATATCGTGTGTATATCAGATACGCTCACTGCGAATCATTGTTGAACAATCCCTGGTATGGAGGTCTCCACTTAACGCCTTGTTTATAGATTTGACTCTGTTAAACGAGAGGGAATCTGGAGAAGCTTAGAGACAATAGGAGTGACAATTAAAGTTAATAATCACTTAAATGCGTGCTATCTACATCTTAGATATCAAGTTCTTCACAACGGTACCCTATCTGAATCATTTGAAGCAGTGTCTGGAGTAAGGCAAGGATGTTTACCTCCTCTTCTTTGCATACTGGTGATGGATGAAGTCATGACTAACACCATCCGTGACACAAGAAGAGGCATAGTGTGGAAATTAAATGACACGAGAAACATAGACTACGATAATGATATATGCGTTCTTTCACACTTCTGTGAATATTTGCAAGAGAAAGCTGAAACCCTAGAGATCGAGTTCGCAAAATACAATTTACGAGAAAAATAAAATAGTTGCAAGTTCAAGCTACAAATCAATTGGGATGTGAAACAATAGAAAGTGTTGAATATGTCACCAATCTTGGTAGCTGTATCTCCAAAGATGGTGACACAACTCAAGACGTTTGTGCAAGAGTTCAAAAAGCCAGAGGCGCCTTTTCCGAGCTAAGAAATGTCTGGCAAGCAACAAACATTAGCATTAACACAAAAATCAAAATTTTAATGCATGCATTAAGACTGTTCTTCTTTATGGATGTGAAACGTGGATGGTCTCAATGGGAATCTAAAAGAAATTGCAGACATTCATTATTAGGTGCTTAAGGTTCGCATTGAAAATCTGGTGGCCCAACACAATCAGCAATGAATAACTGTGGGGAAAAACAAAAAGTGGATGTGAACAGCAAAATCAAAAGAAGGAAATTCAACTGGATTGGACATACTCTAAGGAAAGGACTAATTGAAATGCCCCTCCCCCAATACTTTGGAGTGGAATCCGCAAGGATCCAGACCTCGTGGAAGACCAAGCAACACATGGAGAATATAAGTTGGACAATAATACGGGAAAACTATTAAATTAATACAAGATGATGCAAGCAACAGAGTTCGCTGGAAGGCAATTCTTGATTCCCTATGTTCCCCCTGGGAATAACAGAACGTATTATTATATTATACTGGATTTAGATGAATCAGTGAAAGACTATGCTACATTACGATAAAATCCCAATTTTTAAATTTTTCGGTGGTTAATGTGCATTTCCCTACAGAAAAAAAGAAGAACTAGTTAAAGACTCATTCTATGAACAGATGGATAAAATATTTGAAGATCTACCATCTTATAATGTCACATTATTGTGGGCGACTTTAATGCACAGGTGAGACGTAAAGAAAGATATGTAGGAATGTAGGAAGATTGTAGGATATGTAGGAATGATAGTCTACTCGAGAGGTCTAACGATAATGGACTTAAGATTATTGATTTTGCTACACCTCACAATATAGTTATTAGCTCAACATGCTTCCCACACAAAGAGGCATATAAAAGAACCTTGCGAACACCTGAAGGTGGATCCTATAGCCAAATAGTCCACGCCTTGATTGGAAGAGAGCCTTATGTGTAATGGATATCAGAAGCAGATTGTGAGTCAAATCATTACCTTGTTAAGTTGAAATTCAGATGTCGTATTCCACACATGCGAAGGGAGAGAATTAATAAATGTAGAAAATATGATATAGCAAAACTTGCAGAGTAAGGAATACGCTCGAAATTTGAAAAAGCGATGAACCAGCAGATGTCTCACATGTTGACACAGCAGCAACAACAAGATACAATAGAGGAACAATGGGAAGTGATTAAGAACAGTATGAGAAATGCAGCAGAACAGACACTGGGGTTCGAACAACAGAAAGACAAGAATGAATGGTTTGACGAGGAATGTGGAGCAGCTGTTCAAGAAAGGAAGAAGGCATACAATAATTTTCTGAGCAGACCAACCAGGACAAAGAAGCTGGAACTTAAGGAAAGGAATAGAGAAATTAATAAACTCTGCAGAAGAGATAAACGGACTTGCTTAAGGGAGAGAATGGAAAGGATAGAGTGTAATATAAAGGGAGCAAAAATTACAGATACATACAAGGAAGTTCGGATTTTTAGAGAAGGATTTCATTCCGGATGAGAAATTATAAAAGATAAAGAAGGGAACTTGTGCTGTGGTAAGGGAAACGCGTCGAAAAGATGGGCAGGGTACTTTGAAGATCTCCTTATTCAAGGAAATGATAACACACTGATCCAAGAAACAATGGGAAGAATAGCAGCAAATGATTATGATGGGGAGACACCGGTAACCACATTGGAGAAGGCCCAACTAGCTATTAAAGGATTAAAGGATATGCTTCAATACCCTCAGAGCTTATAAAAAACTGTTCTGTCAAGATGTAGAAGGAAATTCATAATTTAATTGTTTCCATATCGACACATGAAAAGTTGCCAAAGAGTGGAACAAAAGTTTGATGTGTCCTATATATTAAAAAGTCTGGAGACAAATTCATCTGTAAAATTATAGATGTATTGCATAGCTCAGTAATGCATACAAAATCTACACATCTATCCTTAAGAGAAGGCTGGGACCTAATGCAGAGAAAAGTATTGGAGAGTATCAGTCAGGCTTCAGAGGATGCAGACCTACAACAGACGAGCTCTTTACAATGAAGCAACAACTGGAGAAAACCTGGGAATTCAATACAGATGTTCATTAGATATATATAGACTTTAAACAGATGTACGACTCGGTGAGACGGAAACAATTAGTGTCAATATTGCAGACCTTTGAAATGCCAAAGAAGTTAATAAGATTAATAGGTGCAACATTACGTAATTCATGAGCACATGTAAAAATTAATAATGTATGGACCCAAGAGTTTGAGGTGACACAAGGTCTGAAACAAGGAGATGGACTAGCACCAATGTTATTCAATATGATACCAGAATATGTGATAAGGCATGTGAATATAGACACCAAAGGAAAGTTATTACAAAGATTAGTCCAAACTATTGGATATGCTGATGACATATGTATAATATGAAGAATGAAAACTAGACAATAGAAACGTACAAAGACCTAGAGGAAAGCAGCAGAGAAGTTGGTCTCCAAATAAATATAGAAAAATCGAGAAAAGCTGCAGAAGAAAAGTCAGAGTAGAAATATCAAGCAGTTGGAAGTGCATGGTGGCAATATAGAAATTTGAGCAGGTTCTGTTAGTTGGGTGCTGTAATAAATGATAAGAACGAGGAAATGGAAAAAAATACATAATAGAATCCAAGCAGCAAATAAAGCATTTTTCTCCATATTGGCACTGTTAAAAAGTCGAGATATATCGAAGGCGACTAAAATTACATTCTATAAGACCCTTATCCGACCGGTCCTTACTTATGGATGTGAACTCTCACGGGTACATCAGCCTCTTTGATAGACAGAGTGGAGCGAAAGGTACTAAGGCGTATTTTCGGTTGAGTTAAGTAGAATGGAATGCGGAGAACACAATACAACCAAGAATTGCATGAATTATACGGAGATGTGGCTGTATCTAACTTTGTGAGGTTGAAACGACTGGAATGAGCAGGCCATGTAATAAAGATGGAGAACGCCAGAATACCAAAGAAGATATTAACAGGGAAATTTGAAGATAGAAGATCTGAGGGGCGCTCAAAGGCAATATGGGAGGATGCAGTTAGAGAGGATGCCACCAAATTGTGCCAAATATGAAGATAGAGAAGGATCGCGGAGCATAGAAAACGATGGAAGGCAAATATCGAGGGAGTCAGGGCTCGGCTACGGGCTACAGCACCAGAAGAAGAAGAAGAATATATTAATATGAGTTTTATAAGTATTTATCATCTTTAAACCGTGCTTAATGTGCACTAGAGTTAGAATAAAGAAATTTCATGTTATGGTAAAAATCGCCGCACTCAAACCTTTTAAATATCATTCACAAATTAAAAAAAAATGAAATGATGTTTTCCATGATATGTTGACACGATTATGTTGATTTTGGCTGATGATGCGACTATCTTTCTCACGTGATGTTTTTACGTTAAAATATCGTTACATGAACCGTGGCAGATCGCATTCTATTACAGCTACTCATTATAGCAAACAGCAATTAGCACGAATCAAGTTACGAGCAGAGTGTCGGTGGACATCGAATTGCGCACTGATCTTGGATCTGAATCCAATATAACCAAGTCCGTCCCAACTGACATCACTTAAATGTCTCGTAACAATGCAATTGACTTACACAGTTAAATTTGAAGTACGTTGTAACAATATGAACTTTTAAAGAGTAAATATTTTTCCAATAATAAAATATATCTAATACCCGCGCTACTTGTGGAACTGAAACATATACGTGTGTCAAAGTGTATATGTTTCAGTTCCACAGCTCTAGATGTTCACATAGTTGAAGCAGCTCTGGGTAACAGGCTAATAAAATATGTTGGACAATTTACTGGCTTGAGAAGTGCGTTCTTCGTACATCTATAATTTTGGGATCAAATTCCGAGTTAGGAAGGTTTGCATTGCAAGAAAATGTTTATATGGTTAATGATTACGAGAAAATAACGACGACTCGTTACATTTATGCTCCTCTATCATTATCAATCTCCTATTCGCATTGTTCTCTGGTACAACCATCTCCTTCAGACGCCTTATGAAATACCCTAATTTATCTAAAAATGTATCAAAACAGTCAACGAAGTAATGACCAGAAGAGAAAGATACAGAAGGTTTTTGCAAGACGATCCACTTACAAGAGCATTTAGATTGTTAGGGGTTTCATTTCACATCTACCATTAGATTCTCGGGGACGTGGGAGAAAAAGTGAGACGGATTTCTTGAATGGATCAAGATTTGTGGTGAAGTGTAACAAGAAGATGGAGTTGAAACATATAAAACATTACGTGAAGTAATGTATGAAGTATTCACAATGGTTCTATCACTAGGACAGGTTTTATTTTTTTAAAACCATTTCTACGCNAACAAGAAGATGGAGTTGAAACATATAAAACATTACGTGAAGTAATGTATGAAGTATTCACAATGGTTCTATCACTAGGACAGGTTTTATTTTTTTTAAACCATTTCTACGCTATTTAATTGGTTTATAACAAACCGCATATCCATTGCAATCAAAAACTAAAATAAAGGTCGAATTTATTTAAAGTTATTATAGCCATCTCAATTCAATGATATTTTTTATATAAATATGTATTAAATTATCATGCAGTTTTGTATATAATATACTACTCATGTAATACTATTTTTAAAACATTTAAGCATCGAGATTCAGTTATATGAGGAAAGCAACCCAGCATACAAGGAAATTGAACGGGTTGCCTGATCCAGGCGCATCATACAACCATTAGTACGAGTAGCGTTAGTGCTAAGATGATTGGCTTTTGAATTAACACTCAGTCAAATCTATCAAAAAAATCATAAATTGGTTGCAGAATGTTCATTATTTTGTACCATTTTACGTTTTCTACTATGTATTTATGTATTTCTCAACAGCGAAAGAAGTGTATTTTCTTAAGTAATATTGAGGTACATTTTTGGAGCATTAAGATATTTAAGGAATGAGAATTTGAGGTGTCCCTCTTACATAGTATATTGTATTGAAACGACATATTTATCTTAAATAGATCTTCTCAGCTAGTCTACATTTATTAACTGCTTGTGTTCGGTTACATTTGCTCACTATGGAGCTGTTAATTTCTATCCGTAATGGATATCATATCCTAGTATTTTGTACTATTTGAAAATCTCTCTCCATCTTCTCATGTCCCTGAAATTCCGTCCATTCATTTCGATATGATTGAGGTTCTGTCTACCGAAACGTTGAAGATATCAATCACCGCTTCACGTATTGCAAACACTGAGGGCTGTTTCTCTGGGCAAATGAGATTGCATATTGGGATGTCCTTTCTTGACAGTGACAAATGTTGATTCTGTGACACTGAATCTAACACTTCTGGTTCTGCGTTACCTCGCTGTCCGAATGAGATGAGGTATAAATATGCATTCTGATCTATTCAAAATAAAAAAGTTATTTACACTAGAAAACGAATTTACAATGGAATGTCTAAATCTCAGAAAATTAACGCTAGTTATTAATTTACCGTAAAAAATATAAAAAAAATGTTTTAAGTTTGATCGTGATATTTTGCTCTCCATATTTGTAACATATTACAATTTCGTTTCCTGTGCTTCACCACATACAGTAGAACCCCTCTTAACCGGTCTCGGATAAACTGGTCGTCGGATTAACCGTCCAATCCTGTGGAACACTTCTTCTCTCTCTCTCTCAGCGTATAATACCTGGCAGAAACTGACTCAACCACTGATTGTTTGACCGTATTTTCTGGAAAGTTCCTGGAAACTAAATCGGGGCGACGCGACGTTAGGTTGGTAGCGTGTTTGTATTGCGGTGGGGAGAACGTGAGTGGGGGAGGGTCACCAGGTGACTCTATTTTTCTATGATCATTTTTTCGTGTTCTTTTACGTATACAATACAATTACATGAGTTACAATGACATCTCATTTGCCCGTTTGTTCATAATTACATGATGGAAGTGTAGGTTCATTTTGAACAAAAATCGATGTTTCAAGGGAACCTCGAATTAACCGACCGGTTTAGAGGGGAGGAGATGTTGATGATATTTTGAATGTAAATATTATCCTTACGTCTACTTCTTGATAACTTACAGACTGGTAAGAAAACAATAAAAATAATTAGTTACATTTGTTGTAACGTACACAAGTACACATAAAATTCATATCGTTCACGTAATTCTTCTACCAAGCATTCAGTTTCACCTTCTCGTAGAAAAAAGAGCAGAAGATACAAGTCAATTGTTTATGCATTAAATTCACAAATGAATGTTCTTGTTAGAATGACTCTGGCAGTAATAGAGAATTCTAACTATTGTTAATTTCTGATATTGAGAGTGCATTATTATCAGATTATTTCCACAATTTGTCCTTCTTTAAAGAAAAACGGTCGCATTTGATCAAAGCATGAATAAAATTCGCGTCCTATGACTTTGGTCAGTGTCAGTGCAGAGGGTTTTAAATTAAGTCAATACAGAGAGAGAGAGAGAGATTTAAACCGAACCTGGTCTTTTAGTTATGAAAAGATGAGTGAACGGAATTAGTTAACACTGAGTCTCCTGTAAATTCAAAGAAGTATTTCATCTGAAATTTGAATTTCGTTTCGAATTGGAAAATACTACGTCTTAAACAGCAACTTAATGTCTCTTATTTTTGAATGACCAATTAAAAAAGATTCCTTCTTTCTTTCAAGGCTGTGTCACGAAGGAGAGTTATTCTAAGACAAATATCATCACATAAGTTCCGGAAGAAACTTTAAAACATTAAAAAAAATAAAAATTTTTTTATATTTCGTACCTTGGTTTCTAAGATCTTACAAGTGAGATTCTAAAATGATCATAATTCTTTGTTAAGCTCTTTTTGATAATTGGATTGAACAAAATGAAATTGGTTCACGCGTAAAACGGATTTCTTTTTCTGATAATTCGCTTATACTACTAACTATAATTAAAGAAGAACAAATTTAATTTTTTTAATGAAATGGTACATTAGATTGATGTCAATAAGAAATATCCCTATAAATCGAATGATATACATGTACTATTGTTAAAATATATATGCAAGTATTTAATATACAATATTTTTCAGGTGTTTTCTCTTCCTTTATTATTATTATTTTTGGTCATTCTCTGTTAGTATTTATTTCTTCTCCGTTCCGTATTTATCTCTTTCCAGAGAACTCCATACCAATGCATGGCGCGCTGCCTCATTGGTTTCTTGGAACTGATTACTCAGAAAACATTCACCAAAGGAAATGTACATATACTGGGATTCATATCACGTCTTCCATTTATTATATCTCTGAATATGGGTCTGTCTTTTAACATGAAATTTCGATAATCACTTTTAACATGAAATTTCGAAAAACTGCCCCCATCCATTTTCACCCCTAAATGCATAATTTCATGAAGTTTTGCAAACCACAAGCTTAAAATAGGACAAAATTACAATCTTCAATGTTATTTATATTTTAATTTAACCCTCAGGAGGATAGAATCTCTAGGGGTGGCAAGGGGATGAGATGATATGTAAGATGAACCCAAAATGACCGGTATTAGTGACGAGTCCACAGTTTTTCGGGGCAATGCGGTATGTGGCCCCGATGACGATTAAGAACAAGTTCCGCACAAACAATGACTTGAGTGGGTTCGCTAGGCTTATAGGTGTCGGTACGGTCAGTAACTGTATAATCAACTAAGTACCATCGGTAGGTTAAACAGTAAAATACCGCGAAAATCTCCTGGGCAGTACCAGGTTACTTCAATGTAGATGATATTTCAAAGTTATTCAAGGACAAGGATGATGATTTTATTTGATGGGTCGAAATAATGATTCTATTATGGTATGTATAAATTATATACATTATTATTTCTGGTATAAGTAAAACTTCCGTGGGCTCAATTTTCTTTCTATCTCTCCCACTCATTCGTTCTGTATCAATCGCACGCAGACGTAATGCGTAGTACAGTATAATTAAGATTTTCGAACATCCAGACTGACTTCCTTCGTTTTCATTATGATTTGTTAAGTATACATTGCTACTTAATCATGTTCAGCCACTTTTTTGCTCTGTTTTGCCACCTCGCGCCTATCTAGTCCACTACTTTCACTAAATTTTATCTGTCAGCTGTACGCGTAAAATTCGTGAAACTTTAAAATCTTGTGGCAACTTTAGATAATAATTGACCAGCCTCTTTCTTTGATCAAATTCTTCGCTTAATATTGCGTCCGTGTACTGAATATACCGTACACTTTCAACAGATATCAAATAGTATTCAAGAAGTTTTTGCGCAAGGAACTAAAAACCCTGCCATGAGTTCAGTCGCAACATCTGGACTAGCATATTTAATATAGTAACAAATAAGCAACAAAGTGCTTTATTGTTGACAAATTAGATTATATGTAGAATCAATAAATTATCAAAGACGTTGTTACATTTATCACGCTGCACGTGGAAGTAAGTGATTATAGTACGTTAATTGAAACTATGGTGAAACAATATAAAAACAATGTGAAAAAAACCCAATACGTTTCGTCTCTTATTGTGCGACATCTTCAGGAATAATATTACGAAGTTAGAACATGACTAAAAGTCATTACATCAAGATAAAGAGGCCAAGTCAGTATACAGAGGTAACTGCAGATGTATACAAAGAATATAGGGCAATAATAATAATAATAATGATGACCTCCCAGATGACAAATGTAGAGTGTGCCATAGAGCTTCGAAAACCATAGAACATCTTATGGGAGCATGCACAGCCTTGGCAAACTCGGAATATCTCAAGCGTCGTAACAATGTTGGAAGAATCGTCTTCAAAGCGTTTCTCCCCAACCTTGGAATAAAGGATCATATTAACATCACATATTACCAATACGACCCCCACCATTTCTTGAGAATGCTAATGTGAAAACCTACTGTGATCGAGAAATTAGAACATACCACACACTGCTAATAGACCGGATATCACCCTTCACTTCAAGCAAGAAGAAGAAGTTTTTCTTATTGACATTTCTATCCCACAATCTACAGACAGCGTATCAAACCAAGATTGCAAACTATGGTGAACTCGCATTTGAAATCAAGAGACTGTGGAAAGTAAAAAAAGTACAGATCTTGCCCATTATGATAACAACGACTGGACTGGTACCAAATAACACGCTAAGAAACACGAAACTCCTCAAAATTCCTGATTCCATATCCCTAATCCTGGAGACCTGCCTCACTATCCGAAAACCCCCCAATGAATAGGGCCGAGGACTTGAGATTATCTTCCCCCACCCCTCAGAGCCTAATCCCACTGACAACAGGGATAGGTGAATGTTTCCCAGCCAGCTGGCTGAGAAGTGCAAAAAGTCATATTAATAATAATAACAATAAATACGTAGGTTACAAATACCAGATGAACATAGGAACAGGCATAAAAATGGTGGAATTACTGAAATATAAAACACTTGATTAATGTATATCTGAAACGAAAAACCATGTTATATATGAAAATTTAAAAAAATATCAATTTTGGTGAAGCTGTGTGTAATTGTCTATGGACTGATGGTATGAGAGTGAAAATTGATATGTAACGTATCTGAAATTTTTCTTTTGAAATACTATTCTTCAATATTCAAAATCTGATCATTCTCCCAATCCGCATTTGGAATCATAAAGTTTTGTCCTTTCTTGGCAAACTTCCTCAGCATTTATCGACACTACACAAGATTCCTGGATTACACCCACAACTAGATATAATAATAATCAAATTCATAGTAATAAATATTTTCGTTATCTGATATATTGTCGTTATATATTTATACAAGCACGTTACTAGACTATATAAGGCGCGAGCAAACTTCTGTGCTATAAATCTATACTGTGAGAATTAATACTTGACGTGGCATGGTCGGTGGGAGAAAAAACAAAATTGCGTTCGGAATTACTGTCATTATTTATAAAATGAAAACTTTTTATTATGATACTAAAAATACTTTCCAAAATTAAAGAAATATAGGATTTAATTTTTCAACTTTGAAATGATATAAATTTGTTGATAAGAATCAAAATATGGCGTTACTAATTAAATATGACCGATTAGTTTAATTCGTTGGGCAACATTTTGACAAACCTCATTATTACCGGCCCGATCGGTCGAAAGTGTAACGGCCCTCAGGCTAAGTTAAGTTCGACAGTTCTGAAATAGGGGATTCATCTCTTGAACTCATATCTCTCGTAGATAATATTCCAAACTCAACTTTTCCGGTATCAACACCCCCATCACATTGTCGTGACAAATCTTGCGGTCAAATTTCTTTTTAATTGCTTTACTGTATCCGTAATAAGAACATGATAAAGTTACGAAGGATGACATGAAGGTATAATCCGTTCTCATCAATCTAATCGGCACCCAATGGAGGCATTTCAGATACAATGTCAATTAGTCGGGTTCTGGATGTAGCGACGACGGGAAATAGAACTTTCTAATTAGATTGATGATATGTTGTTAATTCTCATAAAAATACTTCAACGAAATGACAATAGAATAATGGTATTACATCAACACGTCTTGCAATTTAATTCATTCTCAGTCATTTCTAATTCGTAGTGATTCATCTTTATATCATCGCATTCACTTAAGGTAATAGCTGAAATAAACATTAATCACCCATCGTCAACCTACAGCGTAATTCAAATCACCTGGCGGGTCTCTACCACAAATGCATTTGGTCGTCAGGTGCTTCTGTTTATAGAGCTTTAATCTTTAATTTAATTGTCATACTTAATGAGGTGTTCAGTTACATAAGGTTTGGTAGTATTAATGCTATTTTTATGAAGATATTAATCAATAGAATCTTTATATGTTAAAAATAATCGAAGTTTGCGGTTGATTTTGAAGGTAACCCGAAAATTAACACTGGAAAGATACGTCTTTAACAGGTGAAATACTATGATGGTAAGGAAGAATTATTACAATAGGCGTTTTCCATTATGTATTTATTAATCTATAAATGAGTTGGGGTAATGATTGGGTCTGAGAATAGTGATGACAGTCTGGAGGTTGTCCTAGTAAAAAAAAACCTGCCAATATTATGGTCTGCAGGACATTTAACATAAAATTTTTTCACTCTAAATATATGGTTGATATGAGTTTATCGCACTATTGTACGAAAAGAGTGCATACAGAATTATTTCTGAAATAAATAAATCTTTCGAGTATTCATTCTTCTTTCCGTTCTCTCTCTCTTTTATCTTTCCCTCTCTTTCCGTTCTGTATCACGCGCACGCATACGCCTTCCGCTTCGTCGCAACGCCGCTGCTTCTCTCACAGTCAGCCACAGGCCACTGCTGCCCTCTCGCCTGTAATATGACTAATGGCGGTGACCTTTGCGGCGTCATACCCCCTCCCTCGTCGGGACACGCACTCGGCCCTGCGGCAGGGCGTTCGCGTCGCACGTCCCTCTTCTCTATCTCGCACTCCCCCATCCCTTTATTTACTCTTTTTTTTTGTGTGCTGCCTCTTGCGCGCAGAGATACACAATGGAGATGTGGTCAGTTGGATCCTCGCAGCTAAGCTTTGGGGACCGAATGTGGAATTTCTCATGTTGGATAATACACAAACTTTTTCATCTATCTATATTAAGGTCTCGTTTACTAATTGGTAGGGTGGCTAGGTGATTACGCTTGCCTCATTTTCTTTCATCGTTTTGTGTCTTAAACACATAATTTGGTTCTTACGTCTCTCGGGAATTCTGACGGAGAAAGAAAATACTCGTGAAATATGTGGTTGAATACCACGTGTTTTAGAGGTTGATTATTTATGTAAAAACGAGAATGAAAGTGACAAATCGACAAGTTTCTCTCAGATAAAATTAAAAGACATGAACTTTTGAACTACATGTGCAATAAAGTTGCAATTACTTACTTCTTTGGTTTAAGTTTTGCAAGTGTTATGTGATGCAGTTTGAGGGAATGTTGAAGAAAATTACCTTTTTCTGCGTTACAGTACCGAAATGTGTAGGTTATGTTGACGAATATGATTCAGAAGTGATGGAGAATAGATGAAGAAATGCAAGCAAGACCAGTTATGAGCAAGAGGAAAGTATTCAAACTTACCAAGCGCATTGATTCTTATTGGTTAATAAACCTAGTCACAATTTTCAGGCAATCATTTAATAATAATAAAAGTAATTAATCGTGTTTAATACATTAAATACGTAGAGTACACCCGAAGTCCAAAAACCATTTTCTTATTGGATGGCAATAATTTAGATTTATTTTTATATGAGGCCGTATATCCTGATATAAATGGGTAAATACAGCATTCTTACTCAAACTTTTGCGTAGTATCTGATTTTACTCATAATTTATTGCATTTTTGTTAAGTGATTCATTAAATCTCTTAATTTCAGTCTTACTGAAGTTTTTAATTGAAACACATCGATACCCAAATTTTTATATTATATTTCGCAAGTATGAAAGGCGCTCAAGGAAGTATCCTATCGAAAAAGTATCAGTATATTTGGATTTCTCAAAAAACATTTCAAAGAGAAAAATGTAGTTAAAATCTTTGTAAGGGGAAGTTCGCGATTGGGATGCAATGAAAGAATTGTTGAGAATCTTATAAAAAAAATTGTTCAGAATATTTTAGATACAAAAGATATAAGGCTCTCAAAAATTTCTAATCGTGTCCTGAGCGATGAAAATTTAGGTGAGTACTAGCTTTTGGACTTACATCTGATGATAGTTTTTTCGACAATTTTGTGAGCCAGTTCAAACAACTCTGTACCACTTGACATGGAATTATTCACATAGAAAATGAAGCAAATTTTAAAAGATCTTTTTCATGTTACTGGTTTCAATCTCTTATGAAGGAATAATATTTAACATCCGTTCTCTGTTCTCTTGATCATAAACATTTTCGTGATACTTAAAAAAAAAAAACTTGGTTACTGCAAAAACATATCCTATTAGTTAATAGAATATCAGGCTTAGAGGTAAGGAAGTTGTACAGACAAGTTCAATCTTACCTGCACAAGAATATTATTACTGAAAAAATATAAAATGATGATGGGTGAGGTAGTGAGATGAAAGTTGATTGTTAACAATAATAAAATGATTTAATGACATGCTATGAAACAATGAGAAATAATGATACAATACTGGTTTCCTAGAGATAACATGATGACATGAAGAGAAGATTCTGGAATCAGCTGGTTGATTAAGGTTGAAGTTGATTGTAAAGTTGAGTCGGATGGTTGTCGTGTTGACAAATGCAATAGGTGATGAGTACTGATCTCGCGGTCGCAAGTATCTTCTGAAGTGCAATTGTAGATTCGATGTCGGCTTGGCGACGTGAATGAAAAGTAGCGAAGTGAAGTGTTCGAAAGTGATAACCCCTATAGTGAAGGGTTGAACAGGAGAAAAAAACCTTGTATGTCGATTTGGCGACGACAGTGAAGAATTCTAATCAAGACATAAGAGGCGAGATCAGAAGTGTGTCCTCTCATTAGTAGTAGTCGTAGTAGTTGTGTGGTTGTAGTTGAACTCGTACTAGTATTGGTCTCAAAAGGAGAATCCATGTGGTTTTATACCTTTGAAATTAGTGCGTTGTTGCCAATCTGATTCGATGAATCGATGTTATAACCTGATAACTCGACAAGGTCTCGAACTGGGATGACGTGTCGTCAGAAAAGCAAGGAAATTTCTGGATTCGCCCAACTTGCGTGATGCAGGATTGCCACTCGAATATAGTCAGCGAAGGAACTTGTAATTAATATGCTGAATCATAAGATGTTGAATAATCTCCTCTAATATTTTTTTAAATCTTCATGGCAAGAAATTTGAATCGACCTATGGCACGAAGGGAAAATTTCCTTAGCTCGGCAACAATCAAGATGAATCACTCAACTCAATCAAAGAGAGTGTGCTCCAGAGATGATTCACTCATTCAATGATTCAATACAAATGTCTGAACAGAAGTGATTCTGGTTTAATAATAATAAACCATTCCTGATTAGTTATTATATTGAAGAATTGTTTATCTTATTGTTTTCTGTGAGTATAATTGTCAATCGTATTAAGTTGACATTGATTATAAAAAATATGTGAATGAGAAAATATTTGTCAGAAATCACTTGACGTTTAAAAATAAAACGTTTTCTATTAAACATTCATGGTCTCCCAAAATGAAAAAGAAAGCAAGAATTCTTTTCTCAGTAAAATTAAATAAATGAATTTAACCTAGTTAGCAACAGTTCTGTGTTCCATTCTTAATTAATGTTGAACTCTTTAGAGCGATTAATTTAAATTTAATTACCAGCGTCTTTCGCTGACAGCATGTAATACAATTAGTCTGCACACACTAATGACGGTAAAGTAATCTATTTTAAAATATGAATTTTTTTAAAACTATTAAAAATATCTTCAATAAAAAATATTCCAAAGAAATGCGTTTTTTACGAAAACTATGATGTATAAATAAAACATTTTTATGAAATGTTTAAAATATTGCATCCAATTACTTGAATATTCGATTTAAAACAATTAAATGATACTTCTTGCTTTCTCATATAAAGAAATTTTGTTGGGAGAACATTCATATACATGTTTTATGCCACATAATTTATTAATTTGTTACTCATAAGGCGTAGATTAATTTAAAATAATTCTTTGTTTCGGATTTAAAGACAATTTTTATTTATTTCTTGCAAATATTTTATTGCTAAACCTGGAATATTTTTGTTACTCATATCATCTCCATACAATTGTGCAATAATATGAAAATAAAAATTTCTATCTTAATTCAGTGATAACATTTGTGTGAAAGTTATGAATTTTCAAGGTTTCTAAGTAGACATCTAAGTGTATCACAAGGTCTACTTGAAAATGGAATGCTATTCGTTCATTCTCTTTATTTTGATGAAAGTCAGTCATGAACATTGTCACCCTTCAAACATATTAAAAATTAAAAGATTGAACATTCCAGAAATAGCGTTCTAGATATTTGATTTACATGATTTACCTACAATTACCAAGATGATATCACAATTAGTTCCTGAATATAATGAAAATGTTGTACCAATCCGTTAGCGTGAACGACAAGAACCTCAAAACGTGCCCGTATTCACCCATTGAAAAATCAAATATCAAAAAATCCAAAAGACAATGTGATTTCAGACCTATACATTGTATCCAAACAACGCCAACATACCTGCCTCCAATATCGTGACGGTACCACTATTTCCATGACGGTTGGCTTTAAAATGGAGATTTAGGTACGGTCCTGGAATCTTAAAAGGACTCACGAAAAACATCCAGGAGTATACATACATTATCGTCATTTTGGTGATAATACTGATATCAATGGGCTTTCCTAAATTCACGTGTTTAGATACGAATCATTAAAATAAAAATATAATTACCCTCTTGTAAGAACAAAAATTAAAAACCAACGACCAGAGCTGGGGATCACCACAGCTGGGGAGAGGGAAACATGACTTTCTATCCGCCTGTGAGCAGGTAACAAGGTTCCGCGCTACGCTGTGTTGGATGAAGTTGAGAAGAATTTCTCCCAGCAAATCCCAAAAATCTCAGAAAAATCCTTAGCCTCTTTGGCAATACTACTTAATCCTGTGTGTAAAAAATTGATATAAAACAGAAATAAATAAACTTTTCGAAAAATAATATAAGATTAATTATGTTATGTTAAAAGAAAATGGGAGACGGGACCGAGATTCGGACTCGGGAGGTTGAGCTTAGCGCGCTCATGCGCCTACTCACTGCGCCATCCCGTGCCCGTCTTCCATCCTCATTCAACTTCATTCAACATAACATAATTAATTTGTTACATGAAGGTGAGGTTCACCACAATCTAAGAGATTTCTATAATATAAGATTATTATTTATTTTCCAAATAATACAAAACATACAAATATACACATATCTCTATAAAAAAAATTACTCCGTTTTGCCCGCCGAATTTCGAACGGAGACATTATGCTGCTCGCTTGTCTTTCAAATTTTTCTTCGCTTTGTCCGTTCTCGCACTTGCTGTGTTCGCGCTTTTCCTCTCTCATCCTCTCATCTCCCTCATGATATACCATATTGCACAAATCCTTTCTGTGAACTTACCACACTTTTCATATCTTATAAAAATAATAATTATAAATATACTATGAGAAAATACCTAGAATAAGTTGAAGAACAAAATATCCAGAGAATTATTGTTATATTGGCGAGGAGTAATGCACAATTATCCACATAAGATATTATCATCAACCAACGAAGCCCGTAGTTTTCTCATTTTAATGCAAGTTTTAACCAGACATTTTTCGACATATTATTGCCAAACAAGTGAGTCGAATCTCTTCAGACATTTGTTTAGTATTTCGACGTGTTATTCAGTCACGCGGAGTGAATCATCTCTGGAGCACTCTCTCTTTGAATGAGTTGAGTGACTCATCTTGATTGTTGCCGAGCTCAGGAAGTTTTCTCTTGATGCCATAGTTCGATTCAAATTTCTTGCCGTCAAGATAAAAAAAATATTAGAGGAAATTATTCGACATCATATGATTTAGCATATTAATTACAAGTTCCTTTGATGACTGTATTCCAGTCACAACCAGCATCACTCAAGTTGGGCGAATCCACATAATACAAAACATACCTTGTTTTTTCACGACACGTCATCCCAGTTCGATACCTGGTCGAGCTATTTATATCATCGATTTAAGCAATCGAACTGGCAACCACGCACTAACTTCAAGTGTATATGGCACATGGCCCTTGCTTGCGAGCACACATTTCTGCTAGACATTACTTCGCTGACATGACTTCGAGACATTACTTTGGTCACTTCGATGGACATTACTTCGCGTGCTACAAGACTTCACTTCATTGCTTCTACATCTCTTCACATCGCTACAACGCGAAAAGGGATTTTATGACCACGCTACTATCGGTCATAACCAGGTTGGAATTTAGTTGCCGTTCTACCTGGTCTACTCTCCAAGCAACTCAGTTGTTTCCAGGACTGTTTATTCACGTCTCATCACATCAGCACGTTTTCTTTGAAACCAGTATTCTATCATTATTTTTCATTACTTTCATGGCATTTTATTAAACCACCTGTTCTTGTTAGTAATCACCATCCATTTTTCGCCTTATCCTGTACTCGTACTGTATTCTTCTTTTTCCATCATTTCTTGTGCAGGCAAATCATAAATGTCTACACAGCAGCGTTATGTTGGGTTAGGTATGGTAACTAAATGACTTTTCAAATGTCTTATGTTTTTAAGACAAATTCTAGCACCCAACAACTAGAAATGAAACCTACGTTCTTGAGTTTGTTGGACCTAGTTCTTTCACAATCAAAGCTACCGAGATCCAGCAAATTAGCTCGAAAGTTTTGTTTATATGTATAGTTAAATGTAATTTATTTATCTGTATGTATGTAGCTAAAGATGCTAACGTCAGAGACCATTCCTGTCAGTTTCTCCCTCGTTGTCTGACTGTCATCCTTGTTTCAAGTCCTCCTCCCCTGACGGAGACATGTTATTTCTATGATAATGCCTGCCACCAGGGATCGCCCCCGTTGGCAACAAATCATCAAAGACGTTCCACCTCCACCCTTCCCCTACTTCAAAATCACCCCTCCAACGCCAAGAAAACTTTGTGTGAGTTGGCGGCCAAGAGGGAAAGAATTCTGTCATGTTTTCGTGAACAAGGAACGATGTTACAGAGTGTCTCATTGNTGGCGGCCAAGAGGGAAAGAATTCTGTCATGTTTTCGTGAACAAGGAACGATGTTACAGAGTGTCTCATTGAAACAGAAAGCTAACGTACGACATTGCACAATTTACAAAAAAAAGAAGATATAAAACATACTAGGTAATGTGAATTTACAAACTCCCGAAACGTATATGTGCAATTTAATCCATGAAATCACAGATTTTAAATTTAAAACAATTGCCGCTTACTATTTACGTTTCTCCAAAACGGAAATATTTATTTTATATTTATTCCGAAGAGAAGCTCTTTGAAGCACTTATTGAGTAACCTCCAAAAATGTATTCTGTGAAAAAAAAAATAGTTCTCAAGTGTAATGTTGTAGTAAATCTATTATTAAATTGCACAATCTCTCTTGAATTCAAGAATGCTTCTCTCAAGAAACTTAGTATTAAAGATCTTCTGGGTCCAATTCGTTGAGGTTACTAAAAGTATTTTGAGGATAATTTCATATTACACATATTGCAAGAAAATATATGGCAAAAATAATCATACATCTCAAGGTTAATGTTCTACAGAAACATTTTCTGTAATTTTTTTGAAAAATTAACTGTTTGTTGTGAATTACTTTATATTAGAAATTCATTTTTGTTAAAAGTAAACTTCATTTTGACTCCAGTGAAATAAAACAAACACATGGGTCAAACAAATTTTGGTTAAAACAAAAGTCTTAAAAAAACACATTTTATTTAATGATACTGGCAGTGAAAGTCTTGAAATTTCGGTTTGTTTGAAGATTATAAGCATGGAAACACGTACAGTACAAAAGTAATTTATAAGATTCCACTCTATTTTAAAATAATTTTGTTTTCAAAATGCCATTTAAACATAGTTTTGAAAAATAGTACAAATTTTGATGCATTCGTTTATTCATAAATTAGTTTATTGTCCTCCATGTGGTCATACGCAGTTTGTAACTGCTTTTTGGACAATAAAGTTTAAAGCATTTTATATTTACAAAAAACTCACAAGTGTTCTTCATAATTTTACTGCCATTTCTTTTAGTTTGCATCAAAAGAGCTTTTATAAGTTTTGTGATATAAGTAACCAGTGAACTTCGAGTACGATGGCCTGCCTGCGTGTTAAAGGGATAGCTATTACGCAGTAAGGCGCGTTTGGGAATATATGGTGTTATCAACAATTTATTTGAGGTCCAAGACAAATTTTTTTCTATTAATTTATTTGACACATAGGAAGTTTGTATTTGTTTTCTAATAAATTTAAGGGGGTAGTCATTTTTCATCAAGATTTTCTTGTCTTTAATACATAGGATAGAATAGATAAAAAGACTATTAGAGTGAGAGTGATTTTAAAATTTAAATTTTTTTTTCTCTCCTTATCTATTCGTTCGTGTCCAGCGCCTTGCGCGAGCGACGTTGAACGACGGCGCCTCTTTCCCCTTCCTTCCGATCTGCCCTGCTACCCTGCGGCGACCACCCTTTGCACCGAGGACGGAGGTTGCTGCCCTCTGAGGCCTGACGGAGCACGAATGCTTCCAGGTGATTAGGCATCTGGCGGAAACAAATCACCCGGTGACCCTCACTCGCCCACTGCACTGCGGACGGCGGCCTTCCGACGACGACGAAGCTACTGGAGTCGAGAGGGAGGGAGGGAGGGAGGGATGACGAATAGAAGGCCCGCTTGCACGAAAACGACGGAGAAAAAAGAGAGGAGAAGAAATGGGATCGGACACTTCTCAATTAATTGGCTTTAAGAGTCATTGTTTATACTGTCTATTATATTGTCTAATACTTTGATATTTATTTCTGAATTATTGTCTAATACTTTGATTTGATATTTCTGAAATAACTTTTTTGTGTCTTATTAAATAAAAATTTGTTGACAATAAATTATTATTACAAAACGGCCTTTCTTTTGTCACGATAATGCACAATAGTAGAATATACAATTCTATGACACAATAATAGGTAAAAAAATAAAATAAAATTATGTTTAAATATTAACAGAATTCAACGTGTAGAATGTGGTACTCTTTAAAAGTATAAACATAATTTTTTTAAACCTTTTGTTATTTTCTTACTTAACGAATGTTTAATGGTATTCTATAAGGTGTATAAATTCACAATATTTATTGTCCCAAGAATCGTATTTAGTGATGTATTTATTTATTATTTAATTTTCATATTGATATACAGCGTTGATTTGATATTTCCGTATTTTTAATGAATTTAATTATGTAGTATGTTGAGTAGTGGCAGAAGTAGGTTGCACGCATGCGCCGAAGCCTGAATTTTTTATTTTGTCGACCCCGGTGCGAAGACGAAGCGCGGGGCGAAGGGGAGTCTTGGTCTTGTTATCTGGAACGTGGGAGAGAGCGGATCATGTTAGAGCGAGCTCTGCAAAACCGTGGAACGTATAGTAAATATACATCTATTTTGTATTAATTAACACCACGAGCTGATAGAGTGTTCGATTCGATTTGCTAAGTTGACAGAATGTGATAGTTCAGATTCATTTATTGTATCTTTGGAAGTTTCGTGTTGATCAGTAAAACATTTCATGTAATAGGAGTAAAGTAGTGGAAGTTTGAACTAGTAATATGTGCTTATCATGACTGATTGGTGAATAGGAATTATGATTTAAGGGAACAGAACTATATAAAAATTACTTATGATCAGAACTAGAATTTGATGGTACATGTTATGTGAACCACGCTGTGAAGTTGATGATATAAATGTAAAAGGTTTTTGTTTAAATTGAACTGGAATTTACTACGAGTTCAACTCGTACGCTGGTCGTGAGTATATGAAAGGTTTTCGTATTACTTGGAAAGGAGTTAGGTCGTTGACTTATACCGGAGGCTCATTTATCCATTATTTTAAGGAAGGTACTGGTGGCGTACAGCTACATTCATGGTGAACTGACTGTACTAGGCAGACGGCTGTATTCGAGATCGTGGACGGGCTCGAAGCGTGGTGACGGAGTTTATGTACGAAAATCTACTGTGAGTGAAAACAATATTATTTCGACACAATTAGAAGAGAGAAGAAATCCAAGAAAATATTGTGTAGTAACAAAACCATTGTAAAGTAATGTGATTCTGGTAGATGCTTGAGATGTTTCTTTTGTTTAACAATTTATTCCTACCATTACGAAAGTAACTTTGAATTTATGTTAAAATTCTATGGAAATTGAACCAAACTCATTTCCTTGCGTATTATTAATAAATTTTGTTGTTGTTTAACATGGTTTCTATGCTCCAATATAGTTTCCCTTACCTTGTATGCCTGTAAGTATAAGTTTATTTGGATTCCTATTTCCCGTTACATTATCATTAGTAAAATTTTATTTATTTTTTGACGCGCTTTGTTCTGAAACCGTACGGTCTCATTTCACTAATTTCTTACAACAAATTTAAATAATTTTAGGTAGTAAAATCTTAGTGTTACACATGGATAAAAAATTGTATTAAACAAATATGAGTATCTTAAAAATATAAAGAATATCTTACAACAATCTTGAACAAAGTACAATTTGAAACAAATATCCAGCAAAGAGGAATTACGACATACTCATCTCAATATGAGGAAGTTAATGTAGAATTCCCAAATTCGTTAATAATGTGTAACTCTTTTTTGGTAGTTCGTGTTGACTGATCCAGTAGCAGTTATATTACGAATCTTGCCGCCCTTACTTGCACCATGTTTTTACAATACAGAAAACTTCTAAACGTATCTTAGATGTCCCGTGTCATTTAGCATTGTGAATTATAGTAGTTTCATCGCTATTCTTTCTGAGCTGGATAGCTCTTGGTAATACGTCAAGAATAGCTCAACAAATCTGTATTAGTGTTAGAAGACAAAAATTGAATTATTCCATATTCTACCATAATTTTGTCAGTTCTTGGATCGATATGTTTTTCTATTTGAATAGAGTTCATTTACACGTTTACACCAAAAGAAAAGTATTTCCAAAAGATATGGACTTAAGATTTTTCTAAGTAATGAGATACACAGTTACAATAGAGAACGTAGGATGGGTAACTTACATAACATTTACTTACTTTTGTAGTGCGCTTTACATAATTACTTGAGGTTTTTTCTATTTTTCGAAGATTTTCGTTGAGAGAAGAGAGTTCGTGTTTTTAGTCACGCCACAAAAATACATTTATTTATGATCAGGAACCACGTTACATTACTACCATTCGAAACATTTCTGAGATACCCTTTTCCTAATCTGTTAATATTCCTTAATTTTTTTAAGATCACCAATAAAAATATTAGTAAATAATAACTCTTTTTTAAAATTTTGTATTATAGTAGTACATCTCAAATAAATGACTGTATGTTTTTAATCTTATTCATATGAATAAATAAACAATGAAAATTTGTAATAAAACACGCAAATTCACTTTGGTATACTGTGTATGTCTCAGGAACGGGTGAGTAACATAAAGAACATAATACAAAGTCTGATAAAATTTTCCCAGTGTACACCGCCCCCCCCCCATGCTATTATGCAGAGCCCTTCCACTGATGTGTGGCACGATATGTTTCTTCTTCTCCGCAACTGGTTGAGTGTATCTCGCATGAAGCATCTCGCACCATTTAAGGCCGAAGCCTCTTACCCGCTTTCGCAGCCACTCAGTTGTGACATGTTGTGCGGAGCGAGAGTGCAGATTTCACCTCAAATCACACCTATCACCATTGCTGTCACCGACAGCATGTCGGGTATTGCTCGGTGAAAATGGAGACCTGACTGGGAAGTGAATCCACGACTCTTCTTTCTTTTCGTTCATATACTCTGACTATAGTAGAATTAAAACTAGAAAAGGACTGCTTTTGCGAAGTACAATGCAGCGCAGGGAAATGTCTCTGCTTCCATCCGTCACAAGATGGCGGTGTCCTTCACGACTGGGGTTGATAGATTTTTTTTCTACGCGTAGTCAGGGCAAGACTTGTTCTTAAGAAACGAGGTTGAAGGATGTGGACAGGATAATGACATAGGGAGATTGACTCAGCGACAACGCCGCTCCCAACCGTAACACCACCTAGCCGATTATCCAGTAGGGTGGGCCGAAAAAACTCAAAATTTGTTTTCCAAGTCGTAATACCGCAGAAAAGTTGCGAATTATGGAGAATAAAAAGGGGTAAAAGAAGAAATAAATTCGGTTCACATTTTCCGGTCGCGCATGTGCTCTGAAGATTGCTGAAATTTGGAAAAATTTACATCTTTACGATAGTTTTTAACATTTTTTAATTAGCCTTTTCTCCAACGTAATAATTCAAATTCTGTTGTATTAGAACCGCAGAATATAATGCTTCAATATTATTGAAATTCTTCAACATCTTCCGGTTGCGCATGGAATTTTGAAAAAAAGAAGAAGAAAAAAACAAATAAAGGAAGATTGCAGATCAAAGAAAAAAATACTCACAACTTACATGTTTTTTATTTATTAAAGACAAGGTTAAAAGTATAAAAACAAATTATTTTAGACCATTAATAATATTTATAAACAGAGTTTTTTTACTGTAAAAAACTAAGTTTTTGTGTGAAGAGTCATAAACCCAATAAACTCATGTTGAACAATTGAACATCTCCGCTTTCGCTCATTATTAGCTGAAGGTACTTTGAAATCTGATTTACAAGTTAAGTTAGGTATTGTTCACCTTGACAGCAGAGTTGTTCTGATAAAACCATCCCTAGTCTCAGCTCCGTAAACTTTTCCTGACGTTTCTGTAACGAGTTTCACACGTCCATCACTGCCTGTGTGTGACGTGGAAATGTCTTGATACCCAAATCAGGGACTAAGTCACTTTGAATGTGTGATTTAATTTCATCGCCACTAATATATTTTAATAATGGTGGGGAGGATAAATCACGGTCCATCTAGGTAATTATTTCGCAATAATATTGAGCCTTGAAATTAAGTTTTGGTGACATTAATGTTTTGATAGTGGTTCTCATTTGATCTAACTGTCTAGCTTTTAGAATTTGTCGAAGTTCAAGCTCTTCTATGTTTTTTTGTATTATCTTGTCTCATGGCTAATATTAAATGTTCTGGATGAGCCATTTCGTTCGATCACAGGGTCGACAATATTACGTAAAGTTTCAGACAGGTATTGATTGATATACAAGTTTTGGTCCCTCTGTAAAGTATTTACTTGTTTTAATAGTAAACCACATTAGCATATATGACATCAAAAGAAATACAACTATTTCTTGAAATTCAGGTGTGGGATTTTCTTCACTTAAGTACAATCTGACAGGTCGATTTGCTGTTGTCAACCGGCTCGAATGTGATTGCAATGAACTTAATTGCCATGGAAATAGCATGTACATGTTGCTGATCCTTATTTAGTATACTTCTGTCTATTGTGAGGATCTGACAAGCGATACTCTTAAAGCCAATCACTTGTCGTAATAACGCGGAATTGAATCCTAAAGGCTAGTCAGTGACACTCCATCATTACTTAAAATGTATTTAAAAAACCTTAGTTTTTTTCTGTAAAAAACCTGTTTATAAATATTATTAATGGTCTAAAATAATTTGTTTTTATACTTTTAACCTTGCATTTAAAAAAGAAAAAACATGTAAGTTGTGAGCATTTTTCCCCTAAACTGCAATCTTCGTTTATTTGTTTTTTCTTTCTTTTTTTCAAAATTCCATTCACTTTGAAGGTAATGCGCATCCGGAAGATGTTGAAGGATTTCAATAATATTGAAGCATTATATTCTGCGGTTCTAATACAACAGAATTTGAATTATTACGTTGCAGAAAAGGCTAGTTAAAAATGTTAAAAACTATCGTAAAAATGTGAAATTTTCCAAATTTCAGTAATCTTTAGAGCACACGCGCAACCGGAAGATGTGAACCGAATTTATTTCCTCTTTTACTCCTTTTAGTCTCCCTAATTCGCAACTTTTCCGCGATATTACGACTTGAAACATAAATTTTGAGTTTTTTCGTCCCACCCTATTATCCAGTCCTTATCTAGTTTTAATTCGACTACAGTTAGCTACCTCTTTGACCTACATTTAAATTAAACTAAAATTATACTTAATGGATAAATATTGTATACAGAGAACGCAAGGAGGAAAAGGATAGTTGTGTAGGTGTAGTTAAGAAAGAGTGAAGTCATGGATTAATCAAGAGATCATGTTTCGAAACTGAACATATTAACTATAACACGCACATTTTAAACAGATTTCTGAAGTATATCATTTCAATGGGACTCTTTTCAACACGTAAAAAATGTGAGAATATCATTGTCAACATGTATCATATAGTCAACTGATATACATTTATCAATATTACTGAATTTTGAGAGGTGACTACCATGAACATTGAATTTCAATTTTCCTATCTATCAAAATGAAACAAATTATACATCAAACTTTAGCTTAGTTTATTCTGAATTATAAAGTATGAATTTTTGCGTTCGACGTATCCATTTTTGTGAAAATAAACTAGAAGCGCTTACGAAAGATGAGAATGTAGGGGTAGTGACATGGTCTGTTTACATAACACCAGATACAACGCAAGCTGATACAAAAAGCAAAATGTTACAACGCAAGCTTGTGTATCGTCGAGACGTGAACTGAAAATGGAAGAAACTGATAGGAGAGATTAATTTCAAAAAAGAATGGCACTACTCCCATATCTACAATATCAAAACATCAGAAACTCCCATCAATTAATTTGTTTTGATTCAAATTGTATACCTCGTGTGAAATTACCACAACAGAAAAAAAACATTTCTTAAGCTTTATCTTTGTTGATTATTTCTGTTTTTTTTCCTGCGTTGAGAGTTATTGCTTATATTTATTTTCAAGGTCAATTATAATAACATCATTTTTATATTGAAAGAATTAATATCTACTCTAAAGGTTATCCAGTTTTTCAAAAGTAATTTTATTGGCATTTCCACGACGTCCATATTTTACGTTCACTAGCCCCGATAATACTTATCCGCTCACCTATCGCCCGGTTAAATTTACCCCAGCGGTTGTGGAGCTATCCAACGGAGAGACCATGGTGAAAGAGAATCAAGCATTACTGGACAGATAAGTTGTTCGAGAAGTGCTGTTCGGTATGTAAGAACGCTAGCGAGAGACGCTATTAGAAAGACTATTTTATTTACATGGATATTAACCCATCACGTTTCACTCGGTTTCATATATTAAATGAACTCAAGTAGTCAAGAAACATTATTTTTCGAATAAATGTGTCAAATAAACTTTTCTGATGAAATTTTTAAACGCTTGGCTCTTGGAAAGAGAAAAATATTTTTAAAACAACAACAGGAAATCGTTTACACTTCTTTTAATGCTCTAATACACATCGTTAGTGTAATTTGCTCCATCAAGTTACGAAGAAAGGGAACGAAAAAACGGNCGAAAAAAAGGGGGAATTTGCGCGTTAATGTTTAATGTATTTGCGCTATTATCCATACTAATATATAGATGTGTAACGCCGAAGTTTTTCTGTCTGTTTGCTACACTACTAAACAACTGAAACGATCGTGATGAAATTTGGCAAGGATATAGTTAACATGTTCAGAATAAACATAGACTAATTTATATTTTAAAATGCGTGAAAAGAAGGATAGAAAATGATTTTGACAATAAATGTCGTTGAAATGGGGAGAAAAGAGATGTAGATTTGCTTACGCCACCTCAATGGTTAGAGATAGGTGATAACTATGAATGGCAATATATTGTTCACCTCAAAGAGTTTTTTGTTGACACCGTATGTCAATCCGCAAAGTTCTATCGGTAAAGTCCGTGAAATTATGTCTATCTGCAAAGGTTTACCTACATTATCAAAAAAAAAAACGTTATTAAAAATAGGAGTGTTAAATTACTTCAATTTACGAGAATAATTAAGGAAGGAAAACATAAATCATCATCAATTTAATATTTTTGTTTTGTATTGTGCATTTAACTAAAATGTAAGGGTAAAAACATCTAAACATCGTACAATATGGACGAATGGTTTAGATTTTAATGAAATAGTGCAGCCGCTCTGGTGCCGTTGTGTCTTGCCTCTGAAAATTCAACCTGCGCTGCTCCCGGCGAGTCGGTTCGTTGGTCTCAGAAGTAAAAAAGATTCCGGGCAACGCCAGGTAATCAGCTCGTTAAAATATACAAGCCAAGGAAGACAATTTCATACATTGCTAAAAATAATATTTATAGTATTTTTAAAATTTCAACAATGAATATTTTTATAAACGTAGGCTTCCGCGGCCTGATTCAGTATGAGCTTCTTTGTTCGTAGGAAACAAGTTCACAATGATTATTTTTGTCCAGAAAAAGGTGAATTCACCTCATTGCTTTTTTCACGTACCCGTCACATTCTACCTTCCTCCACATGTCCCTTCGACCGTGTTTACCATCGCCCAACGGAAGGACATCTACCATTCCAACACCACTGCGTTCACTCTCTCTGTCTTTCTCCCACACCTGCTTTGAGCAAGAGATTGCATCCCGCGTCGTTGTCAAAGGAAAGTTAATTGCCATATTTCATCATCGCCCGAGTTGCGATTTTTTTTCGGGCTCCGGTGTTCACCCTGGGGGTTCTGATATTTGTGTGCGGGAGAGAGATTCTCTCATGGTGAGTGTTATGCCTCTGGGACACATGTACGGGTAACGAGGGAAGTTTATCACCGAAGAAAGTTTTATTACAGGAAAACCAGATTTTTTCCAATTAATAAAACGTTTATAATGGAGATTAAATTTTACGAGGTGTTTACTCAGTGAATGCGTTTATTGTTTAGTTCCGAGTGGATACGTATAGAAGTGGATAACGTATTGAATTTTATCGGAAAAATAATTGGCGTCTAAAGAAACAATTATTTCTAATTATTATTATTTTGGAAACTTTAAAAAATTTAAGAGTTTTAACACAACTTCGGTAGTTGGATATGTAATCTTAAAAATTACTTTTGGAGAAAATATTGATAGTGGAATAAGAAGAAAAATATTATGATGGAGGCTTCCCTTTTCTTTCCCAAAATTCTGACGCCAAAAATAAATTACAATATCCACACTGGTGACAACTTTTACAACTACCTTCAATTTACATATGAGAGTTAGTGGAATTTGGGCTCATATACATCCCGGTAAACTCATTGTTGATTAGGCAGATTTCGATAATTATACCAGAGTTTCAAGGATCTAGTGACGGTATAATCCAATTTTCATATGTATACCTTCGCGGGTATAATACTTACTAGATCGGAGCTCGACGTGTAGTTGTGTTACAATAATCAATAGAACAGAGACACTTAGCAAACTAATAACGTCCGCAATAATTAAAACACGAAAGTACGTAAACATCTGGCAGAGAGATTCGAATTTTTTAGAAATTACTATATACAGAACGAATATAAACTTCGAATGTAAAGTTATGTAGACACATATTTGAAAGATCCATAAAATATAACAAATGTTCTAGTGAAAATATTTTTTATTGTTTTTTCGTGTTGTGTAATGAAATATTTGAACTCGAAATGCAGTTTTTATATTTTACAGCGGTCATAATTATCAAATACGTCGTTTTTATCTCGTTTCATACGTACGCGAAATTTGAGAATTTAATGCTCTACACCTGATTGCAAACAACATTAAATTGGAGGTTGAGAGATACATTATTTATTTATTTCAAGAATCACACATTTTTCTCTTCACTCCAAGATAATCGTTTTTTGCTCAACTTATGTGTCCCTATTCATAGTTTTGGAGAAATTCTTAGTTATTATTAACAAGTGATACAAATGAAGCACGTAAGTTGACGTGCTGTTCGTTGACCGAATAGTCTATCGTTTACCGTTGAGACGGATCCTTTCTTTTTTACTTTACAAATTGGGTGCGGGTCGGAAATGACCCATGAGAATCAAACTACGTTTAACTCCATAGTCCGAAATTTAGTTAATAAGGATCAGCGTATAACGCCATGAGTCTTCTCTGCCCTTCTGAGCTTCAGTCCATTAGTGGCTGTTGGACTAGCAATATCATCGCAATTTACAAATAAGCCTCGAAGTTTGGAAATCAACTCTGTCTCTCACGAGGTGATCCCACTGACGTATGTAGCAGGTAATTCAGTTTTTAAGTTGTTTTT
Source organism: Laupala kohalensis (assembly GCA_002313205.1). Taxonomy (NCBI): domain Eukaryota; kingdom Metazoa; phylum Arthropoda; class Insecta; order Orthoptera; family Trigonidiidae; genus Laupala; species Laupala kohalensis. The sequence continues at coordinate 425,650 of NNCF01127420.1, read as the reverse complement.
TTCGGACACAAACTATTTATTAGTTTTTTTTGTATATACGAATATAATTTATTTTTTATTTATAATTCTACGGCTAATCCAAAGACTCTATTGAGGCTGCTACGCATTTCTCTACACATCTCGCGTCAAAAACCCCGACCGCACTGCGTAATATTGTTACTTTTTATTGTTAAGTAAATCATCAATTTCAATTTCAACTTCAATTTAGTTTATTCACAATAATTTTAACAATACACAATTAAACTTAATTCTACAACCCCGTTTGTAACGTTGTCATTCCGGGGTCTCTGTTTCTCCTCCTGAATCCTTGCTACGCTTCTTTCCATTTAGGCTAAGTGCCTATTTGTCGCATCTTCCTGCATCGCTCGTATTTTGCTAGGTGTCATTGTTCGCTTCATGCATCGCTGCCTTTATTGTTCTACGTAATGTAAAACAGCTTGAAATATCAATTTTGTTTCCAGCAATTTACTCTTTTCGTTTAATGACTTCAGTCCTAGTCGTTTAATAATTTTGACAAATTATCCATACGTGGATAATCCATCTAGTCCATGTGTGACATTCCCATAAGATATGGTCAGACGTCTCCTGGTCTTGTCTGCAAGTACATACATAGTCCGTCGCTTACTTTTCCAATTATTTTCCAGTAAGTTGTGAAATCGCCACGTCCCGTTATTGTCTCTGCCATGTATGGACTGTTTTGGCCATGTCCTTGTCAGTTCTCGGTAAGTTACATCCGGTATGTATTGAACGTTTGTCGTCCTTTCGTACACAAAAATGAACCTTTAAAAATTACGAAATAAAAGAATACGTAATCATTTGTTTTTGTTGATAAAGAGGGAGCGATTCTCACTGTCCGTCAATGGGACGAATGTCATAACGCATAGATAAACATTGATCCGGCTGAAGGGTTAAACCATGATATTAGATTTACACGAGGTTATAAAGAATAAATAACATTATAATGAAAATATGTTGACTTTAGTGTATAGTTCAACAAGAAATTGGTTATATTTCATTAGCTCTCACAGGTCATTATCGACATGAACATCTGCAGAGTAAAGAATATATTCGACTCACGAAGGAGAATCTTAGTACATACTGTTCCGTCGTAAATCTTTGATTATTAATTTAATTTGATTATATAATGGACGATAATTGTAGTAGAATTTTATAAACAAGCAATGTATTTTACTCACAACGTTTTGTGAACACGTGTGTGACTACCACAAACGTAAATAGCAGTACTACTACTGGAGCAAAAATGTTGAAAATGGTTTTTTGAGTAATATGACACAGATTGGAACGTACACTTCTTTTATCACTTGCTGAATTTATAGTGGTACCCATGAATCAATAAAGTGTTATTCAACATTATTGCATCAGTAGTAGTACACAGCGTTGACACCACTTCTTTTGGAGTTTTGGCGATGCACCAATCGTTCAGCTATGCAAAGTTGTTACTAAATTATTACGGAATAGGGCGACAATTGATTCAATGTTTCACCGTATGTTTTCTCTTTTCCCCTAAAACAGTTTTTCACCAGAGCCAGGTTTCACGGTTTGAATGTCACGAAAAATTGTTTAAACAATTACATACAACACTTGTTGAAAAATCCGAGTACTCAAAGTTCATCGTAATAGTTTATACTATGAATAATCATAAATAACAATTATAAGTTTATTGTCAAAACAGCAGATACGAATGGACGTGGAGGACAATAAATAAATTTACTCTCCCGAAGCAAGCAACAGATCATCTCATCAATTCAGATCAACGACCCTGAGGCAAAGGCGGATTGATCATTTGAACACACTCCTAAGATAAGAATAAAAGTCAGTGTTGTAATATTAACAGAGAAACAACAAATTTGTATTTAATAAAACACAAAAAGACAGTTTACTAGAACGTATTATTACAAACTATATATTATTCGGAAAATATTGTTCATAAACCGTAAATATTAAAAGAACTCTAAATTCGAGATTTATTATTTTAATGGGAAACACTATAGGCAAGAACCTACAGAGCCTGAATATATTCGCCTCTACCCAAAGGAAAACAGGGAAAAAAAACCGGATAAGGAGAGAAAATCGTTTTAAGTAGAACTGAAGAAGTACTATATTTCACGCCAATCACAAATTTTATTAGCTTATATCATTCCTTTCTTTTAAACATAAATAATACTTAGTTTGTACAAAGAACAAACAAAATAACCCATGAGTCACTACGAAAGTCTGTCGTTCCAGTGTCAAAATGTTTCTCATTATTGCGACAGTACGTAGCCGGATGATGACAATACTCTGCATTGGTAATGAAACTGTAGCTCATTTTTCGAGATATGCCAGTGAAATACGTTCATTAAAACCAGGGAACAAGCTACTAATAACGCTTCTTTAATTATAGCACAGAAATGAAATTCAGTTCCGGTGGAATGATTCTCATATTATCAATTCATCCATCCAGATACAATCATAACACATAATTTATACATGTTCATTTTCTAAATATTCATGATGTATGTGTAAATTGACGCGGTCCTCTATCACCAATTGTAATTGTTTAGTTAACAGTTAATTTTTTACGGGAAATATTTTACAAATAGAACGTTATTTTTCTGTACGTTTAGGATTGAAAGGTTGTATACGAAATATCAGGAGTCAATATGAATACAAATAGGAGCGGCATTCATGCCATTGATTGTACGTCAGAAAATATCTTCAAACTTTACCAGTAATTCTTAAAAAAACAAAAGAGAATGTATGATAAATAGGTCATTGAGTGTTACATTATTTTGCTGTCATATTATACACTTAACATTTTACAACCCTCCAAAAGGTACATTTCCGGTAGACATAAAATGGCGTCTACGACAAGATAAAGTGATGACGGTCGTGAAGGTATTTGTTTTGTGTCATACGTGTAATCACGGTGCAACGCAGCAATCTTTATGAAAAAAATCAAAATAAAATGAGAGGTTAGTAGAAGTGAACAAGTTGGTAGAGCTCTGTGTTGCTGTCTGGATGGCCAGATTTCGATCCCCTGTGAGGAGGCCAGATTTCGTCACACCTCAACATCCAGACCATTCAGCCAATTTTAAAATGAGTAGTAGGTCTATCCTAGGGTCCAACAGGTCGGAGCGAGATGCTGACCTCATCTCCTACTCCTAGGTAGGTAGGTAGATCATGATTTGGGTGGATCCTGCTAATTACAGAGCCTTGTATGTAGGCCTTAAAGACCCCTTGGTCCCTTAGTGCAGTTAGTTTCACTCCAACCCGAGGACCACGCTTAAGGACATCAAGGAGAGGATCTTGTGATATGCTATAGGCTTGGGAAAAATGAACCTAGGTAACGGTATCTAATTTGGGCAAAAACTTCGCTCACAGTACATGCGCAGAGGTCTCCTCCTCCACGCCGCCATCTCCTACACCTTGGATCCTGACTGATAATGTGTAAGTGTCTCCGTAGGGTTTTCTGTTCTGTTAAATGTTGAACAACTCTCCTGATACGACTCCTACCTAAGTTTAGTAGGACATTCTTATATTCTTGGTTAGGCTCTGAGATTAACTCACGGGTTTAATTTCCTCCTCCTAATATTTTCCTAACTCGAGGCCTTCTAATTGCGGAACTCTACTCTCCATGAGCCCCTTGTGTGACTTCGGAATTTGCTGTGTTCTTTAGGTTAGTAAATGGGTATGACAGAGTGAAGAAGTTGGTATATATAGTAAAGCTTGAATGATGTCGATTGAACTTCCAAATAAAAGAAACACTCTAATACTAGACTGGCCGTGGTTGAGAATATAACTCACAATCTTAGATCTGCGAAACGTTCGCTACAGCAGTCTCATGTGCAAATACGAGGGAATAATTTACTTATTAATAATATAGCGATCCAAAACCTAGACCTGCAAATAAGTGCGTGCTCCTCATTCCTTTCCATCACGTCTCATCCTTTCTCTCACCATTCACCTCTTCTCACAAGGGAAGAGCAAAGGGGAAAGAGGAAAGTGAGCTGGCAAGTGCTCGTCGACCCCGGAATTAGAAGCCGTCGAACAAAGACTGTCTGGAAGCGACGGCCTCAGGGTATCGCACAAAGCGCGAACCGTCGACGCGGCGCGGCGGCACGAGATGAAAGACCAAATTGCAAAACTACATTATGAAGCGCTAGAGTCCAGAGCTAACAGCGGCAGCGGGGACGGAGGAAGAAGCTTTGTTGCAGCGTCCGACGAAAGAAAAGGAAGGTGATTCCCTCACCAGGGTGACGACGCGGTGATTGTCAGGGTGGTGAAAGTCCTCTTCCTTTTTTGTGTAATATATGGTAATTGACGACAAAAAAATTCTGAAGTGACATGTTAGGTCCTAATATATCCAATGTTCTGAGTTTTATAGACAGTGTTATGCATTGCTAGACAGCGACATATCTAAAAATTAGTAATACCCATATAACCAATAAAATTAAATAAAACGAAAATACGGGAGTTATTGTTGAAATGTCTTACAACTCGTGAGACGGCTTACCGCAAGTTACAGAAACATCGCATGATGACCGGTCGAATGTGTTACCGAACCTTAGGCACTTGAAGCACTGCAGAGGGTTCGACAATATTGGCGACACGAAGTGTATAATAACCATAAGATATGGATTCCGGAAGTGACGGACGATCGAACGGTAGAATCAATGTGGAGGTGGGGACGAACGTCCTCCTTCTTCTATGGATGGAACCACGCCTTGAGGTTAAAAAATGCGCAAGTTATGGCTGGGGTGAGTATAAACGTTGATTTTAAGGTTTGAAATTTCTTTCAGGGTCATAATACTACTTATTTGCTAGTCTGTACGTGCCTCCAGCAGAATTTCACCATTCCGCTGGCGCACGACAAATTGAAGCTTTCCGATTTAGTCAGCGATTGCTCTTGCAAGACGAACCGCGCTAACTGACTTAAATGTCTTACCTTCCTCGACACATTTCATCAAAAGGAAGCGAGTCTTTGTGGGTCTGTCGCTACTCTTATAAAAGAAATTGTGTAAATTCACGGTTTCAACAACTAGTTGTCTCTTCCCAGAGGAAGAGGGAAGTGGTGTTATTATCCATACGAATGGACTACATTTAACCCCCGTGTTACCCACCCACCACGGAGTCCTACAAGGGGACACCTTACTGAGGTGCCAGGGTTGACACGGGGATATAGCGAGGACACGCAGGGTTCTTTACGCATGCGGTTTGCACGAACGCCGCAGACCAGCGGGAATATCACCTTGCTTCCCCATCACTCTGGAGTTCAGTCAAAGACCAAGTCCGACCCGATTGGTCGGGGATGAGTTAGCCCCCCCCCCCCATCGCCCGTCTAGAAGAGGCCAAGGTCAAAGCAAGCGTATTAGATGACTCATACAAACAAAGCCTCCTAGGGTTGCATGAGCCCCTCAACTCACCAGGACACCCATTCCCTCCGACACGGGTCACCATGCACGGCAAACACATGGGTGAGCGTTCAGCACACAGAGAAGGCCAGTAATGAAGATAAAAGCGATAAATGTGAAAAACTAGGTAAATAGGAGAAAAGATAGATAAAAGGAAATTAATATTCGAGAGCCTTCTCTGTATATCTCCGTCAGGACGTGGAGCGACTCACTTTGAAGGCTACGCTCCCACTTACTAGTTTCGCTTGCTGGTCCGATTGTACTTAAACAACCTAATATCACCGTGTTCGAAAGAAAATTATATTTATTTCGAGATATATTTCAATAAGAAAATAGATGAGTGTAGAAAAAAAAAACATTATTTCAATGAAAGATGACCAGATAGAATTAGTAAGCCCATCCGCAAATTCTTTGTATATATACTATTTTTAATAATAATTCCTTTCGTTAAAAAAACTGAGGCGCAAAGGTCGTTAAGACAGCAGAAGGGTGAGGATTTAACATATCACTGTACACACAAATGTTTTCAGTATGCTAATTCAATGTAATTACATTTCAATAGGGTACGCGTAATGACGTAATCACCTCACCACTTTGCTACAACTTCACAGTAAAATTAGCGCTTGACTTGAAACTACGACCTAGTATTGGTCTATCAGGTATTTATAAACAAATGTCCCATCTCAGTTTTACCTCATATTATTTTCTTTCTCACAAGTACCCATCATCGTATAGAAAACTGCGACTTGCATAGAAGGTCATTACAAATGTCTCATACATAAGCTTATTCGCAGGTCATCGTGTTGTCACGGAGCTCACCTCTTACCATGTGCTTTTTTTATGACGTGACCCACTTGATCATACTCCTTCTTGGTAGTACAATGAAGTACGTCGTGGTTAATATAATTGTAGCATTTCTAATAAATTTAATCTGTAGCATTTCTGGAGCGTTACTCACTAGATGTTCATTTACTTTTCCCACTCCCCATTTCCACGTATTGCTGTAACCATACAGAGAGTAGTAACCATGAACTTCATTTTCCTTATCAGCACCAGTTGTTAGGGAAGTCAGGCGGTTTACACTCTCTGAGCTCTTTGCAGAAAAGAGAATCTCCTTCGTTGACCGACGTAGCCAGAAAGCATGAAATTGCCAAGGATAAAACGCTATTTAATATACACTATTTTACGTGAGAACATTGCGTTTAAAGATTGCATTCCTACTAATCCTTGATATTTTTCTGATATTAATTTTCATGAATGTAATATTAACATTTTATTTCCTATTTCATGATCTTAAAATGAAACAGAATCTTAAGATCGTATGATACTTCTAAGTCGTAATAATATCAAAACAGGATAACCATCTCTGATATTATTACGAACTTAATTGAAATCTTCATAAGATTTATTATGATAAAAGTAAGAGTTAAATTACTCAAGTTTAAGGTCTCCAATGATTCTTTGTAATTCGTAAAGTGTAACACCTTACTCTATTATTCCGAAGTAAGTTTAAAGAGTTTTAACAAATAACTATGAAATAAAGTCGTGTCTCAGAAATTATTGCTTCTTAGTTTAAAAAAATAAAATAGTTGTTGCTGATGAGAATGTCATTGTACAGAATCTCTAGCAATTTCATGCATAATCTTTGCATGAAATCGCAAAATTTGTTGAAACTATATATTCTGTCAATACGTTCTATACATACTTAGAAGTGCAATACATCTCATGTTTGAAAACTATTGAGGTATTTTTAGGTAGTTATTGGTTTTGAGAGAGAAGTAGCTCGCATTGATATTAGTTCCATAAAAGAAATCCCGAAAAATTAAATTTCTTCCTATAAACTGAAAAGTATTATAACTTACGTAATGAAAAATGAAAGAGTATATCACATTACACTAATTCATTGAAGGGCGTACTTAAACTCGACAAATCCTCAGATAGAAGGATAACTTCACCATTAAACTTGACACTCCCTTAAGGATTAGGTCTACGTCGGTCTACCTGAGCCCGTCCCGTGAATCCCCAGACAATGGAACCGGTGGGCAGCTTTTTCAGTAAAGAAGTTGACTTTAACATTAACAAAAAAATTATCCATACAAATTGTGATGTTGTTATAGAATAATTGAAATCTACGCTTAAAATGAAGAAAAATGATACCAAACACGACCTTACTGGCATCAAATGCTCATTTGACTATTAGTCCTTTTCTTCCAATTATGTGACGAAAAGAATTCTAGGATAATTTCTCTCTAAGAAACATAGTGATTGGATTTGGAAAAAGAAAAATCTATTATTCAGAGAATTGCTTGAGAATTCTAGAATTCAAAGTTTCCAAACATCAGTGGGGTAGAATTTTTTTATACAACTTGTTCTTATATTTTATTCTTATATTATTTACATTTTGTTATAATACTTCTTAATTTTATGTGTCGACCTCCGAAAACATGTGAGCAATGGCGCTCTTGTAGTCAACACCCGCACATGCATTACTAACAACGGAAATTCAACAATAAAAGAGCAATTCATGAGAAAACACCCTAATTATGAAGAATAAAGAAGAACTTTTGTGGTAGAAAAAAATATTTTAACGAAAAATCGAAGTTAAATCTACGCTTTCTTAGCGGCTACCCCTTTTATTTTTGACATTCAGACGAATAACCAAACCTGGTTTTACAAAATTCTATCTTATTGTTTCATTCGTATCATAAACCGCATAAAAAGCACATTTCATGATTTAGAGGGAAATAAATATTGTGTTAGAAATAAAACCGGAGCCAAAAAGTTCTCCAAAGCCAAAGTGTTTGGTTCTAAAACCCGAAGTGCCGAACGTAGGTGCACTATCTAGGACCAACGCATTTACTCTAGTACGATAAACAATATAATTGTTTTGCTTTCAATCATATGTTTCATGAAAGCATCAAGAAAATTATAATTGGAATTCTGCGCACAATGTTCTCGTAATCAGAGGCCCCCAAAACTGATATATTTGTCAAAATTTCTCGACCGAATATTTTTCACGATTACAATACTTTTTATATACTATGTTAATCGAAGCTTAAAACTCAGTAATGTCATAAATACGTTGTGTCTGGGTTCATTTTTTTGGAAGTATGTGTATAATTCAACAAATTAAGAGAATGGAAATAAAAATAAAAATGTTTAATTCAAAGCACTTTAAATAACTCTCCAGTAAGTGACTCATGAAATCCATTAGCGGCAGGTCGGTCGGTTGGCAGGACTGCGCTTTTCAGCTCACACACGATTCAACTATATTTCCTTCACCGTAGTAACAGTTAATCTATGAAAATA
>NNCF01127420.1:401027-416765 GCA_002313205.1 Laupala kohalensis | reverse complement strand
TCTACGAAAATAAATATATTTACAAATATACACGGTGTATTGCTAATTATCCAATAAAAATATATTTAAAAATATTTTGATGTTTCTTTAGCAAGAAACGCTCATTCTTTCTTGATTTAAAAAAAATTGTAAACGTGAAAATAATTGTCCTAAGTATTAATTTATTTCTGGCTTTGGATATTCCAAATACCATTTTCTGCAATATAAAATGGTGCCAAGAAAAACCAAACCAGAAGACATTCGTCCACCACCATTTGAAAATATAAATTTCTTAACAATCCCCGCCGATTGGAAATTTCGAAAAAATTGTTGTTTTTTATCTATATTCTGCTACACAAGAATAACAACCCGTCAAGAAGTTCATGGCTCTGTTACTTATTCACTGTGTTGGTGAATGAGCAAGTCAATCGATAAGTCACAATGGCGTAGTATGTACAGAAATTACGAAAATCTGAAGTCAAAACACGTCCTCAAATTCTTATCATTCAAATTATTTTCTCTAATAAAGCTAATTAAGTCCTTCCAAAATAAAAACAAAATATCGTAATAAATCCATCTTCATCCATTTCTTAGTTAAACCAAAATTCAATAGTTCAAATGTTACACATACTCAAAAAACAATATGAACTTTTTAAAAAACAATATGAAAGAGTAAGTAAAAACAAAACATAAGGAAATGTCTGTGAGATTTATGTTATGATTTTCACCAATTTAAGAAAATAAAATCTTCAAATCCATTCCCTTTTCTGCGCAAAATTACTACATGTTTCAAAAATAACAAAGAAAGATAAAAAAGGAACTCTCACACAACATAAGTGTATCAACACCTAAAACCACATTAACAAAATGGGGTAAATTAATTTACATGGAAATATTATAATGTAGGATTGGCTCGTCAGGAAAGTGAGAAATTCTGTATTCGAAGGAATGTTAGAAAGAAAGACTGTTCAAGGAAGGCAAACAGTTCATTCGCTATCAGCTGTTATTCACAGAGTCCATTTAAATTAATCTTAACATTTCTTCATTGCATTTAGTCTTCAATTGCATTTCTTTTAGTGATTAGTAGGTGCGGTCCAAGAGTGTCACACTTGCGAGCAACCACTGTGTAAAATCCACGAAAATATAATGCTAGATACCAGTTATATGGCTAAGATACATATTTAAAATTTCATCAGTTTCGTGAATTAATGATTCATGTAACCATATTGCTCTGAAGACAAAAGCTCGTGGGAATGGGTTTTCTTTCAGTTGCAGGAGAGAAACACATTTTCTCCTTAAGCATTCAAACTACACTTCAACAAATTTTTCGCGTTCCATTTTTAAAAACTGTGAATGACTGAACAAGTACAAATGTTGTGATCTTTTTTTAAAAAATTTTACTCCGATACTAATAAAATAAATAACAAAGTTAAAATATTTAACGTAATGATCATTATTTCGCCCGTTGTTAATGATAAGAATGACTAATGATGTATCGCACGACTAATGCATTGGAGGGTTGGAACCAACACAAATTCTTTTGTTCCCAGAGCACAACCAAATATTTACTATTTCCTTTTTACAATTTAGTCATTCCAATTTACAAGATTGTATTACAAAGCAGATTTCTTTACGAAGTGAATCTAATGTTCTTGTACTGACATATTTCATAAAATAAAGGTATATACTTTATACAATTAATGTTTTATGAATTAAAACTTAAAACATGAAAGGCTTACCTTCTGTACATGGAGGAAGATTTCTCGTTTCAAAGCCTTTTTCACTTTTGTGAATAAAATATTAAAAAAACAAAATATGATTATACAATGTGAACACAGCTCTAATGCTATTATTCTTTGCAACAATACAAACTTTTTTGTAGAAATGTACCAAAAAATTAAAATTGTGCAAGTGATACTTTTAAAATTTAATACGGTAAAAAATGTTTTAAAAGAACTTAGTGTCTCTGAGGATATTAAAGTCGAATACCTAAAAATAGCAAAACGTTAATGTATAATGAAAAATAATGAACTTTATTTGATTTTACAAGTATAGATTCACGACTCAATCATGAACTATGAGTTTGTTTAAAAACTGACTCAGCTAATACGGATGCATATGCGATAGATAAATGATTCAATTTTAAACCAACATCTACAAATAGCTCACCCATTTCGTAACTCAAACTATTTAAAATTATTCGTGTCCTTATTTAAATACTAACTGATTTCCAAAAAGACTATTTGATATCACGAACATTTTCAAACCATTTTAAAATAACGGTTTTAATATCACATACAAATCTCATATTGCCAACGTTATTCGTCCGCAAAAAGCCATTTCATTCATATCGTTGTATGTTCATGTGTTCCTTATCCAATGCACTAGAAAAATCTAGGAGTTTTTTTATACTGAAAATATTTTATCGTTGATGTGTGATGAACTGGTTTTGAAAAGATTCTGCTCTAAATACAAACTACGTATTAAATCCATCATACGCTTTCTGTGTCATTGGCTGTCACTGTCAAACGAACGTACTGATAGGCATTTGGTATCAGCGACAACCAAAACGCATTAATCCATCAAAATCTCAGGATATTTGCAGCCGTCACAATACTTCGGATTTATTCCCAGCGTCCACCATTGAATAAAACTAACAGACGTCCAGGACCTTTTTTCTTTGTAAGGAATCCCAACTGAATATAGGAAGAACTCAGATCCTTCAGACAGACATATCTTGTTCGTCATTTTAAAATAACCTACAACTCGCTCAACGATAGTTTGAAATAAATTTTAGTTGGATTAAACTAAGCATGTAATAACTAAACATATTACTCATTAGCAGCTCTGCCTGAATAACTCATTTGTTAAAAAAAAAAAAAAAGAAACATACATCTTAACATCTCATTTTTGTCTTTTACTTTGAACATTTATTAACCTGTGGCCTATAAATATATTCTTCCCTTTGAACTGGCTAAACGAAGTGTGAAAATTTAAGAATAAAAGATATAGATTAATTGCTTTAAAGTTTAATCCTATGCGAATATATTATCATAGACAATATGTTTGGTTCATCACTTATTCACTAAAAATCTCCGACTTTTCAATGTTGGTTAATACCTTCTTCAGGGTCCTGTTAATATTTGTTCCATTTACATGAACAAATCCACATTCTCTAGAAGATATAACGAACACCATCATAATAATACATCAACACAATAAAACATATCAGAGAAAATTAGTTCACCTTGTAAGACACATTCTCTTTAAAGTTAGGATTACAAAATAAACTTCAGCAATTACAATTCTTCAAAGCAATTACAATTCAAGACAATCAGGAAATCAGTTAATCTGATTAAAAGATGTAGATTAAGAACATTAAAAATAACGACGATCAACTTACTGTAGGGTAATTACAAAGCTCCTAATCTTGAGAGTCACAGATCGTGTGATTTCAAGTTGATAGATTGTTTTCCCTATCCCTTAAACATTGCAGAAAAAAAAAAAGAAAAATAGACGGACAGGAATTTTTTTCTTCTTATAACCCAATAGTACTACCAAGGTATAAAATATCTAATTTGAGATATTACGGTCAAATTTTATCCGATGCCCCAAACAACTTCTCCGTCTTACTTGTGCTCCAGAAAGTTTGTTAATCCGCAAAACAGAGAATCGTCTATTATCCCATCAAATTTATATTTCCAAAATGTCAACGTCATCGGATGTGTGATCATTTCCTTTGGTCACAGTTCCCCACATGAGCGCTCATGCATGTACAGGTGATGAGTCATTCCGAAGCACACCCCCTCGACCCAACATACCCTGAGCGCCCCTTGCGGTCGAACCGCTCTCATCCAGGACGACCTCTCTACTCAGTCAGTCCACCCCTCTTCCCACTCTCACACGTCGAGCGCCATTAGAGACCTACATCGCTCTCTTGGAAGCTCTCATCCGGGTCCAGCGGCAGTCGAAGACGTCACAAAGATGGGCTGAAGGAAGTAAAGAGGGTTACGACGAGGCTGGCAGAGGCAGTAATGTTGCTTATGGACGGAGCTGCTCCATCAAGGGGTTATTCTGCGCGTGAAAGTGACCTTCGATCTTAAAGAGAGAGAGAGAGAGAGTGAATTGTGTAGTGAGAATATGTGGATTAAACGAAAGACGAGAACAAACAAATATAAAACGGTTGAACTTCCCGGAAACTTCCACACTTCTCAACAGTGGAAACTTTTTTATTCTCCCTCATTTTATTCAAAAGTTATGCATAACTTAAGAATTATATTTACGTCGATTTCCTAAATATATTGAAAGTAATATATAATATATTTTAAAAATAATATGCGACAAATATTCATAGATTAACACACCCGAAGAAGTATAGAATCTCTAGCGAAACTTTGCGTGATTAAAACGGAATTACTAACCTACCAATTAAGGTCGTAAATTTTAAATGTATTTAAATATATTATATACATTTTCTCTCTTTTCTAATTTTGTAATACTGTAATATATTCTCTCTGTGGAATTTATAACAAAAATTGCCTCAGAGATGATATAGATATCAAAGAATTTTTAAAATATTGTTTCACAAAATTAGAAGAAGAAAAACTCATAGTAATTAATGGACTTTTTAAATTCGTTAATTAGAAGATGTAATTCTGTCTTTGGAGATGGGTATTTATATTAGTAAATAAAAACTGTGAGATCAACCGAGACAAAGAAACATTCTACATTCAAAAAATAACTGTGGACTAAATCTGACACAGACGAATACAAAGGAGGAAATAAAGGAAAGAGGGGCTTACTTGTGTGGGACTGCATGTAACAAAAAAGTCAACTATTTAAAAAGCAACTTGCTTCTTTCTCCATGCAAGTAGGCAGGGAATCATCATTTTTCCTATAAAATATTAAAAAATATAAACTATTAAAATATTTTGAATGAGAATACATAGAATAATATGCAATAAAATGCATCACATTAACTGAGAGTGTAGCTGTGTTATTAAGTTCGGAGTCTCTTTGGTAATCACAAATGCATATACATACTAAGGTGAAAGAAACAACGATGTGTACCAACCGTTCGATACCACAATTGATGGCATGTTACAAACAAGGTTCCTCTACCTGAAACCGCAGGGAGGGTCACTTCCGGAAGGAAGAAGGAAGTCGGTGATTGGGTTATTCCATCCGGTTGCAAAATCACCAATGGAAATTCCCTGGTGAATCAATACTACCACAGCTTCCGTATTGTTGTAGTAATTCAGTGGCATCATTTTATTATCTTGTTTACATTTCACATGTGAATGTACAGAAACTAAATTTAAGCGATTGAAAAACAGAAATGTTTGAGAAAGTTTCAATTTTGTATATTATTCTCCCTTAATCAAACCACATTGAAGGTGATAGCAAGAGATTTGATTGTTTCATTCTTACGTTGAAGAAAGAGTACTTATAACTTTAATTTTCCTCTTACTATTACAAAAAGTATTTTCACGCAAAAATCCATATTTTTGCAAATGAAACATTGTATTTCAGTGCACTGTGCCGTTCAAACTAACATGTCGAAGTTCAGACATCGTTTAGTTTTACTACACTCTCTCTTGAAGTCGTCAGGTTTGGGGTGAGGCTGTTTGATTTTACAAACTACAACTTTAATTTTTAAAAACATAACCTAATGTTTTATGCGTCCTTATTTGTTCTTCCAATCTTTCTCTCATCTTAAAATATTGGCAAAATATAGAAATCAGATTCTAAAAAAATCCTTAAACAATGTTCTAGATCAACTATTTGCGTTAAGGGAAATATTACCAAAATTATAACTAAAATCTACAAAAGCCAAAAAAATTCAATCCTTTCACGAGTCATAAAGTAACTTCAGTGTTAGCAGTCTTTCATACATCACAAAATTAACATTTCCGCTGTGCGGCTAACGCCACGTATTTGTAAAACGATCTGACTTTTCGGCTATCTCGCTATGTCATAGACTTCACTGACTTGCATTGTCGTTATATCGTCCTTGGTGTCCGAACCGTTGTATCCTTTGCCAAACACTGTGTTACCCGGCCACATGTAGTAAGACTCAAGTTGCAAAAGCCTGCGATGCCACTAAACAAAAGGTACAATTGTGATACAAAACTTTAATGATACTTTAGTAATGGATGAGCAAGTCGTGATACAAACATTAATGATATATTACTGATATACAAAGCGTTATTTTTAGAATATTTATTTATTTACTTTCATTTTTTTCTCGTCTGCCCGGTTTCTTAAGACATGGTGATTACCCCGAGTTTAGATCTCTGAGGGTTTAGCCAATTTCTTTGTCTCTATAACTTTTTCCTTCGCCTTTTTCTTCTGTCACTTCTCTCTTCGTTGCACACATTGCATCTCTTCAGTTTTTCATGTGTGTCCTTCCTTCCAATGATGAAGTAGGATACTTTCCTAGCGACAGTTGATTTTTGCAGCGTAACGTATGGTCACACTCTGGAATTTTTCATCGTCTTCCTTCGTCGTCATAATCCTATGCCCTGTTGTTCTCCCTCCTAGATCTGTCCTCCTCATCAAGTCCATTAACAATACATATACTTATTTATATATCGTCAAAAAAGTTACAAACTGCATATGGTCACGTGGAGGACAATAAATTCATTTTTTTCTCCGGAAGCAAGCAAGGGATCATCCCATCAATTTCGAACAAGAGCCCTCAGGCAGAGGTGGATTGTAACATTTCAGAAATCTCCTAAGATGAAAATGAAAGTAGTTCGATACTTGATATAAAAGTAACATAATACCAACAAATTTGTATTTAATAAAACCAAAGAAAGGTACGTGTTATCAAATTATAGATTATACGGAAAATAGTGTTTATAAATCGTAACTACAAAATCACTAAATTCCGGATTTATTATTTAAATAGATGCCGCCCCTAGCCAAGAGCCTAGCGAGTCTGTATAAAAAATCCGCCTCAACCCGAAGAAAAACTCGGGCCAAGATGGGGCTACATAATTAATTTACATTACAGTGACAAGGTTGAGTACATATAAAACTAAACATTTATGAATAATAAGACACAATACGGGCATGCAGGAAAATAGTTTTTAAATTGTTATAATTGATTTTGAAAGTCCTACAGCAATGGCGGGATAAAGTACAAAATGATAAAATTTTATTAAGATCAATAAATTCTTTTTCATTGTGAAGCGCTGGTGCAGTAGATAACGTTTAACTGCGGATTTAAAGAGATTCAATTTAAAATATCTTTTATATTTTTTGGGAGGGAATTATATAGAATGATTCCCGAATGATATAGTCCTTTTTGGAAAAGAGCTGTTGACACTCTAGGACGATGAATATTATTCCTATCACGAGTATTGTGTTCGTGAAAATGACTGTTTTGTATGAAGAAAGGGTGGTGCTTCATTAATTCAGTCTTAACAAACACGACCGTTTCATAAATATAAATGTAGGGAAGTGTTAAAATATTTAGTTCCTTAAATAAAGGTTTAAAAGAGTTTCGGGGAGATTGACAAATTATCCGAACAATCCTGTTTTGAATTCTGAAAGTTTGGACGCTCTGACCAGAATTGCCCCAGAAGATAATGCCGATGGGAATAAGTTTTCAAAATATACGCAACGGAAAATGTGTGAACTAACAATATTAACTAAGATTCGGAATGTGTAGCACAAATTAATGAGTTTGGAATTAAGATTGTCAAGTGACAACTCCATTTGAGGTTGTCTTGAATTCGGACACCTAAGAATTTTGTTCCNTCCATTTGAGGTTGTCTTGAATTCGGACACTTCTCTCCGTATTTTCAATTTAACATTCATAAAGGGTGTAATTACTGGGGTTTTCTCCTTTGCAATATATAAAGAAAATCTTACACAATCAACAATTAATGAATTTTATTTCATCATATCATTTTATACATAATAATGTTACATGTTATCCATATTTTCTACAGTCATTACGTGGATATTTTCCCTCTTCTTTTCTTTTGATTATCTTAGTTTTTATACGTATTTGCTGCATTCTTCTCTAGTAACTGGAAATGCCCATACCCAGCGCTTGGAAAAGGGTTTAATCTTTTACTATTTTTTATGTTTCGCTTTTGTTTGTATCCCTAATCACACATGGTCTTTGTACAAAATCAGAGAAATTATTATATCTTTTTGTTGCTATTAGTTCATCAGTATCTTATAGTAGGTACATTCTCTTCTTCTTTTGGTTCGTATAATATTCTCGTCTTTCTTCGTCATATAAAGGACATTCCTATTATACACGAGCAAATGATTTAGTAAATTTTTTATTTTTTAAAAATTTACTTTTCTTATCTTCCTCCTGCACCAAAAATAGTCATTACAGGGATAGAAAATGCATCACTTCATTGCACGAAATGAGCACCATTCTTTATCGGAAGTATAATTCAGTCTTCACCGATTGGTACACTTGTGATCCTCGGCCACCAATAATTGTTCTCGTGCTGCTCCCAAAGCGCCCCCAGAGATCTGACACCTATTATCACTTCGTCCTCCGACCTCTTTCTCCACACTTACCTTTACAACCTCGCTGATTCGACCATTGGTGGACTAACGGCCGCATTGGGAGTGGTTCGCCTCTCACAGACGAATCGCCACGTAATCTTCCCCTAAGGCTCATTAAAGATACGACTGCCTTGGTTGAGGACGGAGCCCCACTCTCAACGACGTCCACATTAATTAACAGGCGGCAAAAGACACCACTGTAGCCCCTGATTTCCTCTCAAGACCACATAACCCTATTCGTTAGTACCCAAATTTAGTATTATAACTTTTGTCGTCTATCAGAAATAAAGCGTAGGTGCAGATTCATACATAGGCCAGAGCACGAGTTTCTTTAATACTATTGCATTATTCATATAGTATTTTCAGAGATTTTAATAATTACGATATATTTTGTGAATAACAAATTGCTAACAGAGCGTTAAATCTCTTCTTTCTTAAATATTAAATTCACCACGGCATTTGAGATTTTGATCGGAATTGATGGAATGGTTCCTCGATTACTTCCAGAGAGTAAATTAGTTTATTGCCCCCATATGATTATATGCAGTTTGTTACTGCAATTTTGACTATAAATTAGTTATTATCGTTATGCAATAATTTGAATAACTGACCTTCGTTAGTAGACAATACATTAAAAAAATTATCTCTTCTTTGTTCATTGTAAGTTAGTTAAGGTTGATCGTTTATTAAAAAGATTCATGACATTAATATTATACACCTGATGAAAACTATAGAAGTTGGTTGAAACGTTCTATGGAGCAAGAAAATGCAAATTAAATTCACGTATTTTCTAATTTATTGATTTATTTTGCAGATTATTTAATTTTAGTATTCTTAAGAGGAGGGTGGGGAAGATCCAATCTCTATTGAAAGGATGACCTCGGAAATAATTATCAAGAGAAGTTTAAAAAAAACTGCTTCCAAAGGGATCGTGGTTATTTTTTCCTTCGTTAATTACTGAGACTTTTAATTGTTTAAGGTTTACTGCGGAATATAATTTGTACCGTCGTTGAATTGTTATTTTTGGTAGGTATTGTTGAAATTTTGACTAGCACTAACGAGACGTTGCTGATATTAATTTGGTTTGGAAAGGGAATCAGAAATGACTAGTAATTTCCACAAATATTAAATTAGGCGCATGTTATGAAGAACGAATTGATACAGAAAAAATAACTATATTTAGAACGTGTTGAAAAATCGGGATTTCATTGTAAACTGATGAAATAAATATATAAGGAAGCGAATATTATACATGCAAGGCGTTAAAATAAAAAAAAGTGTATAAAGAAATAACTAAGAGTATTTGAATTTATAAAGAATAATAAACACTATTACATCATTTATGACACTAAAGATTCGTGATCCACAGATTACGCGAAAGAAAAAGAATTTATCATAATAATGAGAATACGTATCACACATGAGGAATATACAAAAAATCGTATTGTACCAAACATTCAACATTACAGCTTTCTACAATCCAATTTAAAGGACAATCTACAAATTTATTTCGTTCCTTGTAGGCAAACGTGCTTTTTAAATTCAAAATTAGTTAAATCTCAGGAGGTTCTAAACAATGAAAATTGTTCTGCGTATTTATGCGACCAATTACTACAACGTATCAAGAGAACTTATAACCTGTCTTTTGCGCTTCATTACCACGATCGCGTAATTTAACCCAACGAGCACGTGCGAATATCAGAATTCAGGCTACGCGACCTCTGTGTTTAACGTAAGAATACAAATTACCCGTTACAGGGGTTTCGGGATCTGGTTCGAGATTTTGTAACACATATACATGAATTAAGGATAATTAGAGCATAATCGGATGTTTAATCAGGAAATAGAATGGTTCCGTTGGGTCTCGCTAGGTAGCAACACCGACAGCACGATCTTATCGGCGACGGGGAGAGGAGTGGTTTGTTATGGTGAGGGGTGGGGGAAGGGGTGATGTCTCGACGCACCGGAACACAGTGTGACCCAGGGAGCGACGCATCTCACGAAGAGGACGCCTTCCGGTAAGTGCTTCGAGCTACGTCACGCATTGTGTTCAGGGTTCACGGCCGTGGAAATAGATTGAACTTGAACATGCAACAAACCCTGATTCGAAAATACCCACACTCAGTAGGCATTATACTTTGTGTCTTCTTTTCACGAGGTTTGTGTCAAAAAATTTACTACGTCGTGCATAATTAATTCGTCGTACGTTATTAAATCAGTGACATTGAAAAGCACACTTTTTCTCTCACAGGATTTGTTAGTCATTTTAGCCGCAATTGTTGGTATGTTCGTGGAATTTTAACGAATATTTGGAGTTACAAAAAAGATTTATGGAATAATATACGCTATAGATAAAGACAAGTTAAATTAATGAGTTACATTGAATAGATTAAATTAAAATTTATATAAATAACTTCTGGACTGTATTTGAAACGCTCACACGTAAGGAATGACTAAACATTCGACCATCTACAATTAGCAAATTTTTAGTGAGATAACGTATTCAAAAGATAACCAGGATACAACAAAAGACACGACAGGAAGTTAACGGAAAATTGCTGGAATGTTAAAGAAAGCACGGAGTAAAAAGGACGTAAGAGACGAACAAATTCACAAATGACGCCCACATTTCGAATACTAATAGGAATTAATTTATTTGAGGACTAAGCACAATGAAATTCCTGAGACTAACAAGGATTTTTTGTGGTCATATGGACTACTTATCATTTCTCATCAAACACATTACATTCAAATATTTCGGTCTGGTCATCTCATCACTTCCACCCTCTCCACACTCTTCCCCACTAACCAGTCCAACTTGTTAGATTCGGGGGGGGGGAAGGTTTTAATTAGGGGGCGGGTTGAAGAGATTTCTTTGGTTTTGAATAAAAGAAAAAAAACGATGATAGAGACCGTCTTTAAATATGGGGTCAGGGGGGATGGATAAAGCAGATCACTCACTTTTGGAATGGAATGTGTTTGTTGAAAAATAAACGGGAATCCGTATGCCAACTGAGGAATTCCTTAGGACTCGTGAGATAGCATGCCCGGCATTACAGAATGAAATCCGCTCGTGTTTAAAATGCGTGAAATCGTTAATACATATTAAAATCAAATGGATAATTTTTCACTCGACATTGCTCAAAAAATTTAAATAAGAAAACAAATTCAATAATGAAATTGTTTGAAGGAGTGGTGGCTTTGGCTTACTCCCAGCAGAAGGGAAACTCTAAAAATGTTGTATTTCTCGGACAAACTATTATCCAAAGGTTTAAAACATTTAAANGTGGTGGTGGGGGGGGGCTTTACGGCTCGTCGACATCGAGGTCATTAGAGCCCTAAAAACTTGTACAGGTAGGGAAAATACAGTTACGCACTAGGGAGAACCAACATGACTCTCCCCGCGTGTGGGACTCGCCGAATGATTCAACTGTACCCACTAAAAACCCTCCTGGATTACAACTCAAAACTCAAATATCAACATATCTCAAAACATTACATATGTAATTATAAAAAAAGAAGAGGAAAATGAAAGATAATCGAGCGTCGGGATCGAAAAGAACAAGAGGTGACCAAGGAAGGTCAGTAAAGAGAAAGGAAGGAGCCTTACACAAGTAAGTGGAAGTAATGCCAAACTCAGTTCGGGGTTTGCCAAACACGTACTAACTAGATGAAAGTCCCCTGGGGGAAAATAGTGTTGTTGAGTATTTTCATAGAGCTTAAAACAGTATTTTATCATGTGATGTAATTACCTTCACTAATCGCGTCTTAATACTTTTATTGCACTGTTGCGATGCCCAACATTACAAACTAAACTCCACACACCGGACGGGGCACCTACTACTGTCCGTGAAGGCTAACAACTTATTATTTATAGTTCTAATGGGAAGGACAAGGAGAAACTCGAGCATTTCGACTGCATGAATGAAAGTCATTTAGACACATTAAACAAATTACGTCTCATATCTGTTAGATCAATAGTGGACAGTCAGTTGTTCTCTTTCCCAACGCCAAGGATGGCCCCATAACTCTTAGGATGTAGACGAGGTGACAAGGGTTGTTTAAGGGAGCCAATCAAGTCCAGGAAGAGACCTTATGTTGACTGGGAGGAAGCTAGAGGACGGGAGCAAGCCTTGGAAGTAGCCTCATATTATCTAGATAGGAGCTAGAGGACGTCAATTAGATCCCGGAAAAGGCCTTATATTGATCAGAAGAAATGTAACGAGGTTCCTGTGAGCATAGCGTCACACCGTTTCTCAGCAAGGGCTCCCCCACGAGTGCGCTGTGGTTATTGTGTTTATGCAGTTTTCTGCCAACTGTATGGTTTACACAGCAAACGTATAAGCAATTCAAGATGCAATCGGCACCTTGGGCTCTGCGACACATCGTAGGTAGATTTCTTTCATGAGTATTCGAAGTCATAAGACTTCCAATACATGCACTACCAAATATATGAGGACACTTGAAGACAGTCTAACATTACACGGGACATCAATTTCAAAGAATAATTGAAATAAGTATATTTAGAAAACAGTTTCGAGTTGAAAGTTCTTTAAAAAATTCTTTCTTCATCCTTTCGGTGACCCAACAACCTGCAAATATTTTGGTATGGGACGAGCTTGAAATTTATCGATTAATAAATTAAAAAAATTATCACGCAGGTAGGCAACGGGAAAATTGAAGTATGTGAGAAAGATATTTCCACCAAAATGTTCCACTTGTGTCTAAAATTTACGAGATAAATATATTTTGTTAATCAACAAATGTCTAAAATATAAACAACCTTTAAAAATAAATAAAATATAACAAACATAGCAAGAATGATGTTCAGACATGTTTTTGGTGGTATGTTATGAAACAAGTGAATCATCTACGAATCACAACAACTTGTGCACAATGAGTGACATATCTCAATTGTTAGACTTCAGTGGAAAATTTATTCCAACTTCATAGGTCTATTCAAATTCAAAAAAATATAGATGGAATGGTTGTACATAACATAATTGGCTTTAGTAATTACAAGGTATTTTATTAATTATATTTGTAAACCACAATACTGCAACAGAACCATGTACAAACAATATCCTTAATATTACGTAATATTCACGACATCGATAAATAATCGATACGTGGTTAAGCTGTGACGTCACGATATCGATCGCCCCACCAATCGGACAAGCAGCCCGGAGCACACAAAGAGACAGATTTAAACAAGGCGGTTTTTCTTTCGCTCTTACAACCTCGTCTGGAGAGGCAACTCCACTTCGCCTTAGTACTATCATCTGTCGGCAAACATCTGTCTGCTTCAGCCTGCACCAGGACACAGCTGAAGATCTACACAGCATTATTATCTACTCAAAGATCTTTTCTTCAGTTCATCGGTCTTCAATCCAACTCAACTGGCATCAACTCAAAGCCATTGAACTCGACTTCAATCACACGTCAATTCAGCTGAATTTCAAGGAACGGATCACATCTCATCAGTGTATCACAGAAATTCAGCTTTGTATCTTCATTTTTTTTCTACATTCTCACATTGCATGTCATATTAAATTGCTTTGATGGCAACCAGTGTTAATTCACCTCATTCCTCATTTTCTAATTCATTTAAACATTTAGTCCTTCGAAGCTTATCATACTTGTGCAGATATTTTAGCAAAAATTATCTGCACAAATAACAATAGCTCTTAATCATTCTCCAATGATTACTTCATTCAGATTTCTATTTAGAATTTGGTGGTACTAATTTATCTTCTTACATTCTGAATATTTCAGAATCTTTGTGAATCGCATTACCGCCTAGAATTATTTTCCCAAATACCCTAGCGTGCAAAACACTGAACGTTACCTGATCAAGTAATTGCTATTAAAAGCACTTACTTCATTAAGTTAGCAATATTCTCGCTCATTTAATTAGAATTACTTTGGTAATATACATTCCAGGAATTTTCGACATTATACGTGGTTCAATTAATTCATTAAGCTCATTCCCTGCAATATAGCGAAGTAATCCACTTACAGGGAAGGCTATGGAGTCCGGCAAATGGGTCTGTTCTACTTCGAAGAGCTTGGCGAGCCGCATGGATCGATTTGGTGTCCACAGTCACAGGAACCAACTAACGCGAAAGTCTTCTCACCAAGGACATTTTAGAGTTGCTTTCAGAACCCTATCTTAGCAGCTTGGACTAAATGGGAGATTCTAGGAGAATAATTACGCTAATTGGTTCACTTATAGATTTTCTATCAAGACCTGGACTCTAGTCTGGAGATCCAAAATACTCCGGACAAGTATCAACTTGCAATCATTCATTTCTTTTCCTGCGTTCCACATTGATTCACGTAAGGATTCGATTCCTGAAATTAACTTTGAACCTTTTCTCGTCATTAAGTGCCTCAGGCTACTACCATTTTCGAAGACTATACATTACGAAAAGCTAAATGGAAGCCATCTCTTTCTTCTCTAAAAACGTAGGGACCTGTTCACCTCATGTGGTTCGTAACGTGTAAGGTGGTTAAGACTTGCAGATTTGTCAAAGAATCTCGTTTTCATTCAAGTTAAAGTAAAAGTGGCTTGATTTCGTGGTTCATTAAACTACAACCAATGTTGTCAGGGGCAAATCTTCAGCTATTCATGATTCATAATATATCATGATTTGAATAATTTAAAATCATGGTCATTTCTCAAACAAAACTTAATATTGGCCTCTAATTCCATCTTCTCTTCCACCATAAATCTCCTTTGTACATAGCTATCTTTTATAATTAATTTTAAGTTCTCCATTTTATAATTCAAATCTAATCTCATTTGGTTTTTATAAAGCCTTTTACCATCAATCCTGGATTTCAAAACATTCCTTGTTTTTCTTACATACAGTTAAAAACGTGATCCTCAAATCCATTCTAACAAGCTTCTCACTAATATTAGATCATCTTTTCAGGTACTGAGTAGTAAAACTAGGTAAAGATGAATAAAAACTCTTTTCTCGAACTACTTTATCTGCAACTATTTCCATATTCCGCACAGAATGGTACAACTATTAGATAATATTTTCCTATTTACTGATTGTCTTGCTATTATATAATAAAACCGGGTATGCGGTTGCTAAATGTTATAGACAATCAAAACTAGTTCACATATTACACATCACTTTATTTACTCCAACGCCTCAACACTGATCAGTGTCTTCATCAGGGCATCTTAAATCAGTTACACACCTC
>NNCF01127420.1:362689-394939 GCA_002313205.1 Laupala kohalensis | reverse complement strand
GACAAAGAATGAGGGGTGGGGAAAAAATGAGGAAAATGAAAGATACCCTAGCCCTAATAGCGGTGGGATCGAAAAGAACAAGAGGTAACCAAGAGAGGTCAGGAAGGAGAAAGGAAGGAGCCTCGCACAAGTAAGTGGAAGCAATGCCAGACTCAGCTTGGGGCCCCGTGTTTGCCAAACACTTACGTACTAGACGTAAGTCCCCTGGGGGTATCTATTTGAAGAATGGACTCGTTTGACTACAGTTCTTTATTTTCAGAACCATTTTCGTTGAAGAATTTTTATTTGTCCAGAAAATAATGGGAAATGTTGTACCGTTCTTTTCAATATCAAATTTGTGACTAGGGCGATAGTTTTTTTTATCCATTTCACTACAAAATTTCACGGGAGTTTCTTTAAAACCAGTCCAAGCAAAGACTTTATTCAGTGGAGTTCATACTACTTCAAAACCGTTTCATTTAAATATTTGCAAGATCAAAATTTTATGAGATGAGTTGATAGATATTAGTATATTCTTTCATGTTTTTGAAAATTCGGAACACTAAAGAACTGTCAACCGGGTCTCTTACACTACTTCAACAAACTTGGAAACAATGTGTGAGCATGTCTAGATGTTACAGAACGCTACTTTAAATTTTTTGCCTCTTCCTCGCGAATGGAAATTTACGCGCTTTTTCGGGAAAGCACGATGCGGGTAATATGCGTTTATTGAGCGCAGGCGTCGCTGAGGGAGGCGGTTAGGGGTGGGATGTTGCTGTGGCGATATGAATACAAAATTCGATTAGTGATGGGAAATTTTAGTTATTTTCTATTACTTGTAGCCAGTTTTGTGAAAATTGTGTTAAGCAGTCGGAATGAGACAAACTCAATTCCTGGGTGACATTGAATGAGTTCATCTAGTTTATTATAGAAATCATGCCACGTGATTTGAGTATACACGACATAACCATAGTATAACAAAGGAGTGTAATTTCCAATAATTTGTAGGTATAAAGAATTTATTTTTATTGCAATCCTGCTTCCTTTTACCGTTTGACACTTCTATGGGTTTGGTGATCCACAGACAAAATTACTCGATCTTTACAGCGGCATACCACATTTACTTGTATAATAATTTAAGTTTACGAATACCATAGAACAATAATTATAAACACAAGGAAAGTTTGTATCTTACATGGACAGAACTTTTGCAGTCAGGGTTTTGAGAGTCGCGTAGCATGCATTTCGCTTCCGAAACACGAAAACCGAGGCATTACTACTGACGTTCATGCATTTCTAATTACACAAGAAAACATTTTGTTAAGCAAATTATTTTACAGTATTATTCTCGGTAATGAAGTATTAGAAAAAACACTAAAGTTACAAGTAAAACATTCCGTATAATCATAGTTTACGTATTTACAACTTCGAATGAATTATTAGTGATTCGAGGTGAGATGAATAACTTTTATCCATAAATCACATATTTTGAAAATATATTTAATATTAAGGAAATATAAAAACATTTAGCAAAGCTTTGGAAAATATTTTTTTTTTGTACAGAGCTATGAAATCAATAAAAAATATTAGTTTTCGCATAATATTTCCGAAACGAATCTGCAATCCTACGTATCATTTTAACAGTCATCATACAAGCCCTTGATGAATTTTTCACATGAACTAGACTCAGATGACTAAGTGCATGGGAAACCATGAAACGTAAAATTTGTTTGACTTCCTACCATAGTTTCTTTTTGTAATAGGGAACGTATTGAAAATTCAGCATTTTTTCTCATGTCATTCTTAGCCGATTATCTCAAACGAAAGAAAATAAAAGAGATTTTTTGGACAAGTGAGAAATTGTAAATAATTTTCAACTTTTAAAAATTCGTTATAAAATACAAATAGAATCTGAATTGTGGTTAGTTCATGGATGGCGATGCAGTTCACGACTTGAACATCGACGAAGTTTGCAGAATTTGAGTCGATGTAAATTCATTAAATGCTTCTCGGGTGATGCTACTCACGTCTCAATGAATTTTGATGAAGTACACGTTTATTAAAAAGCTTTTTTAAAACAAAGTACTGGATAACTGTTGTATGTACCTATTGAGTGCTTTAAAAGGCACAAAATCGAAACGATGGCTCCGACCTGCAGTATGCAGTATTACTGTTGTATTTGTGGTGGATGTTTTAACGTGGAAATAAAATGGAAAAAAGTGAGATGAGTGAAATTAACTCTTTAATGGACGAATGTGGAAGATTGAAGGTAGATGAAAATCCGTATTAGGAGGTATTCCATGAAACAAAAAAGGGAAAACACAAATTCGGTTGTACATGATTTAAATACACATTTATATAATCGTCAAATACAACTATGTTTCGTAAATGGAAATGTCGCCAATTTGAATTTCAGGAAGAATTACATTATTGCACGTCTAGTAAACTAAAGCAAACACTATGTTAAAAAATATAAAAAATAATTAAAAATTATTCTTTCTACTGTGATCCTTTAATTCCTCCTGAGTTTCATCCACTGTTTTTCGAACACGACCTTTCAACAACCGCCCCCTCAGGACTTGGAATCAACATGGCATCAAGTAAAGACCATATCCCTGGAGAGATGTGATCGACAAGGTTGCTACTTGGTAAGTCGGTTCACTGAGCCACCCATTCTCTTTGTTCTCCTAATTCACATGGAATTCGTAAATCAAATAATCTCACATCGACAATCAAGTTAATAATTAAGTTATAACTGTCGACTAAAAAAAGAAGGAAAATATGGTTATGAAATAAAAAATATTAACTTTGTGACTTAACTAAAATTCATGATTCATTGGCGGTTGAGTAGTTTTCCTTCGGGTGCAGACGAATTCATACATAGGTCCACGTTGCTCAGGCCCAGGGGCGGGATTAGTACTATTGTTGGGGAAAAAATTGTTTTTCTTTTTCATGAACAAATTCTGTTTTTATTATTAATATTGAATTTTGACTGATTTTAATAGTTACGATTAAACAGTGTGTATTTGTTAAATTATTTATTTAAAAAATACTACATCCATCACAGTCATTGACCACCAGAATTGATGGGATGTTCCCTTGCTTGCTTCCGGAGGGTCAATTGCTCCCACGTGGTTATATGCTGTTTGTAACTGATTTTTTTAACAATTTAATTATTATTAATTTATTATTATAATATATAAAAATTTACTTCGTTAGTTCAATGTCATCAGTATTTCCCCCAACCCTAAAATAGTGACAGCTTCACTATAGTACAATCCACCGCCCAGGTATTAAAAACTGTTACCATGTATAATTGTTAGTGCGCTCTGTTTTAATTATCTGCAAGATTACTGTATGTACGAGCCACAAGAAGGACAATGAGAGAGAAATTTAAGGAAAAATCATGAATATATATGGACTGTTAGCTTTCTCTTTGAATAGGCGAACTACCTTGTCAGCCATGAGAAACTACTGGCATACACGAGTTTTGAACTGAGTAATTCACGATCTATGCGTCGGTGCGCTGTGGATAATACATGCTTGGAAAGCAGGATTATTTGAGTATTGGTCCGTCAGAAAGTTCAGATCAGTGATAGTAGTAATTTATTCAACAACAATCTTAATGTAAATGACTTCATAATTCTGAATGAATCATAACTCAGGTTTTCCCGTATATTTAACAGAGTCATTATCAGGGGAAAAATACTCACTTTTTTTCCTACCACACCACAACACTTATTCGTACTCTCCCTATCTGTTACGTTCTATTAATTAATTTTAATTGCATCGCGTATCATGCACATTCTACAGACAACTTTGTGGAGTATGTTATATCTTGATCTTGTTGGTATCACGTCCGAGTCACCAACATCTAACCATATGACCCCTTCTTTCTGTAGTCTAGTCTTTCTATATCATAGAGATCGCAGTCCTATAAGACGTGATTTCTGTCTTCTTCTCCTCTCCCGCAAATGCATTCTTCTTTATCAGTCCCTCTCTCCATACACTAGAATTGCTCATTTTGTCGCATAATAAATAAAACCTTAGGTCATAAGCATACGCCAAACAAAACCTCAACAATCGATATTAAGGAGGAACCAGCTCTCCATGTAAGCCAAATCACTCATATATAATTGTTTTTTTAATTTTCATTGTAAATTGTCATAAAACACCACAATATAAATAATAATGGTGAAAACACATGATTAATTTCCATCTATTAATAATATAGTACAAACAATATTCAGAAACTCGTTTGAAATGCACCCAAGCTTGTAAAAACATGGTGGCCGAGCACAACAGATTAATGATTTATGCATTTTACCTTAAAAAAAAAAAAGAAATATCTTTCTCATATGTCTGGTGACCAATAAATAAATGTGACGTAAAACTACTACGGAAATTTACTTTCATGATTTAAAAGTTGGTCTTATTTTGTAAGTAAGTGTTTTCTCCATAAGACGCAATGTATTTCACCATCAATTATAATAACAATTATTTCATTTAAATGGCCGATGATGTGTGTTTTTATCAAGTTGAAATCACAATACGTACACGTTTATTTATGCCGATTTAAGATATTTTACTGATTTAATTCTATCTACGCTAGTACTAGCTTAAGTAGATTGAGTTGGTGCATTCGATTCCACCTCGTTATTTAACTAAATTAACTTTATTAAATACTATTGTGGTGTAAAAGAATGTTACGTGAATAATCTATTTATATCTCAAGTCGCGTGACATTCATCTCTTGTATAATCTGGCATGGCGAAGTATCAAAATCTCTTATCCATCCCCCTTAGGGAAAGCAAGCGCCTTTGTCACTTACGGTGAGCGATCACTTGGCGAAGGGCTTGCAAAGAGACTCCCTCGGAGCTTTCCTTCACTTGTGAATTCCAAAGGGACCGAGACTGCCCTTCGTCCAGCAGCGAAAGGGTCCCGAGACGAACATTCCGACGAGTTCTCTCTCCTATCCCTTCCAATGTCCTACACAGAAATTGATGAAGGGGGTGTATGGAAGGTGAAGAAACTGTAGGTAAGATATTATGCGTGAAGGATTATTAAACGGTCAGGTGGGGTGTCACAACACTGCATCGTATTATTGCTATTTCTGAAATGCAAATTTATCTCGTAAGCTGAAACTTTCAGCACCTCCCTAACAATCTATTACGAGCTGATTGCGTCTGATTTTACAGATATTTCCGATGTCTACGCACAGATAAACCTCCGTTGTTATTTCTGGATTTTCTTATTAGTGTGAAGTTCCGGTCTAAATGTTAATGACAGAAGAGAATTTTATTTATTTATGATATTTTTACATGCTAATCGTATTAAAAATAACTCAAAATAGGGATGGTAAAATGTTTTGTGATTAATAAATTTGATTGTTTAAACCTCAGTCATGAAATTCCTTCTTATTACGTAATTCAGATTAGTACATCCTTTTTTATAAATTTTATTATAAAACGGCGTGAAATGAGAAAATATGTATCTCAGATGAGAGAAATATCGAAATAATTTTAATTATCTGCCCACGTTCCGGGAACAAACGCAGTTTCTTTTGGGGTGACAGCATACCTCACCCGATCATGTTACAGATCTCTGGAGGGTTAAATAATAACTGAAGACAAAGGAAAATATTCACGCTATCGGTATAAATATTGTTTTGAAAACAAACTTTTTTGTACCAGGTTTTTTGTACAATAAACTATTTTCACTAGAATAAATTGAAGCATTCAAGTCCTGTAACACTTCCCCACCAGAATTGATTCCGAAAACGTAATAAAGAAATAGATAATTTGTTGTGGATTTTGAGTATAGTTTGTGTGTTTGGTATAGATGTCAATTATACAGCATGACATTGATCTATATTGTAATCACTTAATTCATAATACTCGTATAATTAGAACAATTATGAGGTAATCCACGCTATTGCTTTACAAGTATTAGAACTAAGAAAACATGAAAATTATAAGAATATAGTTGCTAAATATTAAGTTTCTTTACTAAGTTCCATCATATTGATTTTAATTTACTTGACAGAAAATCTGAACTTTACGATGATACTTCAAAGAAGCAAAAACATGAAGAACTATACCACCCAAAGAAATTGAATGTTAGTATGGGTGGTAAGAAACTTCAAATCTAAATTTACTGATAATCTGCACTAGAAACGTTTAATGATCCAAACATTTTTGCAGATGCCCCGAATAATTTGAGGCAATGACATTACATAAGGTAGGAAGTTGAAAATGCAAGGGTGCGAGAGATACGGAGAACAGTGACCGGGGTTCATTATCCTCTCAGAGCAACAAGGGATTCCCCTAGGTGATACACGGAGTTTACAATTTACACGTCGCTGCGTTGCCGAGCTTGTTCTCATTAGAATAAGACGAAGTGCGGGTATGTGGAATCATGAAGTGGCCTTCATTTGAACTAGTAATAAAAGCATTTTTCCTTTGCATTCATAGTTCATAGTACATTAAACGGCAAAATTCCGTGAGATACTGACTGTATTACATATTGAAAGAATATATTAACTCGTTGAAAACCGTTTATCACGAATAATAAATTGTTAAAAACTTATAATTAATATTAAAATATTTGTGAATTCCTTTTCATTTATACATTTGTATCTAATATAACAATGTAAATGGCCTTGTCTTGAGTGATTCGCTTTCTCAATTATTCATCAATTCAGAGAACAAAAAAAATAGGTACAGGAAATTAAAATTTTGAGATAATATTACTTTTGTATTGAAGAGGTTCACTATGAAAGTATGTTTTGTAATTCAGATTTAAAAGTGACTTGGGGCGAAATGTGTATCTTTTCGAACTTTTGCTATATTTCACGAGTCACATTTCACGAATGCAAAAATTATTATTTCTGTTTTGGGGATCGTTCCTAAACTACGTCACCCGATCTTTGAGTATCCTTCCCCCGCGGCTCCCCGTATCGCGGTTCACCACGTTCTACCAAATCCCTGATTAGCGTAACGTAACAAAACGACCCGCCTCCTCCCATCACGAGGAATGGAAAACTATAGTTAATAGAGAAAATATAATTCATATCACCTGTATACTTAAGAGGATTATAAAGGTCGAAGGTGTCGCACACAAACATGGTGTGTAAGGGATTATAAAACTTTTGCTTTCATTGTAGGAAATTTGCTTCAATTGAGTCAACTGTCAACATTTACGATAAACTAAATGTAAAGTCACGCTATCTAAAATATCTCCGACCGCAGTCATCTCAAACCATCACGTTTCGTCATCCCCCCTCACCCCCATGGACTGTGACGTAATTTATGAACAATATCTTACACTGTTTTACATAAATTACAAACATATTGACATTCTATTAGTATTATAACTCGCAGCCAACTTTTTATCTTATCTAGGAACTTTTGCTGAAATTTTTGAATCCGCCTCTGCCTTAGGGCCCTTGATCGGAATTGATGGGATGGTCCCTTGCTTGCTTCCGGAGAGTAAATTGTTTTTTTTCCTCCACGTGGTCATACGCAGTTTGTACTGTTTTTTGACAATAAATTTATTATTACTACAGTTTGTTCTAATTTAATCAGAAAGTTCCGGAGGACGACCGGAAAGGGTCATTTAGTTAAAATAAATTAACATTATTTTACGTAAAAATGCCCTTGACGGGATGAACGTCGCGGCATTTACTGGCTAAACATTCTCTTAATAGTTTCAGGAATAAGTAATTAGGAAACGTTTTATTATTTTTATTTGACCCAGCACTTTCTTTAACGTACCCACTGTCTAATGTCGTTTTCGACCCTTTCCATTACACATCCCGACAGTAAAGGAACGATTCTTTTTTTCAGAAACCCATGGCAAGTGGAGTAACGTAAAAGAGAGAGAGAAAAAAAAACAGGGACTCGGAGAACGAATAGACGAAATAAAAGAAGGCCAGGGAATGAGAGAGACTACGAGGACAATGTGTACGGGAAAAGAAACATTTTATTCTGCATTCCTCGCCAATGTCCCTTCGTTCCTTTGTAACAGTGGTGACCAACTTTGTTTTTGAACTGAGCCTCCACATGAGCGGCCCAAAACAACGTATTCCATGTCTTCCGTAAGACAATTCAGAATGTTGCTAGATCTAGGAATAGATATGTTCAAAGCATTGTTCAGAAAGTATACATAATGAACCTGAAGGAAATTTAAAATAAACAGTCACTGAGAATGAATAATAGTAAATTTTAATAATAGTTATAATACTAAAGAATGTCAATATGTTTGTAATTTAACGCAAAAATTTACATGTACAAATTATTATCGAACTATAGATTATTCTGAGTATAGTGTTTAAGAACTGAAATAACATTAAAATCACGATTTTTTATTACAATAAACATGCCTCTAGACAAAGCCTAGAGAACCTGTATAAGAAATCCGCCTCTTCCCGAAGGAAAACCATTAGTTGTATAAACTCACCTTGGTTATCTTTATATCCTTTATCTAAATGTAAAAAATTGAGAGAATACGCACGAATGTGGAATGTTGATTAGTGGATGTTACGCCATTTCATAAAATTTAAGCTCAGCTGATTCACCACCCTAGTCCATCTCAGATCATGTCTTCGTCATCTGCCAAATAAAATGAACCTAAACCAGAAAT
Organism: Laupala kohalensis; assembly: GCA_002313205.1. Taxonomy (NCBI): domain Eukaryota; kingdom Metazoa; phylum Arthropoda; class Insecta; order Orthoptera; family Trigonidiidae; genus Laupala; species Laupala kohalensis. The sequence goes on along the minus strand of NNCF01127420.1, from coordinate 386,317 downwards.
TAGTATTTTCTGGTTTAGATTGGATGAGATTAACTGCTACACGTGTCCAATGATTGCGTAACAAACCACCATAATAGACAAACATGAAAAAGAAATATTTTTGTGCTAAATTTTGAATGTCTTACATGTGATAATAATTTGGAATATTTTCGTGGACCCCAACACGTGGGGAATAATAATATCGCTTACGGATACGGAATAAGCATTTTCAGGAGAAAATGCTGAAAGGTTGTGACTCAAGCACGGGACCTCTAACTTGAACTGCAGAAACGCTAACCGCTACGCGGACAGTTTCATCTACGTAGAGCATACATCCCTTTAATCACAATTATTTCTTCATTCTCTCAATACTTTAAACTGTAACAATAAAACCCACTGTCGTAGCGTAGATGTATCCTCGCTCCCGTCGCACTTCCGTAAGTCCCAACGGGCTACGGACTGCTACGCATTTCCCGCTCGGCTAAACTGGGTTAGGTTTTCAGCTGGGGTTTTCCTCACCTATATCAGTTCGGTGTCGAGATTCCCTGTCAATCCAACATCTGTCCTTTCCAATTCCTTCGGATAAGTCGAGAGTTTACGTGGATTAGGCCTCAATCGTAAAATAAGGCAAGCAATAAATAAGTAAATAATTCGCTTTATTGTTTATTCCTTTTCTTCGGAATAAATAAATAAAAGGGAAGCTCAGTTGTACGCTTAGGAACAGGCCACGTGTTAGTCCTTCGGACCATGTGTTGGTCACCCCTTGCTGTGCACAGAGGTCGCGCTCGATTGTGTCCAGCTTCCTGTTGAATGACGAACTGTGTAGCGTGTTCTCTCGTCCGGCTTTGGTTTGCAGAAAGACGGATGTTGGAGTTATATTTCTTTGAAAGGAAACCTCGCACAATTTAAAGAGAAAGGTGCTCGAAATGATTAAAGATATTATCTATGAATAATTGATTAAGTATTATAGTATTATGTGTCAGGAATAGTTCTTTTAATTTTATATTTCCAATTTTATTTTTTGTTATGTTGGGAAGAGCCTTTTAATTTTTTTTAGAAACTGTATATAATATTTGAATCATATTTTCTGACTTATAATACTGCCGTGCCATTTTCGATGTTGTTTTGTGAACATAACTTCTTTGAACTTAATGTCGAGGTTACGATAAGTTTCTCAATTGTATTGTACAATTATCTTCTCATATTTTGGAAATAAACATCTATCTATCTATAAAAAAAAAAGTTTAACAAAGAAATGGCTTAAGTCGGTATATGACAAAAAATGCTTACACACTATTTGTGAATTATAAAACAATAAACAAATGAATAAAAATTAATATCAACAGTGTGTGGCTGAAATCAATATGTTTTTATCGGAAAATTAATGACCATAAAAAAGAGAATAATGGATAAAATAGAACGTCCGAACTACAATTTTTCTCAACTATCATAATATCTAGAACAATCATAACGAACAGTGTATTTCAGGGAACGTGTTTCAGAAGAGTGGGGACTGGGAATAGTTTTGTTAGGTCAAAAGGTATACAGACAGATATAACCTATAGATGTCACAAACAAAATGGGTGATAAACCATATTCTTAGTATTCACTCTCATATTAAATAAATAATGCCAGACTTATGTCCTTTTATGAACGAATAGTGTATATTTTGTGATTAATACATCGCTCATATTCTTAGAAATCGCACCGATTCCAAAGAACAAAAAGGTTGGAAGAGAGACCGCGTCCATAACCAGTGGCTAAGGTACTGCCGCAACGCTAATTCTTGTACGTTGATTATGACGCCATCATCAGCAAGCTATCGTAATTACATTTGCTTGTCTTTTATTGCATCTTATGCAAGATAAAATAATTTAAATTTCCCACAAGTAGCTTGCATATTGATCACTTTCTATACAGGTGCGAACTATGATATCTATTTTTATTTTGATAGCAGTCAATGCTAGAAACGTACCCCCGCTTCCCACCTCATCCAAAGCCAAGGCCAGGAGCGCAGATCGTGCGGCCGCACTGTACCCCTTTGTCGTGTCAGCTGTTTCCTCGTCAGGCTTAGAAATAACGTCCATAAAACAAACTAACTAAAGCAAATTGTATATTTAATAACAAGATAATTTAATATGAATCATGCTCTATTTCCGAATTTTCCGCTCCCTTAGTTTTTGAGAAAATTAGTTTTTCCCTAGTTGACTTGAAGTTAAATGATTCAACTTCAGTTTGTGGGATGTACCTTGTATATTCATAAGTCACAGAGCGTAGGTTCGAGTCCTACCGACTGAGCCATGTTATATTTTGTAAAGAAACAACACTTAATATTGTTTCTTATCAGTATATTCCATACAACTCATTCCATGTTACATATGTTCACTATTCAAAAACATAACCTCTATACTCCAATAATGTAAACAAACCAGAGAATAAGAGAATAACAAAACACAAACAGATTCCATTGTTCAAAGCATGACCTTATAATATCATAACAGTTTCAACGTATATAAACAGAAAAAGTCTGTAAGTGTTACGTCAGAACTTCGAGGTGCATCATAACTCTAACTATAAGACACGATTCAGAAGAGGAGGTGGAAAATTGATTACTGTTTAGACATAACCAAATATCTAGAAGGCACACACTTAATTTGTGTTGGAATATAAATTTTAAAACTCCAACCTTCTCTGAAGGGATTTTATCCATAAAATTATTATTTTATTATAATATAAAAATTTGGCAATTATTTTCAATAGTATTTCCTTACTATTAGTGGCAAAGTTAAAATAAGTTTATTCGTCATCCAAACTTACATGGAATGGCCATTGTTGAATCGTTGGGATCCGGACTGTATTCTTCTCGTGGAAAGTAGTCGATATTGAAGCAATGGAGATCCTTTTCACCAGCTGGAACGAATGAAATATATTGATTATTAATTAATGTTTATTACAGCTCATTATCTCAACGTTATTTACATAGCACAAGGGAAAATAATACAAAATATAATGAAAACAAGTACCATTCAAATGTTTCATTATTCTTTATTTTTATTGCGCATGCCAGAACTGGGAAACAAATTATATTTGTCTTTATTTAAACGCTTTGCGTAAATTATTGTACACTTTTGTTTACAATCCCTCTTTTGTTAAAACAAATTCGAAGGGAATTTTCATTATTTTTTTATAATACTATTTCCATAAAGCCATTTCATTCTAATTATTTTCAGTACATACAGATATCGTAGCGTTTGACAGGCATCCAGAACCTATCCATCATTCCGTGATAAGACTGAACTACTTGTATTACTCTTGCGTTCAGCTGAAATATAAATTCTGTGAAATATTTATTTAACACGAAAAGTTTGCTTTTTGAAGTTTTACTCTAGACAGAATATTTCCCGAAAGATACATCCAACAGTGAACACATATCACTTTGTTGCAGTAACAGTCAGTATCAGCAAAAGTAAACCATTTGAAAAAAAATTAATTTTAAAGGGAAATTATTCACTAAAATGTTTTTTCTTCAATTTTTGGTACGTTGATCCATTAAAAGTTTTTTTTGAACATTGGTATATTGTCTAAATATCCATCAATAGCACTTCAATCCATTTTGGAAATTCGATAGAAATTATGATTGCAAATTAAATAACATTGCTAAAATTTCCACCAAAATGCTTTGCAATTTTGGACAAATGTTCAAGAATTAAAGTTTGTTCAATTAATTTTAATTTTCAACGCGCTAGCTTAAAATAGGATCAAAATAATAAAATTTATACTGAATGTCTGACTAATACGTTTATCTTCACAAATGTAACATTATGTAATGTTATGTTGCCGAATTGACAATTGCTCAGCGTATGTTTTAAGATTTTCCTAAGCCATGTGAGAGCTTGAATTAAGGTTTCGTTCATTACAGCTCCCAAACAGATATTACGAGCTGTTTGTAATTTATTTGTTCCTTAAGTAGTTTTATATTATTTATAACTCGAGAATTTAACTTTTGTGTTATTATTACATATTTGAGACAAACGTTTTCTATATTTATTTAATTCCTTCTCACATATATGAAAAACTTAAGAGAATCGCAAATTATGTGAAATTACTTTCGACAATACACATCATTTGTAGGCAAAGAGATTTGATTTCTTTACTTCACTGTATAAATATAAGAAATTATAGGAATATTTATAAGTAATTTGTGATTCGAATTATACCAATTCCATACGATATCTTGCAATTATATTCAAATTCTGTTAAAAACTATATTTTATCACAGTATTACGCAAACGTTTTTTACAGAAACTCTAATATCTTTTACATTGCCTATGAAGACCTTGCGAGACAACGAATCTCGAGATGTCGTTTAAATATAGAGAATGGTAAAGTTTATTGAAGTCAAGAATATACAGAATATTTTTGTTATAGAAGTCCAAAATGTGTATAATAAAAAAATACAAAATATTTCTTTAATAGCGGTGTAATTAATCATTTTATCTCGTTACGATTTACCCACCGCACGATGTCTTCCAAATATGAGCGCCGTTTCAAATAGACCTACGATTGGTCAAACGAAACTTCCCCTCTCGAAGTGAAAGCAAGAGGAGAGATCCGTTGCAAACCTAACAGATCCAAAACTGGTCAGAGCGTGGGACTTAGAAAAATAAATGAGCCCTTTTATGTTATCAGTAGTGTAGTAGGGGAGGACTTCAGTCAAAAATTTCGCCAGAATAAATTTTTGATGACAAATTTAATGAGACAAGTCTTACAAGAATAGGTATTAAGGGACTTTTTACCATATTATCCTGTTAAACTCATTTCTGTGTTTTCTCTACCGAATATATACAATGCAACGCGAAGAAATACGTTCGACAAATATTGTTAATATCAGTGTTGGTCAGGATAACAGCAAATGCTCGACGCGTGCTATCTCTCGACTGGCCTTCCATTGTCTTGCCTCGGGAGTCTACATCCACCTGTTGGTACAGGTAATGTCTGTCTCTTGTACATGACAAGAACGAATTGGAGTTCCCATTTCACACTACACACGGCCTCTCTGCTCGGACATCGGTTATAGACCGTGTTTCATCTACTATTCATCTCTAATAATAGAACACTTAAATCAAGTGAGTTTTTTTAAATGAGTTACTACAATTTGAAAGTTGTTTTTTTGTTGGAGTATATAAAGACATAACTAAATCAATTTATTTCTTTCGATTATAACATGAAATTTATGTATTTTATTTAATTAGTATGCACGTGTATCCAAAACCAAACGATGCAGTGCAATCCAATTCATTTTTTGAAAATCAACACGCACTATGTATAGAAATACATAAATGTTAATGTAATTGAAGGGCACCGAATTCAGAGGATTATTTACTTTACATCTATATATACAGCAGATAGTAAGGAACGACTATTGCGCTAGGTAGATAACTATGTAAAGATGATGTGTGGGATTTATGAACTAGGTTTTGCCCCAATCCAATTATTTCTTCTGTTTCCTGCAGTGTTTGTGTTGCTCAACAAAATGGTCGATTTTTCTTTTACTGAAAATGTGATCAACATATAGAGATCAAAGAGGAGCGTCTCTGCCACTAATAAAGCGCTTAACGTCATAGATCAAGTTGCGATAAAGAAAAACTTGGCCTTGAATTTGTTGATTAATCCTAAGTAGTAAATGTTGTATGATTTGATATTTCTTTCGGATAACTGAAAAACTGGGTCTCATTCTCTTCTGAGAGGTACTACAACAACATGCAAGTTCTAACCCCATAAAAATTAACAACGTTCACTCATTATTTTGTACGATGTAGAACGTCTGTATTTGAACGGATTTTTACAGAGGGCTGCAAGGGGTTTACTCCTGTAAGGTTTAATAACAGTAAATATGTTACTGATGGACACTATTTTATAGTTACGAAATCGTTTCAAAGAAAGATTGACCTTTGTTGAAAATCATATTAAGTATTTAATATATTAGACGCATAACTTAACGTTATCCTTTTACTCCGAAAAATATCCGATGTTTGTTGGTGTATACCGATCTACTTTTTAATTTACTTCTCTCTCCATAACGCAAACCTGTTAATGTGCGTTCTTTTACGGGTGAGCAAAATAAAACATGCCCAGAAAATATTTATATGACTAACACGGCATTGACTCTAGTTAATGAACGGGAAACTGCTCAACATAGGAAATGCTGAAAATGACAACCGTTGATGACGATACAGCGCTGTGCTCAATTTATCAAACTGTGAAACACGCGTAGCAGCTCTGCTTGAGGGATAGCAACTATAGCGTTTTCTATGTTCTACTGTAATTCTTCGTGTGAGGATTGTGTGAGTACACGCGACCATTCAATTAAGGAAAAAACCAATGAGAGAGAGAGAGAGAGAGATCAGACGATCGAGATGGCTGAGTCCTCTCGTTACCAGACTCCTCATACGCTCGTGGCAAGGTTCTCAAGGCGGTGTGAGCTATTGCTCCGTCTTGCTGAATATTCCCATTTAGTCATTCATCTGCTGTAAGTTACAGCACAAGCACATTAAACAGATTTGTTGACAAGGATCAATTCAGACTCAGAATTACAATTCTTTTCCGGGCCAGCTTCATTTTGCCCACCCCGTACTATAATGAAAGTTTCCTGATAGTCCCCATTTGTTGTATTTCTACAAAACATCTCCCATGTATTAAAACTCTCGTGCGTCCCTGGTGACACTTTCGCAATAAAACGACATTCGTTTGTTAAAATAATTTCGTTATTGATTATACACTAATTTTAAGCGATGACCATTGTAGTGTGAATAAATGTAATTCACTCTCATATACAATGACGTTTCAATTTGCAAATGTACCGTAAACCATCCGCAGTTGATAGATGTTACGGAATTAACTTAACACTTCTTAAAAGAACGTCTTGATTTCATACTCTACCATTTGTGATCAATCTGTTTACAATATCCTTACGCATCTTTAAGATTAACAAAACAAAATTTTCTATCTTTCACACCCGTAGTATTGTGAACGTAAATTAATTGCCTTCGGTTTAACATTTAAAGGGAAAATTTGGAGTCATAACGTATACCCATGAAATAACATGTTGAACGAATGTGAACAAATCGGTTTGTTCACATTCTATACAAGTCATTACTAGACAAATGTATTCCTTTGTAGTACATAATAGCGAATGGATTAAAGGTGCATCCGTTTGGATGATTCTGCCCTCGACATGTGGGCATGCACTCACTACCGCGTATGGTTCCAAGCAAACCGCGCTAAATGAACACAAACGCGCACGATCCACGTAAAGTCGGCTGAGATAGATGTTTGTACGAGTGTGTGTGGTCGTAAGGGATATTTACTTTCTCACTGAGTAAACAGGTATTCCTCATTACGGAACATGTGTGGTAGCAGTGTGAACTTTGAAATCGGTGGCGTAGAGTGAATCTGGTCGTGCTATCGAGGTTAATTTTCCAAAATTTGCAGTCTGTGAGTAGAAATGGCAATTAACACAACAGACCACATCCGTTTAACCACAACGTGCACAAGTGGGTGGAAAATACCAACAGCGTTACACTACAAAAATACCTTAAATAGACGCTAATAATAGTGTTTGTTACTGTGTTACGCGGACAACGTCCAAACAGTTCAAGCGTGTATCTTGTTTGTTAGGCACGGAAAATCAAGATCAAAGGAATCTACGAAGTATAAATGAACGAAAAAACATGAAAAATATATTTTCACCAAAATTTCTTTGTTGAAAGCAGAAATAGCTGCCCCACTGCACGCCCTTAAAAATAGCGAACTTAATGCTAGTTCATGAATGAAAATTGACAGAGGTACACGAATGAAACAATTATCCCGAGTTCTTCACATTCGAACTTGTGCAAGTCCGAATAGGTTCTTCTAAGTTAAATTTTATAATTTTTTGACACATTCTGCAAAACTTTCGGCTTTATTAAATGACTTAACTTTTTATCGTTCATGAAAGCGAACGATTTGTATCAGCAACTACTGAACGAAATTATTAATGATACTTACAATACGTTAACCAAACATTTATACCAAAGAAATCCCAGTACTAAGATTATTTATACCCTGATTTATACCCTCAACTGCGATTTATACCCTGAAAGGCAAAGTCGTTGGATTATTTGCAAATTCAGGATCTTTTTGTATGTAAATGGAGAAACGCGTTTTTCCTTGCTAATAAAAACTATCCGACAAAGGTTTGAATTCTCTTTCCATAAAAGTATACGTTTCGTGAGTATATAAACTATGTCTACTTCCAGGTGATAAAGAGGAACACAAGGTGATCGAGGCGGGAAGAGGAGAACATCCTGCCTTGAGCGGGTCAGTCGACCCGTGGGAGAAATCGAAGAGAATAGTAAGAAGCTAAGATGTGGAAGGGTCCAAAACAAGGAAACCAGCAATCCACTTATCCTCCCAACAAAACACTAACGCACGTTGAAGACAAAAGAAGAACGAAAAGACGGAGGTAGGCGCTTGGGATCCACGCACCGTAGAGATTAACGAAGAAAAATACAACGAAGTAGATGAAATACTTTCCTTGGAAGGACAGGAGAAGTAAACGGAGAAGAGAAGATTAAATACGAAGAATGTAACATAAATTACAAAGAAAGTACTATAAAAGTAAAATAATGTATTGTGTTAACCGAAGAGAATTTGAAATATGAAGAAGAGAATTGATTGGAATAAAATATTAAAGAGAGATGAGCTAAGAACGTGAGCAAAACACAGACCAAAGGCACTGAGCCTGCTTAACGAAATCAGTATTTTCTTACGCTGCTGTTCAATCTTCGTCTAATACAGAAAGTGAATGAATATTTTAAAAGAGATTCTTCTTGCTGTGAACAAAGTAATTTTTGTTGGAGATTATACGTCACGAAAAGAAAACGGAATATTTCATGCATTTTAGAATGGGTAAGTTTTCAAGTTTGTTCTACCTACACACAATTCGAAGATATGTTTATGTTACGAAAAAAATATATAAATACCAAATACATGATATCTAAATAAATAAACTGAACAAGTTTAGTACCACAAATTTATTTATTCAAAATTATAGATATAGCTTTAACAATCACGTAGTCAGCATGATCACGGAGAGTATTCACGAATTCGTCGAAATATTCTTGTGTGTAGACAACACGATGCTGATCATGAAAAAAACATACTTCCTTGAACTTCATAGATTAGCGATACTATATCTTTTTCAACTTATTTATTTGTTTGTCGGTTATTTGAAATATATGTATCAATGAATATGAAATAACGTCAATTCACTTTAGTCTTCTACTTACGCTCATTAGCGTTGTGTGGTAACAAGAGCTCGTAAATATATAAACTCATTTCTCATTATACGATGGTATGTAACGAGGAGCGCCAGCTCAAACAGAGGTATTTCCAACATAAGCAAATTTTCGGAAAACAGAAAAACAGTGTAATTGAATGATTTAGATTTCTAGAAAATGTACTCCTAAGAAATGTTACCAACTACCAGTTGAGGAATATATACTGTTTTGTCCGCACCTTAAAGAAGGTAAATGGGCTCTAATGACCTCGATGTTGACGAGCCCTAAAGCCCCAACCAAAAAAATAAAAATAAATAAATAAGGTAAAACGAAATTTAAGGAAATGTTATGTACACTACTCGCCCTTCTTTTATCAGAATCAGGAAGAACGAACAGTATATTAACGGGGAAGATAAGTATTGATGAACAGGTATAACAAGAAATAACTATTGATGAAAGAAGTAAAACCAAAATTAAGGAAATGTTATCTACAACATTCTCCCTTTTTTGATAGAATTTCATAGAAGGGAGTGAATTTTAACATGAAAATAAGTTTTCATGTTAATAATTTATATGATCATGTAAATAAGTGTGCAATGGATAGCACACCTGCGGTCAATGCAGAAGGTACCGGGTTCGAGACCCGGACCGTCGCAATTTTCACCTGGTTGTTGTCGTTTGCATGAAAATAAGTATTGATGAATATTGATATTATCCAAGGACGATAATCGAATTAGGCAGAATTTTTTAAAGTGGAAACAATATCATTAAAACAGACAATGAGAGTGTCTCGCATCGTGCTTTTTTACACTCCAAAGTCAACGCGACGAAGGAGAGTTCTGGAAAGTCGGTCGACCGTGAAATAACCCGTCTCCTCTCACTGAACAATCAATATCTACTCTCAACCCCATCGCTTGGCGAAGACCTTGCCTCTTGCTGCGGGTGCATCCCAACGAATTGCTTTCCGCTTTCACACCTGAGACCATGTCCCGATCGCCAGACGCATGGTTCCAGCGCCCCCGTTCTCGCTGTTTCGGTGTCTGAGATATCAACACTGCTATTGGAGTCATTTACATGCTTCGTTCGAATCGCTTTCTTTGCCATTCAAACCGATTCCCTTCTTTGACACAAAAGTAACTATGAGATAACAAAACTTGAAATCAAATCTTTTTTTTTTCTTTTTATTTGTGTAAAATAAATCTAACAGTGTGTCAAACGTACTCCATACCCGGTAATGACTTTCGTTTTTACGTCTCTTCTTGATTTTCTTTTCTTAATTATAATCATAACTATTCATCACACACAATTACAAATTCATGAATTATTTTGGGGTATCACTTTGAATTAATTATTTTTTATTTGAAGTTTTGAAGATGAATTTCAACATAGCAGAAAATAGACATCTTATTATTTTCTTATTCTAACAGTTTTTATGTGTAGAAAATATTTAAGAATTTACAAGAAGTAATTCGGATTGAGATAGTGAAGTAGGGGGTAAATATAAAAGAACTTATAAAGAAATAATTTGCTTTTCAAAGAAGACACTATTTTGAAAATAATACAATTAGAAATTACATGATTACACAGAATAAGTCATACGACAGTAAATAATATAATAATACTATATTTATTTACTGCAAATGGGTAAATCTTACCCGGTGGGAGTATATAAGGAAATACAATACAAAAATATATGTCACAGAGCACTGAAATCAAAAATTGTTAAATAAATCATTAAACTATATGATTCAACTAATATTAAAGTATTAAATATAAAAACATTTTACCCTGAAACATCTAAATAATTGATAAAAAACGTATTGTACATTTTATTTCACTGATGACTCAAACACTCGATTTACCCCATTCGTGCACTTCACTTCATATATCCCTTCCCACCTTTTCTAAATCACATATTTCCCTCGTATCACTTCACTTCACTTCACTACCCACTATCACTCCACAAGCTTCCCATCTACACTAACGTATCCATTCTTCCCGAACCTGCCTAATCCTTTTAATTTGTCTCCTCCCCTTTTCTTAGAACGTTTTTGAATTTAAGGGAGGTTCCTGAGCCCGATAGCGCTCCCACGACATCCGCAGGCAAATTGTTCCAGTCCCTCATTGATCTATTAAGAAACGAGTATTTTCCTACGTCTCTTTTTTTTCATTTTGCGAATTTTGAAAAAGTGATCTTGTCCACCCAATCTAGTCGGTTTTTCTAAACGCTCTTTGACATCTCGCCAAGCTGGTTCGTTTTTAAGTGTATTGAACAAACATCCCAGTCGCGCTCTTTTTCTACGAATTTGGAGAGGTTCTATTTTTATATAATTATTTGCATCATTACCCATGTTTATAAATTTAATCGCTTTTTTCTGAATTTTTTCTAATTCTTCTATTTGATATTTTCTATAAGGATCCCATCCTGCCGATGCATATTCCAGGAGAGGCGTAACAAGGGTTGTGTATGCTAATTCTTTTGTTGTCGGATTACTGCCTTTCTTTAAAATTCGTTTAATAAAATTTAGAGACTTCCAAGCTTTTTTGTGCAACACTGTTAAAGTGATCTTAAGTTATTCTTAAACATGATTCCCAAATATTTGCATGAATTTTCTTCCGGTATTGGATATGAACTTATTTCATAGGACCAATTTTGCCATAAGCGGGTACTAGTAAAACATAGCTTTACTCTTCTTTGAATTAATTTTCATTTGATTTATAGTTACCCATTTGAGGATTTCATCAAGGTCTCGTTGCAATGTTATCATCCGCGAATAATCTAATATTTGAACTTATTTTCTCAAACAGGTCGTTGATAAATGCTATAAATAGTAAAGGTCCGAGAACGCTGCCTTGTGCCACCCCTGATGTAACGTTCACTTCTTCCGATCATATTTCAGAAACCCTAACCCTTTGCTTCCGATTATGTAGAAATTCACGGATCCACTATACTACCCTTCTATCTTTGCCAGTATTTGATGTTTTCTGAATTAATAAATTATGTGGTACTAAATCAAACGCTTTTGAAACATCTATGACGACTGCATCTATGCTCTGCCCTTTCCTTGTCTAACGTGTCTGCGATGTCCTGACATAACGATATTATTTGGCTTTCGCACGAGTACCACGGTCGGAGTGTGTGTATGGGTTATTTTTTATGTAATGTTACTTTAATAGTACGACTTAAATGGTTAATGCGCCGAAATTATATATTACGTAAAATTGAATAATGCCGATATCCAATAACTTAATTAACTCTTAAGCTTTGTACGTACGTATTTTAGGAAGGAAGTACAGGTAGTTTGATGAAATTCTAAGGGCCATTAAACAAGGGGAAACATCTTTCATTATTTTTCAAAGTTTGCCTGATACTTTTCGTAAGGGTCTGGGATTACCCACTCTTCAAATCACGACCTACGAGAATGAATTATCTTATTTAACATGATATTAAATAAAACACTAATAACTCACTCCAATTTCAATATAAAACGGAAATGTGTTTTGAAATCAAGAAAATTTTACTCACAAGAACCCACTAATCTTAGAAACGTTTCTCCTGTGTGCATATTAAAAATCAATTAACAAAAAAATGAAAAGGAATATAATAGAGTGTCATTTTCAACATTGGAATGCCACAATTACAGATTGGTAAAGTTGTAGTGCCAGTGGAAGGAGTCAAACATAATGAATATAGCCCTTCTGGTTTTGACTTTGCGTAATTTCTGGTATCTTCAACGTCAGAGCCAGGACTCCCTAGTTTACTACAAAATGTTATGTCCATCATTACCGCTACGTTGCATAATAATAATACAGGTTTATGCTATCATTGCACGTCTGGTCGTGGCAATCATTTTTAAAGAGGTATATTCACTGTAATTATTAGTATTATTTACTCGTCCTTCAATATAGTGCTTTTAAGTAGTTTGAACGTGATTTTTGTGTATGAATACTAAGTTATTGAGATGGAGATGTGAAGGGAATAAAATACAAACATCTTCAGCTGAAAAGAAGCGCAAACCGAAGAAACAAACACGACATGAATTCTTACTCTAAGAGACCATACTTGAGAATATGGAAGGCACCTGCACGAAGTTCAAAATAAATTCTTAATAACAAATATTTCATTACGTTTGACTCTTTCTATGAGAGACATTGGTTGGAAAAAACCGTTCCGCAAAAAATAATAGGAAAATCATAGAAAAAATCATTTAGTCAGGGAATTGGTCCACTGTATCATTTACAAACAGTTCGTTACTCTAGAATTGGGATCTTTTCATCTGTATTAACTCACAGCAAATCTGGTAGCGAAGCAAGCTCTCTTTCTACTGGAAATGGACTTGGAAGAGATGATATGAGACTGGAAAACATATGATTGACAAACTTTAAAAAATTACTTTTTGTCAATTGTACAACTATTGAAAATAATCGGTTCTATTATTAATTGAAATAAAATATAATATTAAAATTCTTATGTTTTTCTTTCTAACTCTCCGGCTAACGCAAATATATGCTTACAATAGTAATACGATAAATATACGGTGAAAATATAGCACTTTTTTTCTTTCATATGACTGATTTCTTAATTATTACTCCTTGCCGAAATATCTCCTTTGTGTTCAAATCAAAGAATGTCACTATGTTTAATTTTTAAGTTTATGTTTCAAAGAAACCATTCCTCATATCTCTATGAATTGACCTAAGTTTTAAGTAACACGCCCCCATTTTATTACTTAAATGCATTTTGATTGTTTGTTTCACTTTTTTTAAATACAATTCTGGGAGTATGAAAAATATCTGAAAATATACACCTTAAACATGATACTCTCTTCATGACACACGTAATATAAGTGACAATAACTATATTGTAAAGAAAATATTTTTTTAAATCGTTACATCAAAAAAATATTGTATTAGCGACAAGAGTGAAGTACCGAAGTGACATGTTTCGAATGGAAATTACAGCTAAAATTATAACTCATTCAATCTAAGACCCTAACAGAACTATTGCACTAGTATACGGTTAATAAATATACAATGTGTGGTTTTGAAGAATACTAATAATTAAATGTATTGTTGGAACAATATACAAAATTAATTCAAAAATAAATTGGCATAATAATTAATCTTTTATTGTTTATAAAATGCCTTATACGACTGTCTAAATTAATTTGCGTATCTTTATTCATAGCCGGAAATTAAGGAATATTATTGCAAAATGTGTTTTGTAGTCGTATTAGCAAACGCTAGTCGCTAGTGAAGCGAAATTAAGGTAAAACACCCTAAAAAACACTCCATAAAACTTGGCAATACATCATGGTACATCATCATGGTACAATACATCATACCATCATGGTAATGCAGTGTAAAGATATCAATACCCTTCCCCTCTCCTAGGATGCGTTAGATAATTTATGGACGTAGAATCCACATTTCTTTCGCGACCTAACCAACCCAAACCAGTGGCGTGACGTCGACCAGAGTAGGCACTGTGACGCCATCTTGTGTCCTCTCCTCATTTCCGCTTACCCGTCACCGACTCCTCCGACAGTCTTTTGTTCCGGCAGAGCGCAACACCGTCGTCGTCGCCATCTCCGGAACATCGTCTGTCTCTTCATTGCCGCGAGCTCTGATTCCTCTCGTCACCACGTCTCTTTTCATAGAACGATCTTTTCTTTCGCTCGGCGATTGTCGGTAGCCCACGATTTACGCATGTTGCAACGGTTCTTGTGTAGATGAAAATCATCTTCAGGAAACATTCTTCTCAGTAAGACCGCACGACCAAAGCACTCACCCGGGACGTGTTTTGAAACGGTCATTTGCGAACATAACCTCATATTGATTTCACACGATATGTTCATAACAACGCAATAAACCTTTTCGTATGAGGTTGAATCGTCGCAAGCTGAGTTGGCGGAGCGCTATACTATTCATTTCAATCGCTTTTTGCACCGAAAAGGAATTGCCTTTTTCACTCACACAACGTAAACAGAAATATTATCTTACAATCAGCTCACACTCCGGAGACGACCTACTGATCCTTTCTTGACCCAGGGTCGGTACTTCCACAATAATCTGAAAGTCAGGATTTTAATTCCTGGAAGGTTGCTCAGTCCACACGCGCTGCCCTTTGTCATTACGAACGCCCACGTTCAATCCAGAAGCTAGCAATCTGTCAGCAAGAAGCCCATAAGAGATAGCTCCAGCGACAATTGAAAAGATCTCGAAGCAACTGTTTCATGTGTCAGCATCAGCGGAAGCGCGACAACTCGACGATCGGAAAGAGATATTTTAGTAATTCCCGAGAGTGAGACGATGTTCGAAAAAAGACTGTAGTGGACCCCTTGCTGGCTTCGCCAACTGATATTACGCCCACTCTTCCATTCTATCGCTACCGCCAGAATATTCTACGCATACCTATATCAAAAACCTTCTCTACAATTGTCTTTTGGGAACTTAACCTACCCTGGAATACAGATAAGAAATGCGTTAGTAACAAAAACTCTTCAACCGTTTACAGTGCAGCCGTGACATATGTTCATTTCAATCCGGCGAACGTTTTATGACAACTGTCATATTTACAACTCTGTTTTGATTTTTTTTTCAATTATGGATTAAAGCTTGCAACATTACAAAAAACTTTGGCATTTATAATAAATCAGGCAATTTTAAAAACATTTAGGCGCTTGAACGCAGCCCGCTATACTCCTACTGTGAGTACTTTCGAGTAGATGAAGAACCTCTACGTAGTTACTATGTGAGATTAATTTCTTGAATCGACTTTTAAAGGAAACAAAGGCTTAGGCTATTTTAAGAAAGGGGTTCAAAGCAACAAAAGGAGAGAAAAAAAAGAAACACTTGCATTTTTTCACTCGATTCATTCAAAGACGCTTTGGTGTCAATAAAAAGTGATAATGGTTGGCAAATAACACTCACAAGTGGTAGACGATGTTTGCGATGCAAATTCACTACTGAAAGAGTAATATACGTAATAAATTTTAATTTCGAATTATCTTAAGTTTAAAGAGGATTGTTTGGCAAAAACATTTCCAAAATTCACAAAAAGTAACGAATACTCGGCGAATGTTATACATAATTCTTCCCACAGCAGCGAATTAAAATTAAAAATTTTCATGTTATTAAACCCCTCTCATTTATATAAGCTCTCAAGTAATCCAAAATCGTATCTATTATGTTGTAGAGAAGAACCATAACATATAGATTTAAAAATGTCTCTGAATAACCAGTTGTAATTCCTTCTTCAAATTCAATATCGTGTTTTACAGACTATTGAAAGGGTTTGATAGACAATTGTATCATGCCGATCAATAATCGAGAATAGCCTGTGAGACCAAGAGATTAATATTCCATCCATTTAAATTTTGCTTTGATGTTTGAAATCCCATGAATTCAAATGCGATCTCACTGACGCATTTTACGGTGTTAATTATTCCGAATGGATAAATGAAGTAATATACATCAGTGTTTATAAACACACTCACCGCGATATTAAATATCCGTGAATAAAATATACATGTATTCATATTTTGTGGAAGTTTCTTTATAATACTTCTTATATTTTTTGGTATTACATCAGTATTAACGTCAATCGGATAATCTCTATTTTATTATATTAAAATAATACTAAACATAATGCTCATATACCAAATATGAATTTATGTTACCCAAAGATATTGCACATGACACTGGTCACATGACAATTCATGTTAAACATTTATTATTAACATTATACTANCTCCGGTTTTCCTTCGGGTAGAGGTGGATTTTATACTACAGGCTCTCTTGGAACTTGTATAGGGACGGCGGTCTATTGTAATAATAAATCTTGTTTTATTTCAATATTTATTTTAGTAGTAGCGATTTATAAAATATATTTTCCTAATAAGGATTGATAATATGAACTTCTGAAATATCTTATTTTTATTAAATATAAATTTACTGGTATTCTTTTGATATTATAACATGTAGCTAAATATGTCTTTTCTTATCATAAGGGTGTGTTGAAATCTTAAATCCGCCTCTACGTTTGGACCCTTCATCGGAATTGACGGGACGGTTCCTTGTTTGCTTCCGGAGAGTAAATTAGTTTACACGTGAGAATTGTCCTCCACGTGATCATACGCAGTTTGTAACAGCTTAAAAAAATCTTTATTTACTCATTTATTATACTTTGGTACTTAACACTGACACGCACAAAAAGTAATTGTGCACAAAAACACGCACAAAAAATTATTTGTCTGTAGCGTCTTTATCATTCTAGCAAATCTAATTTGATTCTAAGTGAATTCGGACACCAATATGGGTTCAGAAATGAGTATTAAAAATTAAGACAATTGTACTGGAAAATGGCGAAATATTTTAAACTTTGTCATGTAGACACTGACTAATTTTCATAGGGTTTATTAACACGAAGCTTTATCGAATGCGTAGCTGCATTATCTAGTAATAAACACTAGATACCTAGAAGAAATCTGTCACAATACCCCGAGTATTATTTATGATGACCACTTAAATACGCTGTCTATTAATAAGTGCAACGAAAACTTCATTATATCTACTATCGAGTCTCGGAAGGAATAAATTAATATTATTTTACCATTTCTCAAGATTTATTTTCTCTAGTATAATATATTTAAGAAATTTCTGACACACTGATATCTTAAAACTGGCACCGAACATGGTCATACAACATAAGTATATATTTAAATCAAAATAATAAAAGTACTCGTAGAGTTCTAAGTATTATTATAAAACTATTTTATAATTTTTTTTTTATTTCCGAGGAATTATGAATTATTTTAATGTCAGGAAATAAATAGATAGTTATGTATCTTTGTTCCTATTGAACGTGTTTCACAGAAATTATTTTGGTAATGATTCCCGATGTTAAAAATCATGAGGTCGTAGATGAATCAGTTCTTAAGCATAATCATTTCAGTTTAGCGCATGGTTTCATTGATCACTGCTCAATAGCCGCAAACCGTTTCCCCACAGTCTCCAATACCGCTCCCAATAGCGTTGTTTCTCCTCACACAACACTTTTGGACTGTCTGTTGCACGACTCAGATAAAGAAACTGAACATCATTGAAGTTAATGGCAGCTCTCAACGGTCGGAACCTATTTGGAAGGCCGGTCGATTACGCCCACGCCCAACCACATCTCGGCGAGTCCCTGGGAGAGAGAGAGAGAGTGTGCGAGCGTGGAAGCTAGCTGCGACAAAAGGATAGGTCGCCGCGATTGTCGGCACTTTTGTTTCCCGTGTCTAGTCTCACAACTAAAGGGGGTGCACAAAGTTGAAGCATGTAAATAACAACACCTGAGTTTGTCCCACACAACTTTCCAATTATAATTCTACTAGAAAAATCATAGTAGTAAACAGCCTACATAGTAATTTGTACTGCTTACTACTATATATACACACATTAAATTAAATAATTTATATATAAAAAAGTAAAACATGCATAATTATGAAAAAGTAACATATTAAACAGATCAATGTGTATAAAAATATTTATCCTCACAACCATAAAACGTTTGTTACCTAATTTCATATCACCTCATTCAACTTCAGATTGCAGGAGTTATCTTCAAACCTGAACTTTTAACCTTTTCCCTCGTAGGCTGATATAAGTAACGCCGCTCCAAGATAACTTCTTTTTTTTTGCGTAATAACTTTTCATCGTGTCTCGGAAGCGGTGCGACGTACGGAAATGCTACTTAGCAATCTGTACGTGTAATTTAATGTTCACTAAAATTTTTATATTTATTTTTTCAAAATTTTGATTTTGTAAGAAACCGAAAGTGAAGCGCGTTGTATGAATGAGGTGTACAGAAATAGGTTTCTATTCCCAATGCATTCGAAGTCAATTCTCAATTTTGTTTTGAGTTAATTAATTTGTTCGTGAGTCACCGGATAAACAAAATTCTTCACAAACACATACGATATTGGACATCATCGCAAAAATTTGAAATTAGACTCTCCAAGAGCCACTTCATATAATCTGAAGAGATCCCAAAATATTCTTTTCGTCCCATTACTGTACTTTCCTTATAAATGAAAAGGTAAAAAAATGTGTCAAAAAATGCAAAAAATATTTCTCCTTGGCAACGCCAATGCTGTGATGATGGATCTGAGTACTTTATTTCGATAATATAATTGTTATGGTGGGCGTATACATAGTTGCGAGGGTACCGTGTATTATGCTATAACTTTCAGAGAAATCCACATTTTAATACTTTTAAAACAATTTTTTTATTATTTTAGGAACCCCAGATACATTGATGATTATCAGGTGTTACTATAAACTCTTTAGCGCGATACTTAGAGCGTTTTTTTGGAAACCATACGTGCTATTTCGAATATTTTATAATTTAACTATTTGGCTCTTACAACGGTTGCAATGGAACATGGTTTCAACAGAACACCTTAAATTTAGTACAAATTTTTATTTTTAAAAATATACCACAATTTGTAACACAAAACAAGAAATCTACGATAATTCCATATCCATTATAATAATAATAAATTATGGTGTTTAAGCAGTTTTCGTGTCTCCTCTAAAAACATGATTTTTGGCACTTTTTTCCATGTACATGCCTCAATTGTACCCCAAGCCCGTCTGAATACCCACTTGCAAGACATGAGTTGGGTTCCGGCGAGCCACGAGTGAAAGCCGTGAAATGTGTCCCCAATATCTCATTTCATAAAATTAATTTCCTTTGTTGTACTATAATAAACTTACTATCTAACTCGAAAAGTTCATGCGAATAGATATCGCTTAGATCTTAAACGTACATTTTTAAGTAAATACTAGGTGGTAGGTGAATAATACATAACTAACTTACAATATAATCATCACTCAATTTACTTCAATAACGACATTACCTCTTTATATGAATAGGATTGGGGACCCACTCATGTCCAGGGTTAACAGTCCCTTCCAAACCCTTCACATGAGACCCAATTACGGTCCAGACCAACAAATCGCATATCACTCTTCAATGTTTTGCTTACGATCGTGTTTTCATTGTTGTTTATTATAGCATTAAAAACTTAAGATCTCTCAACTCTTAAAAACTTAAGATACTCAACAATATGATAGGAAAAATTAAATAGCCTCACTGTAATGTTAGTAATAGGAAATACTATTGTGATGAAATGCTTTACCTACCAGAACATGAAGGAAATGAAATTAACCGAGTTAGTGAGTTTCGTTGAGCATGATACTGGATGTCTGAAGTTACTAGGATAAAAGCTGTACTAGGGAGAGTATTCCCAGTTAAAATAGGTGATGATCTTGGATTTAAAAAAAAAAACGAAGGTTAACTCAACATCTCTCCTTCCCAATTCCCTTCCCCAAGTCCACCGATTAGGTGGAAGAGCAGGCTTCATAGCCTGAACCTTGTCAAAAGGCATAAAATAAAATAATAAAATAAATAAACATGCACATAAAAACTTGTGTTTCCGCGATCAATAGGTTTATTATCCCCTCCCCCACCCGCAAGGGACAAAATTTTCGCATATTTTTTCCTTTGCGTTTTAGGTTAAATAAATGAAATATACATTCAGACTCACTTAACATTTTCCTTTCTGTGTTAAAGAGAATTTTTGTGAATCACAAACAGACGTGGGTATTTCATAACGAAAAGTAAAAATTGAAGATACGGAAAACAAACACACAAATTTGTATTATAAAACAAACATTTACCACAATTATTTACATAAAAATGCGTAAATATAAACATTACCTAATCCGTTTATCTTCAGTAAAAGTAATTCTATAAAATCATCACAAAAAATAAAAGGTGCTCGTTCGTTTGATATAATTTACAAGCTGAAAAAATCTCGTTCATTAAATGAGGATATTCTTTTATCCGAGTCGGTTTTCTGACTTCATTTTTGATCAGGAGATAACCGAACGAGGACTGCAGTCCTTGACTNCCTTATACTATGGAACAGCAATTTTGATCGTGTCGCCGAGTCCTGATTGGAATGGGATTACAAGGAAACGTCCCAACCCCAGAGACATTACATCGCATTTGCGAAGAATCCACTTAAATTGGAGTACGAATTTCGTATCTGATTCATCTTATAATTACGGAGAAGTAACATTATAATTGTTTCATTACGACGGCGAACTCGGAACCGGATTGTCTTCGGGGAGCAACGGATAAGCATGCATGTTAATTGACCTTCGATTTCAGTTGTTTGTCGTTCGCAACTACTTAATTGAAAGAAGAGAGGATTATGAATGAATTTCATTACTATTATAAGTACATGATAATATACAATGTTATAAAAAGTAATTTGTCTAACATCAAATAAATACAAAATACGATCCGTAATAAAAAGAAATTGGTAATATTAAAAGTGTGGACGCCTACGTTAAAGCAATATGGATTTGAGGAAATGTGAAATCATCTTCTACCAACATCGTGAAAGCATTCATACTTTAATTATTAAAATAATATAATATAATTAAGTCTAACACACATTAGTTCTTTTATCCTTAGTACATGAATACTGTTTTTAATTTTAAATCAGAGCGTCGGTTCAAATTTCTTACTTGTTTGAAATCATTAGGAGTAACTGCAATAAAACTCATCACTCTTATCTGACTGAAAACGTTTTATTACCCATGTAAAAAAATGTAACCCATGTAAACACATTGGAATAAGAAGAGTGTTTGGAGAGCAGGAGACAGTGCGCACTGAACACTTGCACGGGTAACACGCTCGTGGGTGAGCCCCAGGAATCAAGTATACTTGTGGCAAAAGCTGGGAAGCGTTCTATATCCTCACTAATATCGTAATATCTTAACGTGAATTATAAATAAAATAAATTTATTCTCTAAAAGCAGTTACAAACTGCTTTTGACCACAGGGGAAGACATTAAATAATTTACTTTCCGGAATTAAGCAAGAGACCATCCAACCAATTCCAATGGCGGATTTATTATTTTTGCCCTCACCTCCGCCAGATAAGACTAAAGTAGTTAGATGCATGTTACAATATCAACAGAATACCAACAACATTATGTTTAATAGACTTCCAAAAAATATTCAACGAAGACGTACTATTATCGAATCGTTAAATTATTCGGAAATTATTACTAATAAATCGTTATTAAAATGACTCTGATATTCAAGATTTATAATAACAATAGTATCAATGATATTGCCACTCCTAGGTCGAAGACATAAATTTGTTAAAGAGAATTAAGACATAAGTGTCGTCCGGAGCAGAATGAAACATATTGAATAATATTTTATGATAAAAAGTCTCTTCTTTAAATCTTAAGAATAATTCTTGAAGTACCACCCGTTTGACCACATAGCGACCAGGCCATAGACGAGATACGAAAGTAATAGAACCAACCAAATATAGGCTATATTATGAAGTATTATACGCATTACCCATATTCAGAGTCAATTATAACATTGTTTAAACTATAGTATTTGAACAATATTATTCTTTATGAGATATATTTCCCGAGTAAAATTATCGGAAGCTAGATAAACTAATGACAAGACCCGATACGATGGAGGCTACTATAATAAGTAAATATTAAGAAATATAATTTGTGAGCAACTCCATAGCTTGAGTAATATAATCAAATAATACATGGTTAATGTTGCCTCACCACTCCCAAGTGACACCAAATATTACAAATACTCTATTTTGGATTCCAAATNGTTGCCTCACCACTCCCAAGTGACACCAAATATTACAAATACTCTATTTTGGATTCCAAATTATAGAGGAGGTATTTGTATACTTTCTTTGATGCAAATACACGCAATGGTTATTAAAATATAATATTAATTGTATTAATTTTAATAAATATAAATTATTTGTGTGAGACAAAGGCAGTCCAATGAATCGAGGATAAAATTTTTGCTATGAATAAAGTTTTCTGTATATTAAAAACTCCTGTGAATTATTAATCAATTTATCCCCTACTTTACACTACGAGGTGTCAGAAAGCACTAACATAATAAGAATTTTATAACTTCGTGCGTTATGTTCTTCGTTATTTAATAATAAAAATAAATTTATTGTCAAAAAACAGTACAAACTGCGTATGAACACGTGGAGGACAATAAACTAATTTACTCTCCGGAAGCAAGCAAGGGACCATCCCATCAATTCCGATCAAGGGCCCTAAGGCAGAGGCGGATTCAAAAATTTCAGCAAAAGTTCCTAGATAAGATAAAAAGTTAGCTGCGAGTTATAATACATATATAATGTCAATATGTTTGTAATTTAACGCAAATATGTTTGTAAATTTACATGTACAAGTTATTATC
>NNCF01127420.1:325679-352866 GCA_002313205.1 Laupala kohalensis | reverse complement strand
AAGAGGAAAATGAAAGATACCCTAGCCCTAATAGCGTCGGGATCGAAAAGAACAAGAGGTGACCAAGGGAGGTCAGAAAAGAGAAAGGAAGAAGCATGGCACAAGTAAGTGGGAGCAATGCCAGACTCAGCTCGCGGCCCCGTGTGAAAGAAATAAATACTTAGATAAAAATATATTAAATAACTCATTATATTATACTTCCTCGAAGTACTTTTTAGAAGTTACCGGTCTTGAAGAGAGCTTCTTTCATATAAATTAGATAAGGATATTTAATAACTTTATTGGTGATAGAGCAAGTCTCTTATTTGTAATACGGTACTTTTTGCAGGCAAATAGTACGTCAGAAAACATTAATTTGTACTGAAAATAGTTACAAACATGCGCCACGACTATCGATCTTTGTTTTATAAATAGTTAAAGTAATGGATTGACGAAAAATAAATGCTATAGTTGGATGTATCAAACAATTAGTTCAAAGATTTCTCCACAGATCGAGAATAAGAAGAGAATTACTCCTTCCCAGCTTATCGGTTTCTTTGGCACAAGAGGTGAAACTATATATAGTTATTACGATACGAAAATATATTCTGGGAAACCTAGAAAAAGAATGACAGGTAACATAAAATGCAAATAACTACTTGAAATAAATTTGGTACTACTGCCATTGTACACGCTCTACTAGTGAAATACGTTTGTCGTGATTAAAAAAAGAAAATCTTCAGCAATAGATATGAATTTATCATTCTAATATTGATAAATATATCATACGGCCATAGATATATTCCACACCATATTTATTGTAATCGTTAAGGTTATGTTTACATTAACTAACAATAAAATATTTAAAAAATATCCGTAAATAATATAGTTCGGTCAGATAAAAATGGCGACGTGCCGGGAATCGAAGCCAGGACTCCTGCTTTGATTGCAGGGGTGTCAAAGCAGTCGTCTCGGGTTCGATTCCCGGCTCGTGGCCATTTTCACTTGACCAAAAATTATCACATATCTTCTCCATGTGTAGGGTACACGGATGAAATATATGCGTAAATAATATAATTATCATACATATCATATTTTTGTGTATTATAATAATTATTTCATGTATGTTTCTTTAAATAATAGTTTCACTTTGGAAACGTGTGTTTATCGTTATGGTTGACTAAATTCAGCCTTGCGCAGCTAAAGACGGTACAGAAAAAATCTTCAAAGTGACAAAAGTCACCTAAGAAGACAAAACGCAGTAGAGGTCATTTCTTCAAGTTCTTTCAAATGTTTGGTTATTGTCAAATCATTTGCACTGGAAGGAACACAGTGCGAGGGAAATGCAGGGTGGAGAGATCAAGGACGAGCCAAAGCAAGTAAGTGTGTATACCCGAACGTACCATGGAACAGTGGCACAGCCCGGCGTTTCTCCCAGCACGTCCATGGTTCTGTAACTCCCTGCGGGTCGGTTTATAACCCAACAGCCCATTACCCGGTAAGGAGAGCCGTTAACGCATCTTTTACTGCGCCGGCCAATGGGGCGCTTCCACGTAGCGCTTACCCCCTCTTACCCTCCTCTTCGCACTCGACAATGACAATTCGAGAGTCGGTGAACCTTGTGGCGGCGCTGTGAGAGAGAATCGTAGAGAACGCAAAGTTCAAAGAGCACGAAACGGAAACAAATGAGCAAAGATTGAAAAATTCATTCGTGCAAGAAGCGTCTAAGTGACTACTCCTTCAAATTCATAGTTTTCAGTAGTTCGACGACTTTTCGTCTCGTAATGAGAATGGGGAAGATAGTCTTTTTGTAGCTCTCGCTAAAGAAATATGGTCCAATGGTGTCATCTTTGCCTCTGCTATATCATTGAACGTTTCAAACTCTACTTGGCACAAAAGTTCTCACCTAAGGTTTTCGTCACATACTCCAGACAAATGTGGGTTCGGTACCATAATTTCTCCGGCAACGATATCTCCTTCCCAATTCCCTTATTCACGTCATAGTTACGTGAAAGAATGGGCCTCACGACCTGTATCTGGCCAAAACACACTGAATAAACACAATCATAAATTTAAATACATTAAGGAAAAACTGGAACGTAACATTTTGGCACGCGTAAGAAAATATGAAAATAAATATATTTAATTTTATGTATAATTATAATTGATCAATACTATCTAACTCTGATTGTAGAAACTTCTTATCTTAATAATGGCTTCACTGAGGTATGAGTATATTTTTGGAATTCATAATACAACTCGTTTTCATGTCGTATGAAACCGACAAAAACGAGGAGTAACCAACAGGATTTATATTGCTTTTGCTTAGCACTGTTTGAACAAATAAACTTATTTTCTTCTACGTTTGAGAAGCTCTAGTAATGTTACATTTGGAAAGCATGTGCCAATGGAGAAAACTTTTGAACTAGGTATTAAAAAACCATCACTGTCCTCTTGAAAGAATTATAATTCATGATGATATTTTGACAAAATTGAGCTTCAAAATACGAAAACAGATACCGTCTGTAATTCAGTTTACAGCCCTTGTGTGTGGCTACCAATATAAAGGGTAATATACAAGAATCATTAAAAACAAATAGATTTAGCGTCGAATATATGGATTTCATGCCAGTAAGGCGAATTGCAACACTCCCGCTGCCGCTCAGGTCGACATACTACAATCTTGTGAGGGTCAGAAACCTAGCTGACGTTCAAGTAGAGATACAATCCCTAAGGGTACACACTTAGCAACTTTAAGAAAACTTCATAATTTTCGATGTCACGAAATTAGCTCTGATACCTCCCATGTCGTTTAAGTACAATTGTGAGTCCCTAAATGGGGTGAACGATCACTGCGTCTGCGGTTGCAGTGGCATAACTTAGCTATTTTTTGAATGTATAACTACTACTATTAAGATCAATTATATAATCAGAATAAATAAATAATTTAACATTTGCGACCTTATGATGCACGGATGCCATTTATTTAGTGCTTTGAAAAACACAACGTCGCAACTTATAAATTGTGTTCTTCCATCATAAGGTCTATTATCCTTAAATTATTTATTATATATATTATACATATAGTAGAAAATTATTTATTATCCTCGCCTGTTTAACCAATTCATATCCAAGGATAATACGGGGTTAAATTAAGCTAAATTCATCTAAGTAGGTAGAAATGATAATAATTACGTGTACTTATACATTCTTTAAAAGTTTTTGCGTATTAAATGTATAGAATATTGTTGGATTATGTTTTTTTAAATTTTGTTATTTTGAAAATACACAGTTTTGACTGGACATGGTTAGTTTCTACAATAAAAAATGACAGATTCAGGTAAAAAAATAGGATGAGTTTGGGTAAGCCAAATTGGTACTTCGAAATTAGATTATTATAATTATGCTAGGTAGTAATTTTGCGAAGTGATGCAACGCTATTGAAACTCTTCATGTATCACCATGAAATCATTTATCTTAGATGTATTGGAAAGGGGCGTTGAAATATCAAAATATTTGGATAATTCAGAATAATTTGAATGCTTAACAGAAAGCTAATATTTATTCAACCTGTGCATAACAAGCGAAGAGTTTGCTAAGGGAGAATACACTCAGTAATACAACCGGGTATTTATTTTCAGCTGCATGAAGTCAGAATTCTAAACCAAGTTATACATAAATGTGTCGATTTGTTAATGTATGAGACCACATTCCATTTTGAACTTCAATCACTAGTTTGCCTGACAACTGTATTCATTGATCATGATATAAAGTATGAGTTACTCATCGTGTATAAAAATATTTAAACTCAATTCTCACATTTCAAGTATTTCTAGCGAAGGCTAATAATGTTTAATTGTGTAATTAAAGACTTGCATTAAATTTCCAGAAGACACAAAATAGCGTAGAAGCAAGTTCTGAATTTTTTCCCGTCAATTAATTAACTAACTAATATACTTATAATGTAACAAACGTCCTAGATTAATGGTAACTGAATTCGTTCATTTCCCAATATGATAGTTTCGATACCAACCTATTCACGTATATACTCTTACATAACAATAGTTATAATTTGTTATTATTTGATCACCTGACAACGGTCTAAAACAAATTCGAAACGTTGTGAGCACTTTTCACAAAAATATGTATTATTCGCCCTAAGACTTTTATTATTTATGTAATTACATTATATAATGAACATTAATTGAAGCAGAAATTTCTAACATAGCTCACAAAAAAATCAATTCCAAATGACAGATATTTTGATAATTGCAATAAGGATTGTAATACTACGATATAAATGAGTACTACATTTGAATTTTTAACGGATGTAAGCGTGAAACTCTGAAACAAACAAACAAAACATGTGTTTGGAGAAGAATTTAAATATACTTTAGTTCTAAATATTAGCTAGGTTGCTTTATTAGGATTACGAAAATAACATTAAATTAATATTATGAAGATTTTAAACGTACACATTTGCCAAATGCCGTTGTTTATTTTCCTCGGCATTCAATGAACACGCATTGCGACTAATGTTTGGCAACATTAACTTTGTGTTCAAGTTCTTCAGTTTTTCTTTCAATGGTTCAATCGGATTCGTTCCCAATACTTTTGACAATTTAATATAACAAACATTTTCAATATATTTCAATAGTCATTCAAGAACAATTATAGGTGCAAAAAATATTACAACCTGACGCGAAATAAGTCATAACAATCCACGTGACTGACATCAGTCATCAAAATAATAATATGACTCCTCCAATGGAGCTCACCACATTTTCATTCGTTATCAGCTAGTAGGTTAACCTACTCACACAGGCAGGTACACACAAACACCAACGTGGTAAAATATATTTTATTTTCAACCCAAAGTCCAGATCAACTTCGTCTGAAATTCTTACAATACTTGTACGATAGATTTATATGTCTTTTTGTTATTATTAAAGTAAAGTTAAACTTACTGTTATTATTTAAGTACAGACATTCCTGATTAAAGTATCAATACTGTTTCT
This sequence comes from Laupala kohalensis, assembly GCA_002313205.1. Lineage (NCBI taxonomy): Eukaryota > Metazoa > Arthropoda > Insecta > Orthoptera > Trigonidiidae > Laupala > Laupala kohalensis. Next base: position 347,869 of record NNCF01127420.1, on the reverse strand, counting down.
AGAAAATCTAAACAAAAGTACCTCATGAGTCTATTAAAAAAAAAAAAATACCCACTTATTCCGGGAATGCGAGAATAAAATAAATTGTAAATGTTAATAAAATCAAAGCACGGCCTACTTGATCACACTACTAAATATTCATATGGCCCTGCTATATCGCTTTCAAACTCATGCCAAGTTTTGGGGATGTCTACGATCTGTGATAAGAATTAGTACCTCAATCAGCTTGCAGAAGATAGCAGGAGTAGTATCAACTCTATCCTTAGCTGATTTAACAGAATTAACAGTTGGTTATGGGCTGGCGCTTTAATTAAACTCTTCCTCCTCGGGAAAGCTCCACAGACATCCCCAAATTTTGGATAAGATTACAATGCAATTTATTTGCGATATGATTTCATATACATACGATAGCAGTGGTATAATCAAGTAGGCTGTGAACGCAAGATTTATAAATTCAGAATCTCCTGTACTGAGAAGTCAACCTATCCATTGCCACGCGATCTCAAACTCACCAATGATACGGAACCTGTAATACAGATATACGTAGCTGCCAGTGCGTGAATTATCAAATCGTATCGGAACACACGAAGTGAGTATGATTCTGTTTTGCGACTACCATATATCATCTTTGTAATAGAGGCATTATAGTCAGAGAATCGGAACTTCAGATTAGCTCCTAGTTTACAACTAGCTGTTTTGCGTAGTTGAACCCTCATATTTCTACCACCTATTGTCGTCAATAACCCCTAATACCTGCTCATTTATTTTTTGGGGTTATTCGTATTTTAGAACAATCTAAATTGGTATCATCTTTCATTGCAAATAAGGTGTATTAATAAATTGTAAATCATGAATTTAATAGAAACAATATATATTTCAATAATCACTATAACAAGTAACAGCTGACAATAGCGATGAAAGTAAGAAATGTAATGTACAGGTTCTTGTACCATGTGTAAATTTTTGGCACATTATACGATTAAAGGTGTTTAATCCATTTCCTAGAATATTTTAGGAATATTAAATTTGTAAATGAATGTTATTTGATTAGAAAGGAAACGTATTTGATTAGAAAGGAAATTGGATAAGATATTACTTATGCACATTGCCATAGCAACTTCTGTCGAATGGTTTCAAGGAATAAGAAAGATGTATTTAATTTGAAGCTGCTATACACATTTCTATGGGTTAAATTCTCAATCCAGTACTGAGACATGATAAATGTAGCGGAATGTTCATAAACGTGTTTGATCAACAGTCATTATGTACAACATATGCTTTTATTCAAAGTGAACTCCTCCAATAAACTTTTCTCTACATCATAAAAATAGTTTATATATAAAACTGTGAATTATAAGCTTTAAAGCTGGAGATCGTAATAGTTTCGACAGGTAAGAAGTATAAATTTAGCAAACCTATGTAGCAGAAGCTACATATCCTATTAAGAGTGCTAACTACCTATTGACAGTACTACATATCCTATTAATAGTGCTAACTAAAGGAACTAGTGCAATATTTCTAGCAAACAAGTGAAATATAACATCCCCTCCGTAAAAGACCAGAACATTCATAAGAACCAAATGACTAACAATAAGGAATGTTCTAGTTACTTGAATTTGCCCAGACAAATGAAAAACTAAGTGAATAGGACTACAATGCAAACTCAGAAGAAGTGAATAAATACACTAACTTTGACCAATCAAAATATTTGGTACATGTGTCGGTAACCAAGGCGACATCACTTGTTATACAGAGACCAGATTTCACTTCAGTGTGAGCTCTTAATCGGTGAACATCGCGTTAGATCGTTCCGCTACTAACATGTATTTTACTCGCATCAGATCAGAAATCGTGCATCGCAATCATGACAACGCATAACAGTAACGTCAGCTCTCTCTGAATCTAAATACTAATAACATTTTAGTGAACTGAAATCAACGTAACTTCAACTTACAGTACCAAAACTGTGCATTTGCTGCCACCTCAATGTATATGTTTATTTACAGTATTTCTTCTGTACATTTGTGTTCATATCTATTACCATGATTTCTAAACAAATCTTCAATTGTTTTTTAACTTGTAGTGATTAACACTAATCCCATACTTCATAACTTAATACTTGATCAATGACTTGTGTTCTAATTCCTCTTGAAGTATGAGCCTACAACTGCAATAAACATGTCAATATATTTAATGATACAGAATTCGACCGAATGCGCATTTATTACCTTCAAGTTTTAGAAGTTTACATCTTTAAATAATTCAATATTATCTTTGTACCCCGACGGAATACCTAATAGTTATGTTTGACGTTATTAGAAATATGCTTGTGTAAACAAAAATTTTTCGTTTACTCCCTCTCAACACAACTCAACTTCTATTGGGATGAATAAATGTGCGAATTAATCAGTCTGTCACTCAGAAAAATGCCGCTTAAATTTAGGGATTAGAACATTGTGTGATTCTTACTTGAAAATTAACTTATCCATTTCGTTGTCAGATCCATTAATACGTTTGTAACATTTTTCATCGTAAATAAATAAATAAATGAAAATTCAAAGTGTAAGTTGATAAGTAGATAATTATTTGTAGAATTAGATTGATCTTCTAAACAAAGCGACAAAAGGGAAGGATGAAATAAAAATCATTATATTATTTTTTAAATCCCCAACCAAGCAATTAAGATTTTAAGGTGATTCCCATTTCAATCGTTGGTGATTGTCCCAGTTTTATCCTCTATAATGGTAATTAGCCATTTGCGTTTATTGATGCAAAACCTTCGCATCATTGTAAGTCTGTAATGTTTTAAATACAGTTTAATTGGATTTTGGGGTTGAATACGTAGGAAATGAACTACAGTATTTGTTTCTCAAAATACACTTTTAGGTAATCTTCTTTTTATAATTATATAGCATGAGCAGATGTAGTATTCCTATGAAAATATTTAGGAAGATGGTTATATGGGCATTTGGATTGATATCAAATTAAATTGTTGGACCTCTCCTTGTTATTGCAGTTTGAAAATGAACATACTTGTTAAGAACATTTTATTTATAGGGTCAGAATATATCTGAAAAATACAAATTATAATTTATAATTAATTGTATAATTATTTATCAGAAACGCTAAACGATTTTTCATCTTTGTGGAAGCAGATGAAGTATTTAAATAACGATCAAAAAATGAATGTCCTTGTGAAAATAAATGTATTCAGATTCATGTTATAAACCTATCTATGATCTATATGAATTTTTAAAAAGAACAGCGGTGTTCACTATCAAATTAGGTACGTTTATAAATTACAATTATTGTAAATTAATATGTGAGTGATTATATTCGCGTGTTATGTTTACACATGAGACGGACCAATTTAAAAATAAATCAGTAAGAAGTACTTAATACAATATTTCGTGGTCTTTCTAATTATTTACGTTTACAAAAAGATCTTGTCTTCCTTTACTTAGTGTTACTCTAAATGACGAACGTGAAATACGCATGGTACAAAATAACCATCATATGATCAGGCAGTTCATCGCTCTTTCGCAGCAAAGGCGGCGCGAGGTGCTTTGGGGTTGAAAGAGAACGAAGGCACTGGACCCCTCACACAGCATCCCCTCGCTGGTCTCCGAGCGAAGGGGCGGGAAAACGAGTAAGATCTATGAGCACATAAAGGAAGGCAGATTTATAATGTAGGTTAAAGGAACTCTACTGTATAGGCTGGAGCGAGAGCAAACTTGTGATAAATGGAGGGAGACTGGTCCTCGGTGATAAATGAAGAAAAAGCGATGATAGAGAACACATGGGTAAACGGATAGGAGAAACTGTAATAAGGTGCGGGATGTCGGAGGGAAGTTTAAGTGTGTGGAGTTTCTAAACTGAATTATGACTTGAGAAAAAAGTCAAACCTTTTGTGATTGAGAGTAATTTTAGATTTGCTAAACGTCAAATGTACTAGGCGCATGGATGTAGAAATCATATAAATACGAAATTACATTAATGTTTTTACAATAATATGTAAACTATAATATACAGATAGATACTAAATTAATAAATAGGTACTTCTCGAAACAATTCTATATTTACAACAATCGTACAGGATTAGAAGACACTGAGCTATACTGAAATCCATATTTCATTTCTGTCTGTCATTGGAATTCAAAGGTAATGATAAATTGCAGCTAAATCAAATATGCCGCATATTTCAAAAACCTAGCACTCTTATATTACAATGTTCAAATAATAAGGATGCAAATATAGCAGAAACTTGATATGCACAGTTCACAACAACTAAGATTTTATTATATTTACAAAACTAAAGTTCGTTACTGTGCATATTACGTTCACTTGCAGAGTAATAATTAATTGATTCTTAATTATAATATAGAAAAATTAAATAACTGTTCGATGTGAGATGCAAAATAATATCGCATTTCAGTTTGATATTTGGTTATTTCAACTCATTGGTTATGACAAGTGTATTCATATTTGACCTATAAAGCTTGTTGATTTAATTAAAATAAAATATGATATTTTCATGAACAATAATTATGTTGTGTTTTCTATTGAACATAATCGGAATTATATTTTTAAAAAAGTAAAAAAGTATTTAATACAAAAGGAAATTTGTATAGAAGGTGATCCGTAATTTTATTAATGCTCACGCCCAAGGAAAAACAATCTTGCAAATAAAAGAAATAGTGCGCAACAATATTTTTCCGAAGAAATATTTATTTATTGAATCATTCTTCGAGGAGATTTTTCCGAACAAAATGTACACACAATTTGTGATCGAAACGGAAATGTAGAATAATGTATAAGAAAGGCGAAGGAATTTTTGAGAGGTATTTTTATTTCCGTAATTCATCATAATTTGAATTTCCTCTCGGTTTAGAACGTAGCTGAGGAACTATATAATGACTCAACAAGTACAAAGTGTTCCGTATATGCTGAACAGAAATTGTTTTTGTATATTAATAAATGCGTATTTAAATTTAAAAACTAATATTCTCATGATTGGCTTCAAAGAGTGATAATTGTAGCATGTCTAAATTTTCCCCCTCAATTACATGATCGAGCATTATTATGATATACACTCCACGTGTGATTTATCCGCAATGTAGCTTTATTTTTTAGTATGTGTGTACTATCAAAAAGTATAATTTGATAATGGATCGGGTACTAGGCCTTGTTTTGGATGAAAATTTACAATTTCTTACACACACAAATTATGTAGTTGAAAAGGTTTAAAGGCTTACGGTTTGCTCAGGGATAAGATAATTCAATATAGGGCAAGAAGATAAAATAAAGTTATATAAAGGAGCAGTACGACCAATGCTAACTTTCGGCTCAAATGCATGGGAATATAGAGTAGCAACAGGATATGTTGAACGGAAAATTAATTCAGTACAAAGAACATGCCTCCTGGCTATAGGAGGATCATATCGCACATTATCACGAGATGCGTTAGCAGTTATGTATGGAATAATGCCAATGGATTTATACATTGCTAGATTACAATTTCGAAGGAAAATATAACAAACCGGAAATAAAACTATAGCAGGGCAAGAAATGGAAAACTAAATAAAACAATGGAAAGGAATGATAGCAAAACAAATAATGGAGGAGTGGCAAATTCGATGGAAAAACCATCGAAAGGACGAATAACCAACAAATTTATTCCAAATGTGCAATTTGCCTACATGAATCGAAAATGGTTCAAGCTTAATCCATATGTAATTGAGTACATGACACGTCGAGGAAGTTTCCATAGTTTCCTAGTAGAGAGAGGAATAAGGGAAGAATCAGATTGCATATGTGGCGGAAAAGAAGAAACATGTGAACATCAGATGTGGGACTGCAAGTGGTATGGTGAGGAACGATCAGAATATATAACAGAAATGAACAAACGAGGAGTTACTGGAATACACGATAAGGACAAAAGAATAGACAATAAAGAGAAATATGAGGGTTTCAGAGAACATGTGACAAAATTAGGAATAATACGTGACGCATTAAAAAAGCGAAATTACTCGGAATAGTAGATGAGTATCCACTCCTTCGTGGCAGGGAACGGAAATTTGTGAAACCAACAACAAAGAGACACGACAATGGATTAAAATGAGATAANTCCCTCGTGGCAGGGAACGGAAATTTGTGAAACCAACAACAAAGAGACACGACAATGGATTAAAATGAGATAAAGAATAGATAAAACATATGAGCCTGTAATGACCAGGTTAAAGACAGAGCGGTCTAGAAGACCCTAGGCCAAAATAAATTGGAAAAGAACTCTGTAATATCTAGTTGGGGATGCTTGATCCTGTGTAGCACGTATAAATCCTTCAGTCTCTGCATGGAGTTGGCCGTGTTTCTGTCATAAAGTTGATTCTTCCTTGTCAACATTAGCATCCTGCAGAGAATTTGGGAATTGTCCATACAAGTGTTAAGCTAGCCATTTTGCACCACGGGATTTTATATCATTTATTGGTAGCTCAAAATTTTCCGATAAGTTTAGGGGAGTGTAATCTTTATCTAAACGATCAAGAAACTGATGAAGAGGTTCGTGACTACTCTTGAAATACTTTCTTTTTTGTAATCTGCGAATGACTAAGATTTGCTACGTCTAACAACCCCTTTCCCCCTTCTGACCTTGGCAGGTAAAGGCGGTCAACACATCCTTTGGCATGGTGTTTTCTAAATTTTGTCATGAGAGTGCGTGTTTTTCTGTTTATTTTGTCCAGATCGGTGTGGGACCAATTAACAATTCCAAATGTATATGTTAGAACGGATACTGCCCAGTTAGTTATTGCCATTATAAGATTTTTTGCATTTAATTGCGTCTTCAATATTGAAATGAACCTTTTTTCGTACATGTTTCGGAAATACTTTTTGAAGCCTTAGTGGTCAAATTTGCGATTTTGTAGGAAGCCAAGATACTTAATAATAATAATAATAAGAAGAAGAAGATCAAATGTGGAATTCTAAAATAAATTATAATACATCTTAAAAATTTTCGTGAATATAATTTTTCAGGTTTAACCCCTACCCCGTAGCAAAATCATGATGGCGAATAACCGCGTAAAAAGTAAAAATGTAGTTAATTGCTTGTTATAATATGTACAGTATATTAAAAAAATATTTCGCGATAAGACAACATATGGACATCCTCCTCCTTCCTCTTGCCCTCTCTTGGTTGCTTTAACACTCACACGTTCGTAGAATTTGCGTATAGAGCCACGCAGAATTTGGGAATACGGAGCAAAGTGTGTCACGCAGAGAAGCAACCGCAAGACAACGACCTCGAATCTCAAGGGTACTCACCCCCTATATAATACCCTTCTCCTTTACCCTACAAATCCGCTCGCTGCTACCCGCGCAGAGGGTTGATGAAATTAGGAGGCGTCTGTTGAAAGACAATGCGACCGCTTTCTCCGTGGTTACGTTGGTTGCGGAGACATGGTTAGGGTGGTGGGGGTGAGGACGGGGTGCAATAAAGGAGAAAGGTATGAAGCATTCGAATATAATACTGAAACTGAATCAAAAACATCTCATAAAGTTCAATGCTGCCCTGTAAATTATATACGATCATTCATTGTTATGAACTTCACTTTGTTGTAAAGAAAGTCTGATGAAACGCTTCTGGTGATAGTGTACCTTAGAAAACTTCCTTTATTAAAAAAATATGTTTTTTCTTCTCTTGAATGAAGCAATGGAATGTATCTTCTCTGAATCTGATCTCAGTGACCCTGGCACCACGCGTTTCCTATCTAGAATACCTAATCACAAATCAGAGCAATGCGCTATAACAGAAATATAATTACTTCTGAAGAACTTCATTACTGAAATTTCATGGTTATTTATTTTAATTTAAAAAAAATCAAGAATAATTATTTTTGCAACTTCTGTATTTCCTCCAATTTTATTTTCACGAATTTATTGTCCTTTCAGTTATTTTTATGTTGGGAGAGTGACACAATGTACTTAGTATCTAAAGAAAAATATAGGGGACAAAACGCAGATGTTATTCAAGACTAAGTTCTCAGAAGAAAACCATTCCTATTGTGTAGGTAATCGCATTCTTATCAAATTATTAATGTAAATTAAGTCTTTTGTCACTTGTAAAATACCAAAAGAAACAATATTTGTAAAGTAGTGATCTAAGACAGAACGTAAAACTTGTGTGAAAATCGAGAACTGCAATGTGAGTATAACCCGCAACCATTACTGACAGAGTTAAATTTTCTGTGCGATGACATATACTTGTGATAATGGATCACTTCGTTCCGTCCAGATATCTTTTTTCATTAGAACAAGAGTTATGTCTTCATTACTATTTCTTTGATGATTTATTGTCAAGAGTTCAAAATATCGTATGACCACGCGCAGAACTACAAACGAATTAACACTCCGTAAGCAAGCAAGGGACCACCATCTCATCAATTCCAGTCAAAGGGCCCAAAGAGAAGGATGGATTTAGTAATTTTTCGCCCCATCGCAAAATCATTACGGGGACTAACCGCGCAAAATGTATAAATGTAGTAAACTGCTTGTAATAATATCTACAATATATTTTAAAAAATATTTCGAATCTATTATAAGACATTTCGTTAACAATTCCGTATTCATCGATTTATTATTCCAAAAACAGATCATTATTCCCAAAATAGATCATAAATCTAAATTAATATTGACAATGAAATGAATGAGACTACCCCCAAAGAACTGGTTCATTCTCACTGAAAATTTTTACGAACTTTTTTATGTCTCGCCGAGTGTTTTAGGACCAATAGAAATATCTACATCCGGAAAGTGAATGTCGCAACGTACGATGTTTGACATATTTTCACACACGTCTTTAATGATATATGTAGTTCATTACATCTAGAAGAACATATTTGTAATCTCTCAATGTTTGTAAAAAGATAAATCTACACGCGCTACGGAAAGAAAAAATAATAATAAAATTAATAATAGTAATACTTTACTCGTGAAAAATTGAGTGAATGTGAGCAATAAGGATGGATTTTCTATGATGAGAAGGTGGGAGTGATTTCTACAAATATTTAAAGAGATCTCACAGCAGAAGTAATTAAAAGAAAGAAGATAATTAATCTCAAAGATAGTGGAACGTTTTTATGGTCTTGTGTCTTCAAAACGTATTATGTCTTCAGAAAACTGAAATTAAGACATAAAACAAAGCATAGAAATTGTATTTTACGATTTAGCTCGTATGATAACACTTCAGTGATTATATATGGCTTCATTACAGGGGATAGAACTCCAGCATCAATGCATTGAAAGATAAAATGCAGGGCTAGTAATATACTGCTTGTATTTAAAATTAATTTTAAAATACTTCCGCATAATAACAGGAGCTAACGGCAGGCACGTAATCAATGGAATAAATATTGATTACAAACCGTGTATACAAGGAACATGGATAAAAGTCGTATTTATGAAGATTACACGCGCGTATGTAAAACGGCAATAACACTAATACGGAAATTGAAGCAAGCAATCCAAAAATTTATAACTAGTATTGAAATTGTATGCGCTTGTATACGATGTGTTTAACTCGTAAATGAACATGATTAAAATAGTTTCATGACAAAAATATAGATCGAGAGGGAATTCAATAGAACCAGCTTACATTCATTTAATAAGAAATTTCAAACTCGGCTAATAAATGTGGTATGTTCACTTTTGATGAGATATGGATTATCAAGAAGAATGTTGTCACATACCATGACGCAAGAACAATAAAAATAGTTTATTTCTCACTCAATGAAAACCATGTAGCTAGAAGGGTATACCGTTGACGAGCCCTAAAGCCCAACAAAAAAATAGAAGGGTATGACAAATGAAGGATGAAATCTAATTAACAGTAATACCACATAACCAGGGAAAATCACTCTTTTATCGATCCTTTCTAGTCACATGACTAAATTTCTTTCATCTTCTTATTACGTAAAATCTGTGAGCTCTATAGTAAATTGGAGGGATAACACAAAACCTTGAGGTCGGGAGCCATGTCAGGGAATGCATACTAATCTTTTTTTCTATCTCAGATGCCAGCACTGGTCCTCGTATTAAGCGAAGCGATGCTCAGCTAATACCATGATCTACTAACATCATACTTCTTTTCATCGTCGTTTATACACATTATTCTGGTGTACAATCAAGTAGCCCATGATTTATACGTATGTAGATCCCAAACTAACACAAATTGGGCCTCTCGCTTCGGTGGACTCGTAATCAATGCAGTTGTGTATCCAGTTTAAAGTAGGACCAGCGCTCCATGTTAGACAAATCACAGAGTTGTGTAATTGTTTTCTTTATTATAATTATTCTAATTGCTTTAAAACACAACAATATAAATAATTATGAAGAAAAAGCATGATTCAATTTTTATCCATCAATTAATAAAAAGTACAAACAATATGCAGGAACTTGCTTGAATAGGTTTGAAACGCATAAGAGTACATAGAAACGTGGCGGCCGAGCGCCACAGTCACGTGCCTAATGCATTCGACCTCAGAAAAAGAAATAGAAAAATATATGTGAGGTTAATTAAGATCAGGAGCTATCGGATAGTTGAAGGGGAAGGATTTGTGACGTGTACTCCGGCTGGGACCGTAGAACTACGGAGAGGCAGTACTCTCCTTTGAGAGACTGTTTACTGAGTTGACGGTAGCGAATATTCATGAAACCGAGCTCTGATTATTCGTACTTCATTGATATGGTTAGCGTCAGCCGTTGCAGGAGGCGTAGAAGATCAGGTCTCTGAACTTGATGCTATCAACAGGGAACGTGTGGTCTTAGCATTTCAAGGGGACCGACGCTCGAGAATTGACTAGCACGTTGCGTGATTACGAGAAAAAAATCTTTCCCTTAAACGTGTAATGCGGTGGAAAAAAACGGAAAATTGTCGATATAAATAACTTGAAATTATACGAGAACAAACCATCTCCAAAGTATCTCCATTGATTCTGTACTTCACAATCAACACATCCACAATTCAAATTCACATATTGTATTTTCTTCTTTTCGTATATTAACTTTATTGTAATACACGATACATTAATGAAATAATGTTAACACTATTACTCCTTATCCCTCCAGGGGACTTACATCTAGTAAGTACGTGTTTAACAAACACGGGACCCCGAGCTGAGTCTGGCATTGCTTCCACTTACTTGTGCGAGGCTCCTTCCTTTCTCTTTCCTGACCTTCCTTGGTCACCTCACGTTCTTTTCGATCCCGACGTTACTCGGTTGCGAGGGCTATGGTATCTTTCATTTTCCTTTTTTTGATGTTTTGAGTAATGTTTTGATATATTGTAATTCAGGAGGATTTTTAGTGGGTATGGATGAGTCATTCGGCGAGTCCCACACGCGGGGAGAGTCATGTTGGCTCTCCCTAGAGCGTAACTGCATTTTCCCTACCTGTACAAGTTTTTAGGGTTCCAATGACCTTCGATGTCGACGAGCCGTAAAGCCCAACAAAAAAAATACTCCTTATCTTGATTTTTATGAGAATTTAAGAAATTAGGTTATTCATTTTTGCGTTATCGTAAAACTACAAATCACTTTCTTTGCACTGAGCGGTATTGTCTGTTATCACATAGTTTTTCTTCTATTTCCTCTTATACTTTCAAGATAAAGTGTCGTAACATAATTTTGTGTATATTTTTATATTTAACGTGACATTTTTGAGATCTGGAAGAGATGCAACACGCTTGGCACTCATGTATTGGGGGCTTCCAGGAATATCCAACAATATTAAAAAGTCACTAAACTAGAAGAATAGACATGAATACAATAACGAAGATACTTAATTTGACTTACGAAATTTATATTTATGTTTTCAATAATGAGAGGNCTGATAGTTGTTCGAAAAAATGTTCTATTCTTTGACGTAAAATTGTATACTACTCTTACTGTCGGAAGCAAATATCCCCTCTATGATGAGGAACACACAGAGAATAACTTTTATATTTGGAAATGTTTCGCAAAGGAAAACTTGAAAGAATAAATATTAACGAGAAATGTGATAACTTTCGGTCAGGTGAAAATGGCGATGAGCCGGGAATCGAACCCGGGCTCTGCTTTGTTTGCAGGGGTGCTAACCATTACACCACCCGTTCGCCTTTCACTTGACTGAAAGTTATCACATATCTTGACGTGTGGGGTACACGGAAGAAATATGTACATTACAGAGAAAGTTACTACGATTTTGTTCGTTAAATGATTTGTTGTCATTCCTTATATATTATATAATTCCTAATATATTGTTTTCGTGTGTACAAATAACCACCCCATTCACGAAAATGACATAAATGTATCATGAAATATTTAGGTAGAGATCCCGAGCTCATATTTTATGAGCTTCTGCTGTCATGAACTTCATATTCTATTTGACCTTTTATATCTGGACGAAAAACGAATTTTGGCCTTCAGCAAATGATATCAACGCTCTAAGGTGGCGGAAGAGCACACTAGTACAAAAGTGAACCAAGGGAAGAAACGTAAAAGAAAGATGTAAAATGAAGGAAAAAGAAAATGGGTAGTGTATAAATAATTATAATTTAATATCATAGACATAATTTCTGGTAAATATTTAAGCTACAGGATGTACAGAGTTGTAGAACATAACAAATAAAAGCAAAATGACCAATTTAAAAAGTCTCTCGCTGGCAATGAACTGCCACATCTGAAGAAGTCTCACATTGGAGAAGAAACGAAGTGTTATTTTGTATGTTCGGAATCAAAATTGTATTCTATTTTATTAATTTGAATCAAAATTAAGTGTCTGCTAAAAAACCTCAGGTCAGTTTTCTTTATTAGTTATGTTTGGAAGAGTGGACGAGAAATATCAACAAATATAGACAACGAATACACAATCGTTTCGTAAATAGGAGTTAATCAGTACAAGGGAAGAACTGTTACCAATTAGACTCTGTCATATATACGTAATTGTTGCCGATTGCATACTTTCTTGAGTTTTTATTTTAAATCAATCATTTGTGTGTTCGAAAACATTACTTTGATGTTCCGAAATCCTGGCAACGACATAATACATAATAAATATTTGGTTTCAACCAATTCAAAATTTTATTGAATGCAATGGCGAACTAGGGTCTTACGAAATGAATATATCGTCTCTTGCTGGGATATCCTTAACTTAGTTTGCCTGTCTGCACTTGCCTCTCCAAGCATTGCTCTCCCAAGTCGATGGACTCCGCGTTCTGGCCAAGGGGGAAATTAAACATAGATGCGCTTCCTCTAGACTCAACCGTTCCGTCGCAGTTTGCAGAAGCCACTTGTTGACTAGTGGACGCAAGAATCTGAGACGAAAGACCTGGGTTTACTTCTTTTCTTTTATATTTGTCACCAGTGAAGATACCGCAGCTTTGCTCCCGTGAATTTTGTGATTTTTGTACTACTATTCAGTAATTGACTTATGTCTTAAAAATCACAATGAAGAATATCGAACATAATATCCATTTGCTATCCCAGGAACAAGACGTTTTATAAACATGCAAAAACGATGTATAAAACGTGTAAAGAATAATAATACTGAGAGCAATCCACCTATACGCAGAAGACTGTCACATAAAAGCCTTAAAGTTATTGAGAAAAATAAAAATAAAAATACATAAAAGAACTCACAAATTTGACGGAACCGTTTCGGTACCAAGCTTTCTTCAGCCACGTAGATAATGATCCGAGTCTTCTTTTTACGGAGTACGTTGACCGACCGTTAGATGAAGGAAATAAATGTAGAAGGGAAATAAGAAAGTGAATTTTGAAGACATTAGTGTTGTCTTTTGAAAGCGGGATGGGTCGAGGCTCCTAGGGTCCAAATGAAACCTAATTAACTGGTTTTTCAGTCTATGCGTTGGCAATGTTTGGGGAGAGTTTTCAAAATCATTACTTAAAAACCTTCCCTAGTTTTTTATTATGTAATTTAGCGTTAATTATGTAATTTTTTATCATTCTTCGTCCTTTATTTGGCCTGTCACCCAATTTACACACAAAATTCGACAATCCAATGAATGTAAATGAAATTTTCTTATATGGAATAAACCGTACTTTATCTGATGCTGAGAAAGTCACCTTTGTAGAAGTGAAGTAGAACATGGTAATTTTTCCTTATATGTTATTTGTGGTTCCCTGTTAGTACGTGGCGTCCCGCTAGGGTATTGATACAAGCCCGCTCTACATGTTCACCAATCACTCATCGGGTCTCGAGAGTATACGGCTTGTGTGCATTTGGTTATTTAATGAGCTCCGAAGTATGTTTGCCACGCGTTTCTCCTTTGAAAGGGTTAATGACTAAACAAATTCTGAATAATTTAGGAATTCACAATAGTAGATATATTTTATTTCAAATGTCCTGCAAATGCCGCAGAAAAGTGAAGAGCGTATTGTGAACATTTAGTGAATTTCCTGTGTGTTTCAGAACGTAGAAATATTCAAACGATAAGTATACTGTATTATCCATTTTATTATTATTTGTAAGTTGTAGAGATGATTTCGATTGAGCAGTGGCGAACTGCTATTGGATGCGTGAGACGACCACGGGTAATGGGTGCATTAGTTACCCATTCCTTAAAGTTAACATGTCTAATTAGTGCGGCACTAATAGGTATTCTATTAATTATAGGTGGAATAGCATCCAACCCTGGCCCCTCTAACATTTGACACCGCTCTGGAGGAACGTGGTGCCGGACAGAAGGAAATTCTTGAGAGTCTGGCCGCGCACTTCGCTATCTGGCAGGGTTATATGCAAAAAGTGGAGTCTCTGGAGCACCGGGTTGCGTCTCTCGAGACAGGGAATAAAACTCTGTGTCGAAAGATTGACTACTGGGAAAACCAGTCGCGAAGGAACAACCTTCTTGTCTTTGGCTTGGACGACCAACCGGGCGAAACATGGAGGGACTCGGAGCGGCTCGTACGAGACGTCGCGGCCCAGACGGGAATGGTGCTCACTGAGTGCGACATAGAGCGCGCACACCGTGTGGGTCACAGGATAGGAAAGAGACCAATAGTGGTGAAATTGGTTTCTTATAAAAAGAGATAGGAACTCTTAGTGGATGCTTCCCATTATTTGCGCGAGGCGACTGAGGAATTTCTCCGCGGTGTTCGCGTCGCGGAGGACTTCTCCTTCGCCGAGCGACAGACACGCAAAGAGCTCGGGCATTTTTAGCAGGATGCTAGGAGCAAAGGGTTCAGGGTGTCTTTGCGTTTTGATATACTTGTGGTAGATGGGAAGCCCTACACTCTAGAGGTCCTGAAGAAGGCGAGTCAGGGAGACACCCCAGTCCCAGTTGATGACGCGGCAACATCGCCGGTGAGGCCGCCGACACAGCAACGCCACTCACCCTCGATGTCGACACCTCAGCAGCGCGCGGTGAGGCGAGGGCAAGCCAACGTCAGCGCGACAACGAGGTATGCTGAAAGTGCACCACGCCTGTCGGCTACCAACCGACCGCCGTACGTACTTCCCCCACCGCAAGGACGGGTGACGAGGTCTGGGGCACTTGCAGTTCAGTAAGGTACGTCCACGACAGGTCAGTAGGACAAAGGGCATGTATTAGATGTATTGTATTGGAACGTTGAAGGATAGACGAGGAAACTGACTCAGGGACGTTTTCTTGAGATCCTTCAAAAATTATCTGTAACTGGATTACTTGAAACGTGGTGTAAAGACGGAGACACGGTTAATTTAAATGGATATATATCTTTTACGAATCATTTGAAAAGAAAAGGATCACGTGGAAGAGACCCAGGTGGAGCCATAATTTATTGCAAGAATTCAACGAATTATAGTTTCCGAGAAATAAATATAAATTTGCAAAGTTCCATATGCGTTGAACTAGAATGCACGTGTATGGAGATATCAATTTTAATTATTTATTGACACCCACAACGATACGTGTATCATAATAGTTTCCTTTATGAAGAGTTAGACCATATATTAAATACGCTGAAAAATAGGAATCCCAATGCAGGACTTTTATTAATGGGAGATATTAATTCAAGAATAGGTGAAGGAATACCAGACGCGCCTGTGAACGAAAATCTTTACGCTAATAATAATAATATAATTAGAAAAAGTAAAGATAAAGTGAGCAATGGCGAGGGAAGCGAATTACTAGAGCTATGCTATTTACATGATTTAGATATTTTGAATGGTTCTTATGGGGATGACGTATGCGGCAATTTCACGTACATTAATAGAAATGGAGAGAGCGTAATTGATTATGGATTGGCGTGTCCTAAAACTATGCAGTGGATAGATAAATTTCGTATAGGCCAAAGAATAGAATTCCATCAGATGCCACTTAGTTTAACCTTAAAATATAAAAATAGTTTACAAGTACTACAACAGTCAAAGAGATTGTCAAAAAATAAACAGAGATTTCAACTTTAAGATAAACTGAATTTAATGTAAGAAACATTAGTCAAAGGATTATGGAATCAAGAGAACTATCGAATCGACGGGTCTAATAAAACATTAAGAGTTTATTCAAAATCATTTTATACCCCAATCGTATCCTGAATTTCACTCCTTCAAATGAGATAAAATTATTATTATTATCTTCATACTACTATTGTTGTTTCAAGATATAATTTACAAAATGCACGATAATACAACCAGTTGGGTAGAAATATAAATTACACTTATAAAGCATTGGAGCATGAGCCGTTCCCCAAAAACACTCTGGAAGCTCTGGGAATGGATGGTATCTTGATTTTAATAATTAATAGATTTTAAATTGGAGGACCACATGGATTACCGTGATTTTATATCAACACAAACAACAAATCAATGGACATGCAAATATTAATTGTTTTACAAAGGAATGACACAACAGCACGTTCCTTAATAATCCCACTAAAAATATAACCTAAACACACAAGAAATCAATCGACATACACGTAAAATATGTAATACAAAAACTTACAGCTAAACACATGACATAAATTTAAAGATAAAGGAAGCATGATTATGTATGGATCCATCAATAGAGTTTAAAGTTTATATGATCACACAACAGTCACAATGATCACAATAAAACCATATTCACGACAGTTCCAGATGGTCGCATAACATGGTTGATGGAAATGTATAGTTTTACCTCATGCACAACACGCTTCACAAAATGTTCAAGACGGACACAGTTATGGCCCGATGTTGACTGGACGATGTCTGAAGAGTGAGTGATGCTTGAGCTAGTGGCTACGGGGTCCTCCCATGTTAACTCGAGGGGAAACACTCCCGCGCAAATACATTATTATTAAATTGTTCGTGTGCAAATTAATGAATTTAATACAAATTAAAGAACTGATTCAAGGTTACATTAAAATTAGATAATTGACATTCAGAATTTATGTGACGATTCTCCATGTAATGAATTAGTATGTATATATATTTATTTTCACGAAATGTCTGGGAGAGAATAGAGCTCTCTAGTGGCAAATCGACGTCGTTAAACCTTTTAGATCTGTTGTTAGCGTTAGATAATATTATTAGCTTCTGGTGGAAATGCACCAGAAAACTACCCGATAAAAACAAAGTACTGGTTTTCCTAGGTATCTTCGTAGTAAAATTATGTTTAGGGGCTGCTCGTCAGGAGCAGGCAATATTTTCCCAAGTACCTTCACAAATGCATACTTTAACCTGACTGCCCGACGAAGATCTGATTATGATCTCACGTGAGATGCTAGATCACAGGGATAAGTGCTGCGCTTAGATTAACAAGAAATGTATTTGGTGCTTACAAGTTTATTGGATGAACCCGAAGTTGAATTTACACTTTTACGAACGACAAGAGTTGCCTAATACAAAATGATAATAATCATAATAATATCGAAATCCTAAAATAAGGATTAGAATTGGCAAAAAAATATACAAGGGAATGAAAGATAAATAATATAAAAGGGTAAAAATGTTAGAGAAGCTTCGCACGAAGTACAGAAATGGAGTTGGAAGTTTCTCATACCCGACGATAGCGATAATTAAGTAATTGAGAGTAGTTGACCTCAGAGTTCGAATAATAATTGAAATACTAGTTCAGATTGTGCGAGCGCCTAGGCACATATGAGCACGTGCCTTACCGGAACTACACTCGATTTGGCGTAGAGCAAGTGAGCAATTCGAAGAAAATTGACATAATTCTACAAATATTCGATAAAAACTTCAAAGAGTAGACTCAACCTAATTTAATTGAAAATATGAAATGGAGAACGCACCTTGTTAAGAGTGATATATAAAGTATTAAAGGGAAATGACCTGTATAAGTAAAAGTACATTGTATATTAGCAATGTGAACAAGTATAATATATGATGAAGCGTGTTCAAGTAAACGCTTCATGTGAGTAATACATAGTTCGCAATGGGGTTAACTCATCACGCCGACCAAATGGGACAGTGGCAAGAAGATATTATTAAATATAACGAATGAGCTAAGCATAATTGCAACGACATGTGAATTCAATGACGAGGTGATTGACCTTGAGGTGTCTTCAATGGACATACAAATATTGTTTTACAAAGAAATGATATAAAGTGAGTTCCCTAATCATCCCACCAAAAAATCTAACCTAAACACACAAGAAATCATCTACATTTAAACCCTAACATAAATATTATAAACCAAGTTTTAATATAAACACATGAAATTACCACAATGATCGTCCACTAGACATGAGTGATGACAATATCAAACTAACAATTAAGCTACACAAAATATTAATGATTAGTGTAGAGATGGCAAGGGAGCAATGCCAGTAATGGGACGTTTGTAGTATCCGGTGTATGTTTTAATAGTAACTACACGGACTCGTTGATCTTTGTCGGGATGTATTTCGTGAACTATGCCAAGGCTCCATTGCAAGGTGTGAGTCATGCTAGAGCTGAGTAAAACAACTGTGCCTACATCGATGTTGATTTGTGGATTTAACCACTTGCCTCTTCCTTGTAGAGTTTGTAAATATTCGTCCGACCATCTCTTCCAAAGCAAAGGAATTACAACTGAAATTCTACTCCAGCGTGATTTGATTGAGATGTTATCAGCAGTTTGGGGGTCAGAAATGATACTGACTAATGACCTACCTATAAGGATGACCTGGAGTTAAAGGTAGAAACTGATCCGGTTGATCAGTGGGAAGGTCCAACGGGCGGGAGTTGAGAATGGTTTCGGCAGAAGCCACTGAACTGTAAAGTTCTTCAGAAGTAAACAACTGGTTATTAGTTACTCGCTTGAGGTGAGTCTTCAAACTCTTAATGTTAGCTTCCCAGAGCCCTCCGAAGTAGGTTCCACTATCGGAATATACGTTGTGGAAGTACGCGACGACTACAGAATCGCGAGAAAGATGCAAAAAAAAAGTTTAAATCTATAATTCAGAGACAATTTCACAATGAACTGAACATATGAATAAAGCGATGTAAGCTTTAATCGTAGTCTTTGAGCGCGGTCCACCGTATTTGACAGTGAGCGGGCCAGTGAAATCAATACCTACATTATTAAATGGAAAGGAGGATGTGACCCTGACCGCTGGGAGTTGACTCATTTGTTGATTTAAGGCGCGTGCCTTTGTGTTAAAACAAATTACACAATTCTTTAGAACATTGCGTACCGCTGAACGTAGTCTGGGAACCTAAATAAAAGTTGTCGTCAGACAGTCGTTCATGACTGTTATAATGCCAGCGTGCAGAAGGCATAGATGAGTCTGGCGAATAATTAACTTGATCAGGATATGTTTGGTGGGTAGAATGATCTGATGTTTAGCATCAAATTCAAGTTGAGAGTCCTCCAGACAACCCCCGACTCTTAAGAGTCCGTCTGAATGCAAAAATGGTGCGGAGAGGTTATGGAACTTGATTTTGAAACAGGTTCTCCGTTAGACAACTCGGAACGTTCCTGTGAATAAGCTTGCGCCTGAACTGCTTTGAATAAACAATTTCTTGATCGAGCGGTTGAAGAGAAAGTAAGATGTGGTGTGACCTAATGAAAACTGTTAATAAATCGAAAAACATAAGCGAGAACTCTGCTCAATTTTGTAAAAGATGAATATCTTGGAATTAAATCAAGTATTATACTAGGAGCGAAGGCGACCGACACTAAACATTTTTTGACTTCTAAAGCTTTTGATAAAAATGTATTTGACGTGACGGACCAATGCTCTGAGGTTTTAAGTAACCACGGTTTTAAGTGACTATGGTTTTAAGTAAGTACGTTATAGAGGCGTCTTGAGAAATTACACGGTGCTGTTCTCTTAAAAGTCAAATGAATGTAGTGCTACGAGGAACTCACATAAAACGTAAAAAGTAATCTGAGTAAAAAGAGCGAGGGAGTTTGAATAAGAATGAAGTTAAAAGAAGGTGGAGGAAAAATGAATTACAAAAAGAGAGTGAGGAAGAGGAAAACGTATCTGAAAAGGTAGAAATCTGTGAGAGTGATTAGGGAAAATCGAAGCCTTTAACGTCTTTATGGAATATTGAAAGGAGGAAATTTAAAAACGAATTCCAGACGTGAGTGAGTCTTTTGAAACCTCAAAGAAATTTATTTGCCAATGATAAGCAAAGACCATCACATTTATTCAGAGTTCACGAGAAGAAGGGAAGATATAGGAATCTGGGTTGGGAGATGAATAACCTTTTTAATACTTTACAAACAGCACTTCGGAAATTCCACGTAGCTCAACGTTTGCGAAATGTACTTTCTCCGATGGAGTGATTACGGAATACAAAGGGACGGAGTGTGTGATTTTCGACGTCCGATGGGAAGCGAGGACCAAGAGTGTTGCATGACGTCACGTGTAGGACTTGGGAACGATTAATAATGAAAAAGCTTCGCTGAACACACAAAGGGGTACGTATTCGTTGAGAACTTAAAATCGATGAAACTTGCTATGGAACGAATACATTTGATTATTTTTGGTCAGTACATGTGCATCAGTGACGTTATCAAAAAAGGAAAAGCAACAGTCATATTTGTTCAAAAAGGGTCTGCCAGGTTTGGATCACGATTTTCATGCCTTTATTGTTAGCGTCAATTAAAAAATAAAATTTGACATTTTACAGAGTATAAATTCATGTTACAAAAGCACAAACTCAATTTTGCTTAAATTCCGACAACGAAGTTCACGGTGAAATAGTTATCAAAAGAACTAAATTTAATATAGAGAAATACTGAAAATATCTCTTTTGATTTTTCTAGGCATTAATGAAAATGCTAGGAACTTATATGCCACGTCCCTTTTTTTCATGGTGTAAAACTGATGCGACAAAAGCTCTGCTTCAATATTCACTTTGTAGTTGATTGTAAAAAAAATTCCAGTTCAAAATTTGTCTCTGTGTTCATAAGTCAATTATTGAAAAAGAAAAAAAATTAGTTAAATCTCATTATGTTTAAGATCCATGATTTACACAATTTAATTATTATCGGCCATACAACTATGTGTCACATTCCATACTGGATAATTTTCTTGATTTTAAAATACATTTACACAGCAGAAATAGTTTTATTTTATCTGTCAATTATATCCATGTATTTCTGTGTTTGAGGATAATATGTAATCAACTCTAGATATTTAAATCATACCATAGCATTGTTTACATTAGTATTTAGATAGACTGAAACGTCTATTTACATTTTTTGTCATTACTATCAATCTACTCATAAATGTTTACAATGTCTAGAGGTTAAAAATGCCATTATTTAATTATCTTCTTTTATTTAGTATTATAAACTAAAATTTTATGTATTATCAGAAAAGACGATTGTTGTTTAAAGTGAAAATGCTCAGTCTAATTTACTTCGGCGTATTATAAGCTTATCTCGTATTATGCAAATTAAATTTGCTACAGAAAAAGAGCTCCACATTTACATACAATATATGCACTTGTAAAATTAAGCTTCAGAAACGTACTATTCCGCAAACAAAAACTAAAATTTGTTGTATGCAATATTTTTTATCCAATGCATTGTTTTTGTCCATGATTAGAATAGTTTATTCCTCTTTCTGTGTTTATACAGACTCCACTTGAATTGTAAATTAACTGGAGTTGCGGAACTACTACATAGGTACGATGCCAAAACGTACCAGGAGCAAGAAATGACGCTTCGTAAAACAAACGGGCCAAGACGGCAGACCTAGGTCAACACACACACACACACA
>NNCF01127420.1:314207-325657 GCA_002313205.1 Laupala kohalensis | reverse complement strand
TGTGTGTGTGTGTGTGTGTGAGTGTGTGTGTCATGTAACTTTACCGAAAATAATGCAATATGACGGCCTAATAAGAATTTTAGTAATATTTGAATAAATATTAACAGTAGTCACAGAAGCGAATATTTGCTGCAAAGAACAACAAGTTAATAGCACAACCAAACTAAGACACAAGGTAATATTCGTTCCACACGCTCGATGCAGAAAGAACAGAATAGCGGCCCAAGAACAAGAGAATTGAATTGATGACTGGTGTTGGCGATATATTTAAGTGTAAAGAACTGCAAACATACCGCGAGGAACAATTATCACTATCCTTGTTGACGATGGCGAAGTAAAACCGTTTGCTACACTGTATTCATGCCCTGTACCAACATAACGCCAGTTATACTGGCAATAAATAAATAATTATTGCTAAGAGAATAGTTTTAAACTGCCTATGATCATGTTGAGAACAAAAAATATAATTTACTTCTTTTACTTTACACTAATAAACACAGAACATTGATGTTCATGTTTTTTTCTTCTTCTTATTTTACATTTTTTTGAGTTAAGTTAGCTGGGTACACGTATAAATAGCTTCTGTGCTTCACGGTACGAGAGAAAACCGACGTCTATATTTATATTAAAGTAAATAACTTCCTTCTTATCTGATACCAGTATAATAAATGTATAACTGACTTCTTGGCTATACATCTATCACATACGTGCAACTGTTCGTTATATCTTGTGACAAAACATGCTAACAAGTTAGCGTGTTAACAAGAGAAGAGTGGAATAATCATCTTTTAAGTACAATATCAAAGATAAGGTATTGAAAAGAAAGACAGTTCTTGGTTTTGAAGAAGTGAAAGAACCAATGTCAGAAAAATAAGGTGTTATTTCTACCAAAATGAAAAGAGAAGAAGAGTAACATGGTACAGATGTGATATTTGCAAACAAATTATGTTTGCACCACTCATATTCTACTTGTTCAGACCGCAATATTTTCATAACATACACGTTTTAGTTGACATATTTAAAACATTAATTACTAGAGCACCTCAATTGAGAGGAATGTGCAACTTGTATTGAAAACTTAGAGGGCGTGGCCACTGGGTTTAGACTAAGGACACGTAGGGGTTCAGTAATTCCCAGATATATATTAGACTGGACACTTAGCGTTTCATAATGATGATGAATACTGTAACAAAACAGGGGAGGTTATCTTACTAAACATGTCCCCTTGACTAGTATTGATCATTAATGATTTTACCAAGATATTTTCTACAATTGCAAAACAAATATTTGAATCAGAACTACGATTCTTTCTTGAAACTACAGATTGTTATTTTCTTTTTATTACAGGGATAATTAGATTCATTGTTAATGGACCAATAAAACAAATTTATTGTTTGCATCGCTTTCAGATTACAAAGAGGTATTAGTAATCAACCGCGAAGGACTTTGTTTTTAAAGCCAATAATGTGAAAGTATTTTATTACTTTGATAATACATTAGGAGTGTTACAAACCAAATTTTTTTCTTTTAATTTATTGCTGTTCAATATAGACGTATATAGCTGTCCGTTAGGTACGTCCAAGCTTTTCAAGGAGTCGGATCCGGCCCTGTATAGGTCCTGCTTACCAATCACATGGGTGAATCCGATCGAAGTGTTGTGGACTGGAGATGTTTGGCGTATGAGATAAATCTTCATTCTCGTTCGAAATACTATTAAAATTATCTTTTTAAATGACTTCTTTAGAACTACCGTATCACATGGAACAATCAGACTTAAAAAAGGAAATGAAATTACAACCTCTGTTTGCTCACATATAACAAAACAAAACTAAAAATATATTTGTTTCGTGAAAATAAAATAAATAAGAATCGTAAGAAATTTATGTTGGAAAAACATACTCAAGAGCAGTTATACTCACTATTTCCTAAAGAAAACTAGAAGAGCAAAACCATTGCAAAGAATTTCTCATATACTTTTAAAAGTCTTATCTATCGTATGCAAAAATGATAATTCTACAATAACTTCACAAAAATTTTAATCATATGTTTCTTTAAATTAAGCATGAAATAATAATGTATTGCAAGAACGTTAAATTATACACTCGGGGAAGTGCAACAGAGAATAATTGTTTTCAAATACAAATTTCTTAAATTTGTTTAGGAATTGTAAATGTAACCAAATATACATATAACTATTTAAGGGAAGGAAATATATAGTTTATTGAAAAAACATGTAATTTATACTTTCCGCACGGAAAATTTAAAGAAAAAATTTGGAACGGTTTTCCAGTAATATTCCAAAAAGTATTTTATTCTTCATATGAAGGATCCTATATATTAAAGTAAATAAAATGAGAGCACATGCATCGACAAAAAAATAGATAATACGCTAAATACGAAATATGAAGAAAAATGATTTATTTGTTTAGCGAGAATTGCTGAGCATAGATGGATAAACACAATAAAAACACTTATTTGGCATATGTGAGCCTCCACCCAAACTGATATTTCCGTCAAAATCTCGCGGTCGACATTATTTACGAAAACAATACTCTCTCTTTATTACGTATATAAGAGAAAAAGGGTTAAATATGACAGTGGTATAATTCATCCACCGTGGAAAATTCTACCTCGCCGCATCATCATCACATGAATTTCTGCTCTGCAATATACAC
Source organism: Laupala kohalensis (assembly GCA_002313205.1). Classification (NCBI taxonomy): domain Eukaryota; kingdom Metazoa; phylum Arthropoda; class Insecta; order Orthoptera; family Trigonidiidae; genus Laupala; species Laupala kohalensis. Next base: position 322,982 of record NNCF01127420.1, on the reverse strand, counting down.
CTCGCGTTAGTTTTGCGGCCCTACGAGCCACCGATATTTTGTATCGCTATGACCGCAATTCTTTTAAGGCTTTTGAATTATGTATGATTCTAACAATGTTTTGAATTCCAAAGTGCGCAGTGATGTGATTTTATTGTGTATTTTAATATATCTGATCTGTAATTACGTTAATTTAATGCGCATTAGTCCAATATTCGTGTAAAGGAATCTAAATTTAATAGACGGAACGGTAATGAGTATTTTTCTGATTCATTTGCGATTATTTTGTGGTTCGGAGGATCATTTAACACAAAAGTACGAATTTGATTGTAAATGTAAATCAAAGGCATTGTAAAAATCCGATTTGGCTGAAACTCTCATATTATGACAGTGATTAGTGGAGCGCGTGATAAAGTAAAATACAAATTCGCAAACCAGGGTAGTATTAAAAATAATTAGTTATTTATTTCCATTTATTCGTATAATTATGAACAATTTCAAATACATTATCGAGGAATTACAAAAAATGCATGTGCTACTTTTCTTTCAACTATAAATTAGATGCAAAAAATGTCATACAAATTTGATTGTGGATGTGACGTAGTGAAAGAAAGCAAATGTAGGTTTCATATGCTTATATCGTATTGTACACTTGCGTTTTTCTTTGGAACGCTAATGATTTAAAAATTAATTCCCCACAGATTTATTCACCAAATACCACATTTTCACTTCACGCTATTACTAATATGAACAGAAAACATTGCAGATAACAATTATTTCTTAAAGACTGTATTCTCATTACATAATAGATATTGAATCAAAACCCTTTTTTTAATTGACACGAATTAAAATAATTATAGTACTCCCAGAAAGAAAATATAATCGAAAAATTGTANAATTGAAATAACACTAAATTCACGATTTATTGTTACAATAGACCCGCCCCTAGACAAAGCCTAGAGAACCTGTATGATAAATCCGCCTCTACCCGAAGGAAAACCGGAGAAAAACCCGGGCCAGGATGGGGAACAAAACACTCATGAAATGAATATTGCGAAATATGATTTCCAATTTCAGAACATGTACTGAACACATCTCCAATGGGAAAGCAAAGAATGTGTTAATATGAGAAGGAATAATTTCATTTGATATACGACGGGTCGTTTCATTTGAAACACGGTTTTGACGGCAGAATCCGTCTACTCTCATCAATATTAATCACGCACAAAAGAGTCGCATATGTATGTTTCCAAATTTCAGGTCAGTGCACTTTGATTACATGTGGCTTCCCTTTAACCTTGTTCAAGATTTAAAAAAAACAGTCGATAAAAAACAATTTTCGATGCCAAAAAATGTCCGAGTGAAAATAAAATAAAAAGAGCTGTAACAAATTGAGATGGTAAACATGTTTTTATATAAGAATTCACAGTCAACGTTATAATGTTGACAGTATTATACTCTATTTTCATTTTTGAGAAAAATTAACAGAAACTTGATTTTATTTTAGGTCTAATTCCAAATTTGGTTGTATTTTCTAAACAGATGCACATTTTGAGATCAGAAAATACATTTTCTGTTGCTTTAGATGTAGTACTGTTTCTCAATTTAAAGCTCTATCTTTGAGCGCTCCAATGACCTAGATGTTGTTGAGCCCTAAAGCCCCCATAATAATGATAATAATAATAATCATCTCTAGCTTAGTTATGAACCATAGAATTGTTATCGAGGGAGAATCTTTACAAAATATTTAATACATCATTGAAAAACTTTGCAAATAGTTTCTTCACATTCTACTTGGCACACATTGGCAAAGATCTCGAAATATTATTCTGAGAATATTACATTAATATATTACATGTATAACGATAAAGTGAAAGTGAATTTTATGAATTTATCAGTCTCTCAAAAAGTTCACACCGAAATTACCCACATTTTGTTCCCCGTAGGACAGAGTATTAGCAGTACATCGCACCAAAGAACGTGTTCAAAGCATATATAATGCAGGAGAAAGGCAGTGAAAATCCTACATCCCTAATAACACCGCAACCTGTGAAATTTTTATGTGGAATTAGAAGAGAGAACACGTTTAGACAGCAGTGGGAAAATGGAGTGCTGGGGAAATAACGTGGAAATGAAGATGAGGGGAGGTATTGGAATTGAGAAACTCGGAACACACGAATTGAAAGGGAATTGTGGAAAGCGTCAAAGAAAAGCAGAATATTGGGAACTATAAAATGGATGTACGTAGGCAGGAGAGTGATAATCAATACTTTTAATAAGAGATCATTTTAAATTATCCTCTGTATTCTTGAAATAACATGTTAATAAGATTCAGGAATTTAACATTATGTTTTATTGTGGTAAAATTTAGAGCTTTGTGAATAAATGAAGGAAACGAATTTAAATGAAAGGGGATGGCAGTAATATTACGAAAAGATGAAGTATCAACTAATATCCTAGTAATTCTCTACGAAGTTCTTTAACTTCTACAATAACTGATCGATTCTCTTTATTTATTTCTTATTTTCAATAACTTTACGAAAAGTCGTCGCTTTAATTTCTAAGAAAGAGAAAAAAGCTGAACTTTTTTTTTTCAAAAATGTTTAACAGTGGAGAGAAATGTTGAAATGGGAAATCTATATATAAATTATTGTAATACTTCAATGTTAAATAATAAGTTGCAATAATTTTACATAACGTATTTGCTGATATCTTCGAAATACATTTCTCCTCTCTAGATCTACACATACGTGATGATTCTTGTATTTTTTTAATGCTGTTGATGTACTATAATTGTTACCAATGGAGATCAATGCAATGCAACAAGTACAGTTGGTTACAGAGGAATAAAATATAAAATTATAAACCGCGAGGATTTATATTAAAGAAAGATAAACGTTAACAAAATACCCGTTTTGTATACATTAACTGAGCTCAAAAACACGTATCAAAAATAGCAATACTCTATTATCAGACATATTTCGTCTTGCCACTTCACCACTAATCATTACTGTATATTATTATAATTATAATAATGATTTATTCGATTATAACACTGGATTGTTTATAACGACTGGATGAAATACACAGGTCAGAAAATGGATAAGAACGTAACTAGGTGAAGCATATTATGGTACTTTCCGATTTCGTATAAAACAACAAAAGATGTGGAAAAAAAATGTCATCAGTTTCACGTGTTTCGTATCGTGAGGAGATACTTCTACAGCGCTCGCAGCGAATGAAGAGGAATGAGGAAGGTGTCCAAAGGTAATGTGAAAGTCGACGAGCCCACGTCAGAAGGGCGAGATTCGTAGTTAGTAAGTTCACGTCAGGATGATAACGCCTACATAAGACGATTCGTAGAATTGGCAGTAATTGTTTTCCCAACTATGACGGACAGAACGTGACCTTTGGACGAAAGAACAGTGCTTGAAGTAAGCTTTTCAGCGGTTTCGAGCAATCTTAGTGTGGGTGCCGTGACATGCCTTCTGGAACGGGTGGAGCTACGCTAGGCAATACCGCCCCTGCAGCAGACTTATGACAATACCGCGCTTTTTCTCCTTTGGATACAGCTCGTTATTTTTCTTTCGCAGTAAGGACAAAGCCCCTCAGGGAACTTACATCTAGTAAGTACGTGTTCGGCAAACACGGGGCCCCGAGCTGCGTCTGGCATTACTTCCACTTATTTGTGTAAGGCTCCTTCCTTTCTCTTTCCTGACCTTTCTTGGTCACCTCTTGTTCTTTTCGATCCCGACGCTATTAGGACCAGGGTATCTTTCATTTTCCTCTTTAGTCCTTTTTTTAACGATGTTCGAGGCCTAGATTTTTAAAAAAAAATTTATGTAAAGGGTAAATTATATGAATACAGAAGGAATACGTCAAATTATTGCCAATAATAGTTGTTCGTGATCCTGGTCGCGAGTAGAAGAACAGATTTCTGGACGCCTCTGTTCTAGATGAATGTCTGCGTGAAGTAGGTCTTATTTCAGAGTAGACCCCATGTTCTCTATCTTTCTAGTCGCAGTTAAGATTTGCCGCTGCACGGCGTCTCTCCCTATGTTTCGCTGCCAAAGCGCGCACCTTGGGATTTATGGCACAAATATATTGATTTCGAGTATGTTTGTAAGAGAAAGAAAACTTGTTTTCATAAGTTTGGAATTAATTTAATCCTGCATAATACAGTGGATGAAAATACGCTTGCCATTAGTGCAGAGAGGAGCCACGGAAAAGGTAAATATTACTAGTTTTCACCCTCTGGGAGAACATATGTGGATACGAGATCCAAATCCAAGGGAACGAAAGGATTTCCCAAAACCTTCAACATCCAACCTTATACTCGTAGCATCCGAACTTCTTGTGAAACAGTTTTGGGAATTTTGATCACACACGCGATCCTAGGGTACTTTTATCCAAGGGTTTCCTCAGGGCACAATTTTAATGCCATAATTTTTATTATCTATCAAAAACATTCATGAGTCACGTACGCTCTTCCACTCTGGATTCACCTTCCGATCGAATGAACCCAAAATATGTTGCGAAAACTGTAGTTCCAAATCTCAATTATGTCACTTAGCATCTGTTGTACCAGAAATACTCCACAGTTACTACGAATCTCCATTTTCACACACGTTAGAGAACTATTATGTAACTACATGGACATGCAAATTGATAAACGAGGATTAAGTACCGTAATGAAGATTTGTTGCTTCGCAAGTTCTAGTGGAGAGTGACCATGCAACTGAGTATACAAAAGGATTAATAAGGATGAATGGTGGTTGAGAGTTGCTGATGCATGTTTGTGTAATATGATATGGTACATGGATGCTTTAAAATGAAACCCCATAAGAATATAAATTTAGTGCCCGTCTCTAATTCTAATATATATTCTGATAATGTTCCCACATAATTATTTGCATATGTCAATTCATCAAAGTTAGAGAAATTAACATCATATCTCACACAGCAAATTCTCAGATTCATACCCATAAACTCATACCCATATCCTCAGACTCATACCCATTGCTGTAGTGTGATAACGATACGTTTGTTTAATATAGGAATGTGCGTCTATATAATTCCCTTCCCAAGAATAAAAAATATATTACGATATTGAATCTCTTTAAATCCGCGGTTAAAAACTACCTCCTGCACCAGTGCTTGTACGATGTAAAAGAATTTATTGATTTTAATAAAAGTTAAATCCGTCTTGTACTTTATCACGCCATTGCTGTAGTACTTTTAAATAACTTATATAAATTTAAAATAACTATTTTCTTGCATGATTGTGTTGTCTTATGACTCGTATTAATTTAGTTTTATGTGTACTCAACTTTGGCATGGTTGTGTACATTAATTCTGTAGCCCGATCCTGACCCGGGTTTTTCTCCGATTTTCCTTTGGGTAGAGGCGGATTTCTTGTACAGGTTCTCTAGGCTTTGTTTATGGGCTCGTTTCTCGTAACAATTAACCGTGAATTTAGTGTTATTTCAATTCTTATGATTTTTAAACATTATACTCAGAATAATCGATGGTTCGATAATAATTTGTACATGTAATTTTTTTGCGTTAAATTACAAACATATTGACATTCTATTAGTATTATAACTCGTAGCTAACTTTTCATCTGATCTAGGAATTTTTGCTGAAATTTTTGAATCCGCCTCTGCCTTAGGGCCCTTGATCGGAATTGATGGGATGGTTCCTTGCTTGCTTCCGGAGAGTAAATTAGTTTATTGTCCTCCACGTGGTCATACGCAGTTTGTACTGTTTTTTTGACAATAAATTTATTATTATTATTATTTTTATTATGCGTCTTTTCAAAAAATGAACAGACAATGATCCTACGCTCTATGTTGTTTGCACTTTACAATATACTTTAGAACGGACTATTATTGTAAGGAGCCGTCAGGGCACGTCGGGGGTGGGGGGTTCAGGGTTTAAACCGTTAAGGTGTATTATGGAGGAGTAGACAGATAAGGCCTTAATGTAACGTAACGCTGTTATTAAGGGTTTCATTTTTAGGTTACTTTTGATTTGTAAGCTTTACATTAGTCCTTCTACTCTACCATTTAGTGAGAGCATAGAACAATTAGGAAATAACATTTAAGTCAGTGTAAGAAAGGCGTATGTCTTTTCTTGTCGATGGTTGTGTTAGAGAAATATTAATGTATGTTTGAAAATATTAATTTTAACTTACCCTCCAAATGGGGTGTGGAGCATATAGATGTTGTGTATGAGCTTCGGGAATCGAGGCTGGTGGTGCACCGGTAGCACACCTGCAGTCAAAGCAGGATGTCCCGGGTTCGAGTCCCGGTCCTTCGCAATTTTCACTCGGTCGTAGAGGATGCAGTATATTTTCATGTCACCTAATTTATGAGTGACTCATAATGGTAAATCATATGACAGTATTTTTAAAAAGTGTTCTTTGTTCTTAACAAACAACGAACGACTAGAAGAGCAAAACATTAATAATTCCAAAAAATATATTTTTCCTCCCATTCTTGGACCTCCTAAGCATTAGTCAGCTACATAGCGCGCTCTTTCATATCCTCCCCACTCCGAATCCTTCGTCAACACCAGCCACCGCTACCACCCTTGCTGCGCTCTCGCGGTGGTCTCCTCGAAGCGCAGCGGTGGTACTGGCGCCGGCGCCGGCAATTACGATGCAGCACGCCCTTGCGGCGACGCCGAGAAACGTGAGACAATTAAAGAGCGACGTGGCGCCGGGAGGAAGAGTCTTGAAAAATGGCGACGCGCTCTCTTGTTCCCCGAGGCAGCAGTGGACTAAGGGGCCCTGGGGCGAGACGTCCCGAGGCAACAGCAAGACGGAAATGCGTCCTCGTTAGTTCCTCCACAGGTCGCGAGGGTTTTCGCTACGATGCGGAACGTCGTCTTAATGTTCGCGAATTAAAATAGGAAAATTGGAGGGGGGGAATGGGTAGATTGAGAAATGAGAAAGACGGAGATACCTAGTACACAGAGGAGAGATAAAGAGTGAGACCATACCCCGTTTTGCAACATCTTCTCCCCAATGGCGTTCGTGTCACTTACGTAATCTCATAATTTGGATGGTGCAAGATTCAGGTTAGAATAAACCCAACCAAAGTTAGAGGAAGATGGATTTACAGAAGGAGAGATATTTGACAACTTCGGCTAGATAAAAATGGCGACAAATCGGAAATGGATCCCGGGATATGTTCTTTTAATCGCTGGGCCGCTTTACCACCTGTTCGACCTTCACAACTGTTCAGCATTTCCATGCGAGTACGGTTGAACTTGTCTGTACTTATCACCTTTTCTCAAAGTGTTCGTTCACATAAGTAGTATATGTATAAAAAGGGATGTTCATTTGTCGTTATCTACGGAACTAGCATTTTCCTGGATCTTGTGAAGAAAAACCTTCAGCTGGAAACATCCAGCTCAACGAAGCAGTGAATCGAATATGTTATCTTTCACCCAACAGCACCTCAGGCGCAAGAAGCTAGAAGAAGACGTTGGTGCGCCGTAGCTCGGCAACTGAGGTGTGTGTAAGACTGCATTCCATTTCAAGCTCGTGGCCTGACTGGGAGAAGTTTCCATCTGGGGATTCTCTCGCCAACTCCAGAGAAGGCGATACTAGGTCCAGAACCATATTTACCCAATTCCTTTGCTCTTACCCCTCACATTAATTACTCTCTCCCTCACCACCATCGTTTCCACGCCATTAATCTCTGGGAATTGCCTAATGCCCTATGTGACTTGCTTCATTCTGGCAAACAGTTTCATGAATTCATATATTCGCCTACACTAATCTATAGAGATATCAATTAATGGAGATAGTTTAAGGAAGATGTCCAATCACTTAGGTTCCATAGTACTGGTGTAATAGAATTTCGCACAACTATGGAGGTAAATACCGTTAAATCAATCCAAAACGCATGTAATGAAACAATCAGATCTCTCAATGGTGACTACACTTACAAATAAGTGTGCTACAAGTTTGCGAAGACCTTTTCAAAAAGAATATTAACATGTGGGTATTATAAACTTAATGGCATAATATAATGAAAATATCATATATCTTTTTCTCCGAATTATGTGGTTGAGACTGTTGGATGAGACGCGTTTCTTGCTCCATTCGGAAGCGACCAATCCCCAATGCTCCAAAGTAGTTTATGTAAAAAACTGAATTAATTGAAAAGTTGATGTTGATTAATAATATAAGTTTAAAGTCCCTTCGATTGCGCAAGGGTAGCGCGTTCGATTCCCGGCGGGGCCAGGAATACTGGTTTTCGGTAGCTTTAATCTTCTATTTATCTTATAAATACGTAATTTGTAGATGATGACAAGTGTCATCCACGTGACCCTTCATATTCCGTTCCTTGGTCCGTTTGCAAGTGTAAAACGATCATAAAAACTAATATCTACCAATGATACTGACGATACAGAATTCTAACATTACTCAGAGTGTAATGTGACAAATATTCTGGAAATAATACAGATATTAGAGAAACGTGTGAATGGAATCTATTAAGTGTTAATATACGTATTAACCTGCAGTAGAACTACCTATGGGATGTCCTACTTCCCATAATGCTGAAGTAAAACAAACATCATTTCTATTTTCTACTACAACTACTTCCATTATAAGGGTGAAGTAAAACAAAGTGGACTAGTAATTCTAAAATAACACAGAAATATGTAGATTAGATTTGCTTCAAGTAAGAAATAAAGAAACGGGGAAGGACATGGGGAAAATGAAAATGAAATATCAAAAATTAGAATTAATTTTAGGAAATAGGAAAAAATGCAGGTTGA
>NNCF01127420.1:288940-308678 GCA_002313205.1 Laupala kohalensis | reverse complement strand
ATATATATATATATATATATATATATATATATATATATATATATATATATATATATATATATATATATATATATAAAGACAGCACAGGGAAGATGAACTTCTTTCCTAAAAGGCACCAAAGACAGTATAAATACACATATGACAGTAACCAAAAACAAAATTAAGGAAGATATTCTAATGCCTCACTCACTTCTAAATTTCATTAAAATGTCTTAGATCTATTCATTATTTTTAGTCATACATAACTTAAGACACTCGGAATGTTTAAATATTAATAACTACACAATTGCCTTTACGAGAAAGTTCTCGTTGGAGGTGGTTAGAGATCCCAAAGACAGATGAGGGATCAAAGAATGTAATGACTATAACTTAACTGTTCATCTGAACACCAATAAAACATTCTTAACAAACCTCTGACCGCTGAGTTAAGAAGAATTATCAAAGGAGAATGAAAAATCAAAATAAGATGTAACTTATAAGGACGTGTCAAAATTATTTAACTGCTTATAAGGGAACAGATGTGAAAAGCAACGACCTATAACCAGGACCGAGTGTAAATCTGAAAACTTGCAGCTTTGCTCCAGTTAATGTTTCGAATTTGGTATACAAATCATTCTGGAATAACAATAGGTATGTACGTACTGAAACGTTGCTCATTAGTGTTTGTAGTATTACCACAGTCTAATATCATGTTATTTTGTGTAGTATTGTTTGTAAGCTCCGGTAATTTTTTTTATCAATCTATGTCAGTAATCTGTTCAGATTATATGAACGGAACGTGTGTATGGACATGAAACAAATCAATAGATATCGCCTATATTCTATAATCGTCAAAGTGAACCTCGCAAAGAAAGCGTGAAAGAACCAAAATTAAGAAAAGGAATATTCGGATTTTGGTCCGGTTTGGTTTAAAAAATGTAGGATTAAAACCGCATAAAAGTCATCGTGAGTTGGTGACGAAGAGTTGCGTGTATTTAGTATGATGATGAGTTTTGCATCATCTACAGTTAGGTAAAATAACGTCTGACTCGAACCCGGGATTTTCAGATCCAGCGCAGTGGTGCGGACTTTGGGTCGCACGGTAGTGTAACCTTCCTTCCATGAATAGGAACGTAGAAGTTACGTGTTGATACGTTAAATTTTACCTTGTAATTAATTGTTCTGATTCCTAAGCTGAACCGGGTGAGCTATATTCTACATTGCAACGCTTATTAGGGTACAAAACATAGTCACAATTTTGTGCAAACGCTAACCTCCTCTATCTTTGGTACGAGTCTAATATCCCTCACAATACGCTTCCGTACATCTCCAACTCGAACTATATTCCAGTAGAGATTGGTGTGCATAGCGAAGCAGCCCCGTCGGCTAGCAAAACGCTGCTAGAGCAGATACGGACTCCGCTGCGGTCATGTTGGAGATCAGACGTTTGTAGAAATGGAGGCTGTCCAAAGCATAGAAGTGAACCCAGCGCTTCCAACTGACAGGCGAGAGAGAACTACAAAACAAACGAAACACTCTCTCTCTCTCTCTCTCCCTCCCAAGGGTGGAAGAGGAAATAGAAGTGGCGAAGGAGTAACCTCACAGTGGATGAACACAATCCATTAATGGACAAAAATTTTTTGTAGTTACCATTTGAAAGTATAATGATAAAAATAATTTTACTTTAGTACCATACTACATCTGTTTACTTTACACGTGGGAAAATTTAATTTAATTTTGTCTTGAAATAAGGAAAAATATTAAGAAGACTAATAACAAGAATATAAATAAATGTAAAATATTGAGAAGATAATTTGACTTCCACACTGGAAAACTTAATATGTTTTTGAATTTAGCGGTAGTCTATTGTGTTCGCAGAAAGACTTACGAATACTAACAGACGGGAACCTATTATAATAACTACATATTTAAACACTAATTTTTGTTTATGTTATTGTTTTATTTTAGTAGTTAAGGAATGTATTAGATGTCATAGTCTGAAGTTATCAAATTATAGCATCATAGAGTAATAAAAGACATTCAAATAATCGCATACAAAACATACTGAAAGTTTAAGTATCGTTGTACAGAAATATTCAATGTTATGGCAAAAGTTTATTGCATAAAGTAATTTTCGACATCCAAAATAGTAAAATTAGTTTCATTTTCATTCAATTTTATCCAAGATTCTCGACCATATATTCATTACCTGGGTTTATTGTCTTTTCATTTCTACTTTCTCTACCTCTCTTATTTTATGTACATTTTGTCTCTTTTCTTTCATTTCATTATTTTTCTATTCTATTTCCTTTATTCTTTCGCTACTTTATTGAAGCGGCTGTTCCAATTTAGCCGTAAGTATTGTCCCACTTGTATGTCTCCTCCCCACCACGAGGACGTGTGGAACATATCTTTATTTAGCTTTATGTGCTTTTCGTCTGCTAAGTATCTTCAGTACGTACTTCATTCCTATTCTTCGTACATTTCTTTTGTCTCGATGTATTTTATCTTATTTTTAATTTCAAATACTCCTATTCTTTTAAACTGGCTTATACACTTGCCCCTTTCTTGTCGTGTTATGATACAATCATACAGTACATGGTCTATTGTTTCATCATCCTGGTCACACATACATTTCTTTGACGTACGTAGGTTCTTTTTTTTTCAATAAGTGTTAAAGTCTCTGTGTCCTGTCATTACACTGGCTGACTTGGTCTAAACCATTTCCTGTTTGTGTAACTGAATGATACATTCCTTATAAATTGGTGTGTAGTTCGTCCATCCATTGCTTTATCCCAACGTATATTCCAACATTTAACTAATTCACTTGTTGTTATACTTTTCCATCCCTTTCGTATCCTGTTATTTCGATGTTGCCTATTTTTGCTGTTTGTTTCTGTTTTACTGAGAATCGTAACACATGCTTGTCGATTGCAAGATCGATTGGAAGGACACCTAGTAGTACTTGCAACGCATTTGTTGATACACTTTTATATGTACCACCCCAGTTTTGTCTTAATTTTCGATCCATGTGTTTCAATTTACTCCTTGCATGCCATACTGTGTTGCAGTAAGTTAGCTGTGGAACCACTACTCCCATATATATTTGATTTAATTGTTCTTTTCCGATGTTATTCTTTGTGATTCGTACTCTCATGAGCCCATACACCAATTTTGTTACCTTCTCTCCAATGTATTGTTTGTGGTTCATGAATGTGAGCTGTTCATCAATTTGTTCTCCTAAATATTTACTTTTTGCTCTACTTTAACACGCCAATTTTATAATTTTATAATAGGATCTCGTCGTCTTTTTTAGTAGAATATATATTACAGCAAAGTTGATGACAATATATAACTATTTATTGTTAGGAGTGTGCCGAAACGTTAGATCCACCTCTGCCATTGAGCCCTTGATCGGAATTGATGATGGGACCCCTTGCTTGCTTACGAAGAGTGAATTAGTTTTTGTCTTCCACGTGGTCATACGCAGTTTGTAACAGCTTTTATTGACAATAAATTTATTATTATGTAGCAATTGCTAATAGTTCCTGGAAATAGAAAAAGAAAGATGGATACCATACATAAAGAAGTAGCAGTGGACAATATGGTGGCGAAAGGAGTGTTATAGGTAATAATTGTGAAAGAAAAAAAATGTTTGGCATCAGCATTGATCAAAATGCTGATGAAAACAACACAGTCTCGACGGACGCTTGCAAGAGGAATCCACTGAAAGAAGAGATGAATATGATTCTTACAAAAAGCGATATGGTTATGGGTACGGAGATACAACGGACGAGGCGCACGAAGCGTAGATAATAAACCAGACAGGCGGATTGCCCCGGAGAATATTATATCTGCATTTGTCTGAGTATTCAATGAAACAGCCATTACTGTACTAGTTCCCCTAGGGATTCGAGCCCTGCCAAGTCACACACCTCCCCCCTCCCTCACTATTCCCTCATCCCTCCTTTTTTGTTTGATCCACAAGAGGCTACTGCGTTATAATTTAGAGCACCGGGTTACGGCAGTGCATTAGCTATTAATCTGATTTCAGAACAAAGAGAGGCGAAGATGAAAGACGAATTAATAAGAGCTTTGTCGACAAAACCGTAGTAGGGTATTAAAGCCTCCACGGAGATGTTCGGAATAGCGGTACAGTCTGTAATTTTTATTTGATAGTCCCAATACTCTGCGAATGGAAACAACAGGGAAGCTAGGCATTCGTCATACAGTCATGCAGATTTTGTGGAAGAATAACACAGTTATAAAGGATGAATGTTTAATGTGAAATCTTAAAATGATTTTCCATATATTTCAAGGGTAAATTTCTAAAGATTTGCACCTGATTACAAACTTTCTTACGCAAGTGTATAGAAATTACAGGAAAGCATTATTAAAAAATAACAGAAATAAAAATATTGAAGTAGCGTGGATGTGTAAAATAAAGTATTTCTCTCCGCAGTAATTATATATTTCAAAATTTTGGATTTCGATGTTATATGATAAAAAGGTGACATTATTTTGAGTATTAACTAAGAACGATACGTCTTGTGTTTTTAAAGATGAGTATATCATCATGTTTGTTTAGTGAGCAAATAATGATAAAATGTATTGTCTCGTATTAAAGGTAAATTTAGGAGAACTGCAATAAAATTAACTTCGTTTTATAAAAAATTTCGAGTGGGTAACATATTTTTTACGAAAATAGGGTATTTCTCCGTGATAAAATGTTACAATCAACGAAGTCTATCAACTTTTCAAAAGATCATAAAAGAGTCAATGAATAAGTTTACATTAAAGATTTACAGAATTAAATCGTTAACGTTCCTTTAACCGTTTTCGATAATGAATTCTCTTTCTTTGTAAAAGAAAAGATTAAAATCAGAGAAGATTTTATTACAAAATTTCGACACGGTTATTGATATGGACATCGATATTGGATTTTTATGAGCCAATGGTGAGTCTTTATTACAGTAAATATGTCATTCCACTCTGTAAAATATTTAAAAGCTAGGTTACGAGAAGTTGTAGCCTTTGATAGGTGTTTTAAAGGTAATAGAATTACAAACCCACAATTATGAAGGCAGAGACCAATTAATTTAAATGAGTATTACTCTTATTGTAATTATAATAGATGTTCCCAAAAGTATGGTCGCATAGAATAAAATAAATAAATTTATTGCCAAAAAAGCAGTTACAAACTTGGTATGAGGAAAATAAATTAATTTTCTAAACTCTTAATAGTTAAGGTAAACTATAACTATTCCATCAAACCAGTTAAAAATGGGTTTCATCCGTTTGGTTGCTATAACATAAATGATCCCCCAGTAGATGAATTATCATAACTCCGTTCACCTATTTGTTATCTCTCTGAAGTACTTCAGTACAGTATCTGATCCTTCGCCTGTCACAGTTTTCGTCGCCGCTTCCGGACCATGAGTTCGTAATTGGGGATTTCATATTTTAGGGGAACCTAGGTAATAGAAAAATAAGAGAAAGAGGCATTAAGATACAAGGTAAAAAATACATAAATTTAAATAAAAAGTACTTAAAAACGTGTATCTTCAATATATTTACTTTATTACTAAGTGCATGGTCGTTTTAGACGGCAATTCAAAAACACTAAATATTTATATAACTCTAAATATTTTCAGAGAACGCAATTTATTATTATTATATTAGGTAGTAACCTTCACATGTACACACCACTTTTTATAAATATTAGTCCAATAGCACTAATTTCGCTTATAAAACACCGCTATATAATAGAATTATAAACTTATTGAGAGTTCTGAGAAGATAGAAACATAATAATTATTTTTTACGGAAAGATGGTTCTAAAGAAAAGAAAACAGTCATTACGAATAAAAGCCTACTCCCCAACGTTAACAAAGAAGATAACTAAACTTGTAAACGATTTGACGAACATTACTCGACAGTAGCACCTTATCCTTGACTTCAATGCGCATTTTAAAGTGTGCTCCCGAGAAAATAATCGTAATGTATGTGTATGAGTAACATGTGATAAAACTTGCATGTCACTTTTTTAAAGTATACAATAGTTTATTCTACAATGCACGTCATCCTTTCAAGAGGCTGGTAGTTTTTCATATTATATTTCCTTTATTTTAGTCAGTCGTTGAGGGAAAAAATTCAAGGAAAATATCATCTCAGAAAAAAAGAAATAAAAAAGTATAAAAGAGCACAACATTCTGGGAGAAGTCAGCAAAATTGCCCATAAAATTTGTTGTTTATTTTTACTCCTATATCTCGAATAAAAACAGGCTGTATATACAGAGCACTTTGCAACTGAGTCTCAATTACAATTTGGCATTTCAATTTGAAAACATAGCGAAAACATGGATATATTATTATATGCAAACCACAGTGATGCGACTGACTAGAAGAGAAAAAGTAATTGAATACAGTCATAGGATTTTGGAGGGAAAAGATTAGGTTGAAAGTGAACAAAAAGTAACGGAGTATTGTTGTGAAAAGGAAATTGAGTTAAGAATAGTCAAAGAGCCACGAAACAAAGGATTACTTGCTCTATGTCTTCACGCATTCCCTTATTGTTCATTCAGAAGATAAAATTCTATTTTTACATCACAAAGAGTAAAGTAAGACGTCTCTTGAACTTTCGTACGTTAAACTCAAACCTTGTGGTATGTCCAAACAAACGTTCATTTCAGAATTACATTAAAAATTTAGTTCCAAACTGGCAACTTTTATGTCAAAAGTAAATGTTGACAAGACGTCGTACACTAATAATGCGCTTCTCATCTTTCACTTTANAGTAATCGTAATTGATTCCATCCGTAATACGAGATAACATGATAATAAATTTATTGTCAAAAAAGCAGTACAAACTGCGTATGGAGGACAATGAACTAATTTATTCTCCGGAAGCAAGCAAGGGACCATCCCATCAATTCCGATCAAGGGTCCTAAAGCAGAGGCGGATTCAAAAACTTCAGCAAAAATTCCTAGATAAGATGAAAAGTTAGCTGCGAGTTATAATACTAATAGAATGTCAATATGTATGTAATTTAACGCACAAAATTTACATGTANACATGTACAAGTTATTATCGAACTATAGATTATTCTGAGTATAGTGTTTAAAAATCATAAGAATTGAAATAACACTAAATTCACGATTTATTGTTACAATAAACACGCCCCTAGACAAAGCCTAGAGAACCTGTATAAGAAATCTGCCTCCACCCGAAGGAGAAACGGAGAAAAACCCGGGCCAGGATGGGGCTACAGAATTTATGTACACAACGGTCCCAAAGTTGAGTACACATACATACATAAACGTGGAGGTATCTCAATATACCAACAGGAGTAGTAGATGATAACAGGAGATGGATAGAAGAAGGAGTAATTGTCACAAAGTTACTTGAACTAGGACATAGAAATAGCTACAATTTTTTTCTGACCCCGCCGGGAATTGAACCCGGAGAGGCTGTGGCAAACGAGCATGCATTTATTTATCAGTAGTGTGATTGGCCTCTATACAGATGACCTCCGCCACTGTCGGTCACAAATGGTTGGTCACTAGTGGTCTATTGTAATGAATGGGGAATTGAGGTCCATCGTTTCGTGTGTGGTTCAGGACGTGACTTCATCAGAGGAATCGATCCATCGCTTGCTGCTAATGTGACTCTCAGTCAAATAAATTCCTCAACGACCTGGTGCCCAAGCAGAGTAATGGCTTAAGGCACAAAGGATGTGAGAACCCACCTACGCAGCCCGGTGCTAATGGAAGCTGCGCTGTCCACGAACGGTGACAGTTTAGGGCAGGCAGGCCATACACGTACTTCGATCTCCGTCCTTTTAGCAACTTCACTCACTCTCTCTGTCTCTCTCCTTTCTGATGCCTCATATATGCATTGTATTTGATCAACGTTCAGTCTATACCTAAGTCCGAATTCTACCTCAACCAACAATGAGATTGAAATACGTCCAAAGTCGTTACCGGATCTATTACTCAACGTTTTATTATCCTGGTTTACCTATAAAAAGAGCAAAAAAGCGAGAGGTTGTAATTAAAAAAATATAGAAGAGTACTCTATCAATGATAATTGAAAGGATATTGACACATGCTGGAAACGAAATTAATTCACGCACTTGCTGGGTTGTAGTTAAAAGTAACAGATTCTTAAAGTACATAAGAATAATTTTGTAATTTTTAAATAACTTTAAATACATTTTGTTGTAAGTTACTCTCCATAGTTAGATAATATACGTGGGAGAACAGGTTAAGTTTTTCTGTCAACTGGTACGATGTTGTATGAGTAAACAAAATACAATTTTGCATTTAAAAAAATATAAGTGACATGACAACAAAGTGTTTTAGTAGGTAGTGAAAATTATTAGGCAATTAAAAAAAAAACAGAATGCCAATAAAATTTTCTAGTTTTGTAACACTAAAGTAACACAATAAAAATCTATCAAAACATAGCATAATTTTTGCTTGAGGAGTAAGTAATCTCAGATTTTTGTTTTCACGATGTCACGTCTGACTCATATTTGTATTTTTACAATGTCATAAACTTATTGTTTGCGCCATCGGTTGATCTGATAGTACTCCGGAGTCTCCATTTCCCCACCTGTCCATTCCACCGCCTCCCCGATTCCTCCGAACCTCACAGCCTGGATGTCCGGTGCAGCCATCGCTCGTGACCCGCATGCAGTCACAGATGCACTGACCCAAACGAGGGCATACGGTTCGCGCTCTGATAACGCTAGGTATTCTCTCCAAATGGACGTGTCTTACACGCGCAACGACCTCCCGACGCCTCGGGTTGGACGAGTTCCAAGGAACGGCTTCTGTGATGATGATTGCCAGCGAGGCCACTCGGGAAAGAGGTGTGAGATGTGGGTTTTTGATGGGGTTCCCGGACGTTATCAAAACGTTGCTGTGAAAGATGGGTGGTCAATAGTATGATAAGGTTTTATCAAGGGAGGAAATTAGAATTCAAGATATGAAAATAACGTAGTATGCTCACTTAATATTTATAGAACTTTTAGTTTTAGAAAATTACGAGTATTGAGTATCTACGGATTTACTGAAATTAGTTTAGGTTGTAAATCAATATACGATATATTCATTAAATAAAACCAGAAAATTTTACAATGTATAATCCTACAGAGGTAAATTAATTACCTGTACGCAGGTTTGGTACAAAACACACTTACATACTTGAAATTTCTTACTAGAACTTACTAACTAAAAAGAGAAAAACACTAACTATTAGTAATCCAATATTGCTACTCATTTAATCATTAACATTGTATCGCTGAAGACTTACAGCTAGTTTTAACACACAAAAGCAAATTTACAAATTAATTTACAATTTTTCAAATTTAAACTAGTACCAAAAACACACAAATAATATGTACAAATATCTAAACATTGGTCCTAATCCATTTCTTTAATTTCTTCTTTATAATTAATATCTTATAAGTTAAAGATTTTAGGTTATTTGGTAATGAATTAAATAATCTAATAGCTATTAAGTAACTATTTTTCATACTCATAGTTTTAGCAAACTTGGGAGTTAGTATACGTTTATATCTTGTTTTACTTGTCTTTTTAAGAAACTCTTCCTTTGAACCTTTATAATAACACAGTGACTCAAAAGCGTACATTTGATCTAGACTTAGGGGATAATTATCTATATCAAAAGTGTTTTTATATACTATTTTTAACAATATATTTTGTTGTCTTTGTAATAGATTTATATTATTTTTGTATGCTTCATCCCAAGCAATTATACCATAGTTGAGTACGCTATGAAAAAATGCATGATATAGTAATAACAGTGTTTTAGTATGCATACTTTTAGCCATTTTTGAAAATATGGAAATAAGATATTTAGTTTTATTTATAATACTCTCTATATGTTTATTACATTTCTTGTCATAATCGAAAGTAATTCCCAAATATTTACAGCTTTACACTCTATTTATTTTGTGATCATTTATTTTTATGTCTAGAGTGTTACGAACACTGTCTTTGTAATTTCCTAATGTTGTGTATACAGTTTTGTTTACATTTAGAGATAATTTATTAAGCGCTAGCAATTATTAACAAAATATAGATTCTCATTCATTTTTCTTATGTAGTAGTCCAAGAATTTTAAGCAGCTAAATTGACTGCGTCACCAGCATATGACACCACTGTGCCTGTAGACAAATTCATTATAAAGTCATTTACATACAGTATAGAAAGTAAAGGTCCCAGGATCGTTCCTTGTGGCACTCCAGTTGCTATAATACAATAGTCACTCACGGTGTTATTTGTCTTAACTTTTTGTTTTCTGTCAGTCAGGTAGCTAGTAAACAATGTATGTGCTTTTCCTCTAATACCATAATTATAAATTTTATCAGTAAGGATGTTATGATTCCCAGTATCGAAAACCTTTGCTAAGCCTACAAAAGTTATAATTAAAGGTTTACTTTCTTCTAATGACATAAATTATCTTTGTAATAAAGCTTAAAGCATCGGTGGTTCCTTTATTTTTGATAAAATCAAATTGTTGTGGGTTTATTATGTCTTTATTTATTACAAAATTGTATACTCTTAAAAATCATTATTTCCAGAATTTTCGCGATATTTCGAATTAATGACATGGGTCTACAATTTGTTACATCATGTTTATTATAGAAACCACATATACCTTTTTAAGTGCGTCAGGTCAAATTGCCTGTTCAATACATAGGTCACTCATGTACACTAATTAATGAACATATTCCAGAATTGTCTTTAGCGGTTTAACACTATTATTGTCAATTCCTCCACTTTTATCTTTCATATCCTGTTTTATTCTCCTAATTTCTATACAGTTAGTAGGTTTCATAAATAAGGAGTTCATGATTGTTTTCGGTAAATTTAGTTTGTTGTTAACGGTTTGCGTAATATTTTTACTTAATTTCAATCCAATATTACGGAAATACGTGTTCATATAATTTGCTATTTCTTAGGTTTATCTATTTTTACATTTTCTTCAAAATATACATAATTTATTTCAGGTTTTTGCTTCTTGTTTCTGTCCAATGTTTTGTTCGCATAATTCCATAACAAATTAGAATTACCTCTACGTAAATTTATTCAATTTGCTTCAAATTTAATTTTGGCATCTTTTATTACATTATCTAAGATTTCTATGTAGTTTTTATAATCTCCTTTTAGTGTTGCGTTGTATGCATTTTCTTTCCACATCCTATACATTTTTTTTGTTGCAAGGAGTTATGATCTCGCTTGTTATCCAGGTTTTCCTGGGTTTAATACTTTTCTTTGACTTTTTATTTATAATCGACATATTTACACAAATTTGTATTTCACTAACTAATGAAATTCCTCCAGCAATTGTATTAGTCTCAGACTTGAGAGAATTCCAGTTCTTTTGATTCCAGTTCTATGCCTTTTAATTTGCTAAATTTTATATTACAACCGATATTTTTAGTTTTTTTCTTTTAAAATAGTATTATCAAAGTTTATAAAAAGTGGATAGTGGTCAGTTATTGATTGCAGTAGTTTGAAAGATTTAATATTTAATATTTTGTCTTACAAAGATATGATCTATGCACGTACCTTCACCATAAGTTTCAGATGGTCTAGTTATATCAATAAAATATGGCATATATCCCGTTTTCAAAAAGAAAAAAGTACTGAGAAATAGTTTTTATACAATAGAAAATAATTTAAATGTTGAGAAAGGAGTCACCAAACTCATACCATGCATTAATCGGAAATGGTACACTATATTTTCTTCCCTAATTCGCAGAAAGTGTCACAGACGATATTTCAATAGATAACCTGGACGTCATCAATGGATGGGTGGTCAATGTTACAATAAGGTTTTATCTCGGGAGGAAATTTAGAATTTAATATGTGTAATAACGTAATATACACAATTCAGTATTACAAGTACTTTAGTTTTTAAAAAAGTACGAGATTTGAGTACATAAGGATTTACCTGAATTAGTTTGGGATATAAATAAATTTAAGATAAACCGAGATGTAATAATTTGTATACAATTGAGAATCATTGAAAAGTTCGGAATGAAGTTACCAAACTCATGCCGATCGGAAATGGTAAACTATATTTTCTTCCCTAATTCACAGAAAGTGTAATAAAGCCCACTATAAGCCCAGTGAGATGTTAAATAACTATCGAAACTGTTTTAAGTCACGGAATATATACGCAAACCATTAATTCACTTATTTAATGCCATTTCTACGATGAGATAAACTGTGTCTTGCGCAATTAAACGTCTTTCATAAGATTGCTCGATATTTTAAAGATAATATTTAAAAGTAAAAAGTCATGTTCTTCTAAGTCATTCTCCCTCTCTCTGCTAATTTAAAAATTGGCTCCTTTCCAGTATCAAGACAGTAGATATAGGCATGACACGTATAATGCCTACACAGTGGCAGAAAGTTGTCATTAAGAATTGTATTTTTGATGAAGATACGAATATTAATTACAGAGTACCGCTTTCCAGTGAATGGTATGAAATTTGTTTAATTACAGTTTTTACATGAGAAAATATGAAGCTGTTTCATCGAATCGTACAATGGGATACAAAATTGCCAATCTAATTTTCATAAAACGTATTAGCAGAGTTACTCCCATAATGGGTTAGCATACTTATATAAAAGAAATAAGAATTACAAGAAGCGAAGAAACATAATTCTTTCATTACACTTTTGCATGAGCATAAACTTATTTTAATAACCCAGTGACTTAACTTTTTAGTACCAATAATACTGATAAATAATACTCCTCGAGTTACATAAAACGTTTACACGAATTTCAAAACAGTGAAAGTTTCATATCCCAATTTAATAGCTAATGGTTAATAAATTTATTACCCACCAACTCACTACGTCAACGTAATCATGCCTTTAAAACAGAAGTTTCCCCGCAAAAATAATTTACGAAGACAGCCTCTTCCTATACCAACTTCGGTCCATAAAACCCCATCGCCGTCCGATACGGCTTTTAGCGTCTCTTAAAAAATATAATGATTAGCCCCGTTTTTTCACGAACTCACCAAAGTACCCTTCGACAAGGCGATACGGCAGGCCAGCGAACGCCTCCTGCGCTCGTTTCGGCGTCGAGGATTATTTATTGTATGGAGCAACTTGCAGTATGCATGACTCCCCGGAGACGGGAAAGACCTCCAGCATCCCTGCGACAAAGGAAGGTCTCAACCCGCGCGGATTTATCGACGAGTCGCGTGAAAAGAATTATGAAATGACCGGGCGAGAAGAGGATGTTTGCAGGCGCGAAACTACAAAGAGAAGGATTCCTGCGGAGACTTGGGTAATGCGAGGCGTCGCCTGGAACGCAATATGGCCGATGCGAACAGTAAAGCAACATAGATTTACAGCGGGGTTCGCGTAGCTTACCGGGGCTGCCTCGACGCATCTGTCCGGGATCCCACAACAGGTCTCGGTGTCTCTTGTTTAAGAATCCGCTTGGATCCGCTGCGGGGATTTTCGCGGGAAACGGAACTGGTGGGATGGGGTGGGATGGAGGACGGGGAGGGCTGATGAGAAACGGAGGACTCGGGGATTTGGAGTCGTTGCTGGTGCAGATGGTGACTGGAATGAAATATATTGTGTTTATGATGACAGAGGGAAAGGTAACAATGTGGTGATATATGAGACAATCGCGAAACGGACTAGGATTGTAGTAGCACTTATTGTTTTGTTATTAACTACGGATCCTTATACAAAGATGGCGTAGTATTGAGGTCTGTAACGTAGTGTAGAACAATACTATATGATGCAATGACGCAATATTCCCCTTGTCGTAAGTTAAGAGAAAGTTTATTTTAATCTGTTCAGATAGTTTGTAAATCTCATCCACGAATCTCTTGTAAACCTTTATTCAAGGAATTTAATATTTTAACACTTCCCTGCATTTATATTTATGAAACTGTCGTGATTGTTTAGACCGAATTACTGAAGCACCACCCTTGTTTCATACAAAACTGTCCTGTTGACGAACACAATACTCGCAACTGGAATAATATTTATCGCCCTAGAGTGTCAACCGCGCTTTGCCAAAAAGGACCGTATCATTCTGGAATCGTTCTATATAATTCCCTGCGCAAAAAAATAAAAGATATTATTAAATTGAATCTCTTCAAATCCACGGTTAAACGCTACCTCGTGCACCAATGCTTCTACAATGTAAAATAATTTATTGAGTTTAATAAACAATAAAGCCGACTTGTACTTTATCACGCCATTGTTGTAGTACTTTCAAAATAACTGACAACAATTTCAAAACTATTTTCCTGCTGCTTGTACTATGTCTTATTATTCATATAAATTTGGTTGTTTATGTACTCAATCCTGGCACGGTTGTGTACACTAATTCTGTGGCCCCATCCTGGCCCGGGTTTTTCTTCGGATAGAGGCGAATTTTTTTATAAAGTCTCGCTAGGCTCTTGCCTAGGGACGGCATTAATTGAAATAATTATTAGCGAATTTAGTGTTATTTAATAGTGACGAATTATCAACAATACTCTCCGAATGATTTATAGTTTGACAATAATACGTACTTGTGAAAACACTTTTCTGTGTTTTATTAAATACAATATTTGTTGGTATTTGTTAATACTATAACACGTGACAAACTTTATTTTATCGTTAGGAGTATGTTGAAATATTGAATCCGCCTCTGCCTTAGGGCCCTTGATCGGAATTGTTGGGATGGTCCTTTGCTTGCTTCCGGAGAGTAAATTAGTTTATTGTCCTCCACGTGGTCATACGCAGTTTGTAACTGCTCTTTTGATAATAAACTTTATTATCTAAGGTTACTGTAATAATACACTAAAATATTCAAATTAATTTTTTAACATTGACGTTTCAGACTGGAATGAAGCGTGGGAAATAATTAAAATTGAAATAAAAAATTGTTCTCAGGTTTAGTTTTTTTCTTTTTTTTATTGAATTATGGAGTGAACAATATAAATCACACACTTCTATACGCTCTTGGGCAAAACTTCGAGAACGGGCTCTCCAGGATCCAATTTGTAGAAATTTGTAGAAGATGTTTTAAACTTATTTTAGTGACTAATATAATTCACTTACACCTGGTTTCCAATGCTTTATTTGACATTATTTTTCTATAAACAGTAGATAAATTTCTCTCTTTGTTCTTTGTAAACGTGAAGTTTCACACAAAATAAACAAATTAATAGCATTACAAGCTCTAGCAGTGTCCAATGCAATTAATAATAATAATAATAATAAATTTATTGTCAAAAAAGCAATACAAACTGCGGATGACCACGTGGAGGACAATAAATTAATTTACTCTCCGAAAGCAAGCAAAGGACCATCCCATCAATTCCGATCAAGGGCCCTAAGGCAGAGGTGAATTCAAAAATTTAAGCAAAAATTCCTAGATAAGATAAAAAGTTAGCTGCGAGTTATAATGCTAATAGAATGTCAATATGTTTGTAATTTAACGCAAAAAAATTACATGTACAAATTATTATCGACCTATAGATTATTCTGAGTATAGTGTTTAAAAATCATAAGAATTGAAATAACACTAAATTAACGATTTATTATTAAAATAATCATGCCCCTAGACAAAGCCTAGAGAACCTGTATAAGAAATCTGCCTCTACCCGAAGGAAAACAACATGAGGATATGGTTATATATGAAATAGCAATGAACCTTGATTGTATCAGTGATGTTTGTGAGATGAGGTCATGAACAGTGACAACTACGATAATGGTTACGACACTTGTTTGGAAAGTGATAATGGTTCATTTATCCCAAGTTAAGATGGTTCCTAGAGATATAGGAAATATTCACATCTGTTTTCTAATAAATTATATTTTTAAGAGGGATGGGGTAGTTGACCTTCATCTACTATACAAATATAATATATTCGAAACATTTAGTTAATTCCAAATCTTCTTACCCTACTCTCGAAGGGCTTTAATTACCTTGCCGTTGTCGAGCCCTAAAGCCCCACAAAAAAAAAATGTTATCGACGATTTTCTAATTCAAATTAAACCTCTACTTTTATGCCAATCCTCCGAAGTTTTAATATAATGAATTATGGCAAAAGTGTACCTTTCTTTTCGCTATATTTTTAATCAAGTTTGTTCTTTACATGTATACACAATTTCATTATTGTTATATCTGAAGTGAATTTTTAAGTCTACACCAAAAAAAATACTATTTCCTCGTCGCACCGTGGGATTCATTAGCAAAGAGCTATTTAAAATCTGAACTAAAAGAAACATTGAATCCCTAGGTATTTGAGATATGGCATTGCAAGAAGGGATAGTTGAATATTTCTACATGAATGATTAACTGCTATAAAACTTTCAATTAAAGTCACAATTCCGTTCAAACTTAGTAACTATAATCCGAGGTGGTCACGCAGTACGCCGTACACAGAACGAAAGTTCAATTACTGAAAAAAGAACGTCAGAATGTATCAGAAAAAGTCGCAAATGATTATAACGAGAGGCACTATTTAAAAATTAATTATTCGTACGCGCACAAAAGGATGTATAAAAGATTTTGTTTTACAAAACAATGCATGAAAGAATAATGTTGCGTGTAGTTTAGTGAAAAAAGCAATAATAACCTATACTTACCATATATCCCAAATTATCAATGTTGTTGTATATTAGAAACTAATATACAAATATATTATGACTTAAAAACTATTGATTTTTGGAAAAATAATTAATTAGTGTCATAATAAAAAAAATCAACAAAATAATATAAATCGAATGCTCTCTCACACAGACGTGAAGTGGAGAGGAATTTTAAAAGCAGCGGATTTAAAATTGTAGCAAGTTGCTATTCGACCTGTACTATTTGTACTATTTATCAGTTCCATTATCTCTTTATTTATCAGTAATGTCTGTCGAGTAATATTTTAAACCCACGTATTTCTGTTTTGGTGGGAACGCTAAAATTCCAGAAGTAATAACTATTTCTTTACTCAAAACTCGTAGTACAATATTTTTATTACCTCAAAATGCAATCATTTTCTTGGAGATGATAATGTGTACGAATATGATACTGTAAAGAAAAACATATTTCAAGAATATTCCTACATCATGTAGGACTAACCATTGACCGTTAGAATATGGACTTCAAATTATTAGTTTAAAAACATTAATATATAAAAATGTACCGCATATTTCCGCAGACAAGACGACATTCAGATAAGACGAGGTATAAATTTTCGTTCATGTTTTATAGTTTTAGCATAACACGACGCCCAAACTATCAACGTCCTGTGAATCCAGAATGTGTGGGATTTCTGATACTATGAATGACACAGGATGATTTGTTATGGGATACTGATGACGAAGACGGAATCGATTTGCCAGGTACAGAAGGGAACCCGATGAGCTACTCAACAGTGAAAACTGAGGATGCACTTGAGATAATGAATGCGAGGATTTTGCAGCATTTTAAATACATTGGTGAGTGATTTGTTTTATTTTATAAGCGGTTTAACTTATATAAATTTCAATATAATTTTTGTATCTGTTCTGTAAGAGGATTCAGGATTTTTTTATATATGTTTCAACTATCGACTTATCTGCAGAAATATACGGCAATTAAAAGAAAATAGATTTTCAATTTTCGTTCGCCATACTACAACTGTCATTTTATACATGAGATTCGGCAACGGTGACATCAGCAATTCCTAAACACGAATTTCTAATCGATGTATGAAGGCTAGCCATCCATGAAGAGTTAGGCCATCGGTTTGTAAACTACACCAACATATGTCAGTTTTCACTTTTCATAAGGAAACATTTATCCGTTCTTGAGTTAAATAATAAACAAAATCTGTCAGATTTATAAGATACTTTACACTATCACAAAACTTGCTGGATGCAGACATTTAAGATTTTTTCTATTTTTGTTTTCAGATAAAGGCAACTATAGCTAATTTTTTAACACTTTACACGCTGAAGTTTTTGACAACTGTAGCTGTGAATTTTTATTACTCCGAAGTATAATTGTTTACAAATCAGCAACTATGTCCGATATTCATACTATAATTTTGGAGCGACCAAAACGAATAACTAAGTAGTAATTAGCATAATGGATCAAATATGGTGGCTTTTTTATTATTTCACCATTTTCCACCCCTATTTACTTTCCCTAGGTACAAATCTTATGGAATAGAACTTAAAATAATAATAATTCAAAATTAGAGACTTGACACATATTATGTTAATATTATAACACGTACCGAACTATTTTTATTGTTAAAATGTGTTGAAATGTTANTAATATTATAACACGTACCGAACTATTTTTATTGTTAAGAGTGTGTTGAAATGTTAAATACGCCTCTGCCTTAGGGCTCTTGATCGGAATTGAAGGGATGGTCCCTTGCTTGTTTCCGGAGATCCGGAGAGTAAATTAGTTAGTTGTCCTCCACGTGGTCATACGCAGTTTCTAACTGCTGTTTTGACAACAAAGTTTATTTATTCGTAAAACAATCAAAACTAAAAAGTGATCCAAAGGAAACGACCAGAGTTGACGTCAACGAGAGATAAATTCACTGGTAATTTTGATTTAGTAAACATAGTGCTGTGTTAGTACTATGAACTCGGAAGGGATAACGCACTCCAACACACGAATATTTTTGTGGCAGTGGTTGATACAAGATACGTGCATGAATGTCGGTGGTAGTAGTGGGTGCTGGGAGCAAAAAAAAAAAAAAAAAGATCTTGCCAAAAGATATCATCCCTTTCCTCCCTCTCCCCAAGCACCCCTTCTCGCATGAGTCGTCGTCGTGGTTCTCATTGCGAATGGAAGAATCAGACGACCCCTCAAGGCGTACGAGCGGGGCGCGATAGAGGAAGGGTGGAGAAGATATGATTCGAGTCTTTGAGCTGCTCCATTCTTCCTTCTTTCACATGTAGAGGGCAGCGCCATCGCGCATATGGAAGGGAGAGAAGAAAGCGAGGCAGGGTGTTACGAACGGGGCTGCATCTTTGAATGAAAAGAGGAGCTGCGGATCAGCTGCGTGACGAATAAGGCGAGAGACGCAAGACCAAAAGATGTACGAGACTAAAATGAGATTGAAAAGAAAACTCTTATGGAAGTAATTAGTTTGCTGTGATATGATGAAACGAGATATTGGAATTTGTGTTTCGTGATGAAAGTTAAAATCACACAGACATGATTTGAATTTAGAAAGACTAGTATAAAAAGTTGAAATATTAGATACTTATGATGGAGTTTTCTAGCTAGAAAAATGTAAGGCACACTCCGTATTACTTGTAACAGCTACGGAATAATTCGTCATTTGAGTAAATTTAAAGGAAAAATTCATATTGTTATAAAACACAAGAAAGTAATATCAATCTCCGAGCGATTTCCTACCTTCGGCAAGACCGTCCTCATTTTAAAACGACGAGTGACGTAATTATTATGGATATTTCAGATTTGTCTATTAATACATGTAATCACTCCTTTATATTAGCAAACAACTTAATTTGAATCAAAAGAACACATAATTAACAATTACACAAATATTGGTTAATGTATAATTTAATCAGATACTTAATGTATAGAATGTGTAGTATTGTTAAAACATAGTTATAATTGAGATTGATATTCTTGCATTTAGGCTACAAATAAATAACAAACTTATGTCATTTCGCCACACACACACATACATACACACACATACATACACACACACACACACATATATAT